>JAMWET010000945.1:122500-485000 GCA_024036415.1 Prochilodus magdalenae
AGTAAGGCTTCCCTTCAATAGGAACCATGGTCCCCTGACTGCAGCAACATCTGATGCAGCTAACCAAGGGAGGTGGTGCCTGTGGCAGTGCGAGAGAAAGCAGAAGCATGCCAAATAGGCTGGTATCCATGCTAGGCTAATCTCAAAAGACCACTGGCGTCTTTCACTCATGTCACTAGCCATCAAATGGGATTAAGTTACCACAGACTGAGATAATGGGAGGGGATCAAGGGACAGCTATGTTTTCATTTTCACTTTAAACGTGGCTCAAAAGACCATCATGGCTGATTTGAGCCTTTGACTGAACAGGCTACTTCTGCACTGTGTGTGTGCGTTTCATTTTCTGTGTTTACGTGTGGTGTATTGCTCAGTAGGTTATGATGAAACCCTTACCCTACAAGGTCACGAATGAACCGCATGAACCATTACCACATAAAACTTGCAAGGTCACATGAGTAACACATACACACAAATGTATAAATCGGGGAGAGTTATCAAAACAAGATACAGACTTTATCAGATGCTCAGAAAGCTAGCAGGCTTATGAATACTTGAACACAAGTGGAGGTTTAGATCAGATTGTGTTTCATGAACTACACTGGCTCAGAAATGAAAGACAAAGGTTACATTACTTGACCATTTAATGAATTTGGATAATAGATAATGCTCAAATTCAAGAGCTGTTTATCAACCTAACCTGTCAAAATGAAACACAAACCCCGCCACCAGTCAAAAGTTTAGACACCCCCAGCTAAATGGATGATGTTGGTTATCTTTAAGACTCTACAGGCTCACACCTAACAGTTCCGATGGATGAGATGTCTGAAACAATACATATGCTGGTATGACACATTGTAATGTTGGCAGGTCAGACTCAGGTGTCGGATCCATGGTAGGCTTTATTTGACCAACTATTTGCAGCAGCAAATATACAAACAGAAAGAGTCTAAAGACAGTAACGCCCAGAAGTTGTCCAAAGCAAAAGTCTCAAAATAGAAAAAAAACGCTCAGAAGATCTCCAAAACACCGAACTAAGAGCCAGAGAAGTCAAGGACCCGGAACTGAGGGAGTAGTCTGAAACAACAACAAACAGAAGTTAACCAGGGGATTTTCAGGAACACTGAGGCTCTCCCAGAAGCCAGTACGGTGGTTACTGCTCCACAAACACCTAGAGATCGGAAGGCCAACTTAAAGGAGAGGATAATTATTAGGGATGAGCAGCAGGTGAGGGGACAGGTGCGGGAGGGGTTAGGTGAAAGGGAGCCGGCGCGAAAACCTCAGGACTCCGGTGAGTTGGACCTCTGGTGGCCGGCATGAGAAATGTCCCAGGGGCGGCCTGACACACATATACACCTGATATATCACAATATTATATTTTTGCCATATTGCCACCTCTAATATATACTCATCCTCAAAAAAATAGTTCCCCAAATAGCTGAAGGAACCCAGAAGGAATCAAGCGACAGGAATAAAACTTTGACATGGTGAAACATCCAAATGATTGAAGTTTCATCCCTGTTTCATGCATGTGAAGTGTCATGAAGTTTCACGCATGTGACATAAGCAGGGATGGGCCTATTCACTACACCTGACTCACTCAATAGTCATGCTTGTGGACATTTATGAAGCACTCATGCCCTCCATGAGAACCATTGGCAGACGACTGCACGATGCAGGACTACATACACAAAGACCATTATGACAAGTGCCCTTAACACGTCAAAGTCGCCAAGCACGGCAATAGTGTCATGCCAGACTGTCATAGAGTGACTCAGAATGGCAGAGGGTCATCTTCAGTGACAAGTCCCGCTTTTGTCTTGGTGGGGACCACCAACAAATCCGTGTGTGGAGGCACCGTGGTCAACACCAAGATAAGCACTTTGTTGTCAGACATCGCATATTCAGAAGGCCTGGTGTCACTCCACCTCCACCTCTACCATATAATCTGCAGGAACTGTAGGAGAATATTCAAGATGCATGGGATGGATTTTCACAGCACACCATTAGGAACCTCTACAGCTCCATGCCAAGACGTCTGGAATGTTGCATTAGCATTCATGATGGACAGACCAATAGAACTGTTCCAACTGCTTTGAAAAAAAAATCTTAATCTCTTATATTAACCCTCACTGCAGGCTGCAAGCTGTTTTATCCTCCTGTAAAGTTCCATTTCAGAGGTGTTTAAGGTGAACTGCATCATTCCATGAGTCATACTGAATAGTTTGATCTTTCCACTTTTGTTCTAAAGTAAAGCATTTAGCTAACAAAAAAAAAAAAACTCTTCTCTGTGTCCAAACCTTTGACTGGTAGTGTAAATTACCCCATTACAACTCCCAGATGTAGCCCTAATCCCAGACTAGCCAATCCGTATCCTGGTTCATCAGTAAGCAGAGCCTTGAATTACTAACTACCTAATTAGCACCAAATAACTTCCCATGGCCCATCTCTAAAAGCGAGGCTGGAAGCAAAGTGAAGCTGGACTCATTTACCCAAATACTGTAAATATGAAATGGTCCAGAGCTCATGCAAAACAAATAATAATAAGAAATGATGACTACGTAGGGAGCTTCTCATGAACCAGACACTGCTGTGGACACACCGGCTCCTGCAACCTTTTTAATATGCCCCAGTGGTAAATTTAGCTCAATGAGGCATCCACAATGCAGAGAAACTCTCTGTGAGTCTTTATTCCACCTCTTCTGCTTAAATTGCAGTCACGTGGCATGCTTAGTTTGCCCACTTTCATTCACACAAATCAGGGATGGCCTTCTCGAACAGCGCTGCGTGTCACCGTGTGCTCATCATTCATTCGTGTGTCCTTGGCCACCTTCATTTCGCCTCTGAGGAGCTCAATGGCAGTTTTTTTACTTGCACAGTCGCTTGGGAAAAAAAACTACTTGTTTACCAACTTACTCGTGCCGAATACAAACACAGGCAGCGCGCCAAAGGGCTTGATGCTGCCCGAGGTCAGAATGCCATTTAATCACACCAACAAACACTGGCAACGGCAGGCCAAACCATGCAAACATGGGCAGGGGCAGGCAGGTACGGATAAACAAAGGTAGACACAGGCGGATACAAATACAAGCAGACATGGCTGGTAAAGCCAAATAAAGGCAAACCTGGACAAATATAGGCAACCAGGGGCAAACACAGGCTAAAATAGAGAAAGGGAGGCTTGTATAATAAAGGTACTTTTTCATCACTGCACAGAAGAGCCAGAACAATGGGGAGCTGAGAAAAAAAGCCCCCATGGACATTGCTAATGCGCATTTCAATGCCTTGACTAAAAAAAAAAAACTTGCTTTGTTTCATTATGTGGTTTGCATGTAAAATACTCACATGCTTTGGGTTTGGAATGGACAAAGTGAAGGACACATTAAGGAGAGAGGAAGAGAGAGCAGTAAGTGTTCCATTCTGGTAGGTCCAAAGTCCAGATTCTATAACCGCTATAGCCTGTATGCAAAATAGCACTGCTTCTCGAGTGGCCCAAACACTGCTACAACACAGTATCTTGGCTAGATAACCCGAAACCCTTCTACATAACCCTAAACCCTTCCAGATAACCCCAAACCCTTCCAGATAACCCCAAACCCTTCCAGATAACCCTAAACCCTTCTAGATAACCCCAAACCCTTCCAGATAACCCTAAACCCTTCTAGATAACCCCAAACCCTTCCAGATAACCCTAAACCCTTCTACATAACCCTAAACCCTTCCAGATAACCCCAAACCCTTCCAGATAACCCCAAACCCTTCCAGATAACCCTAAACCCTTCTAGATAACCCCAAACCCTTCCAGATAACCCTAAACCCTTCCAGAAAACCCCAAACCCTTCCAGATAACCCCAAACCCTTCCAGATAACCTCAAACCCTTCTAGATAACTCCAAACCCTTCTAGATAACCCCAAACTCTTCTAGATAACCCCAAACCCTACTAGATAACCATAAACCCTTCCAGATAACCCCAAACCCTTCCAGATAACCCCAAACTCTTCTAGATAACCTCAAACTCTTCTAGATAACCCTAAACCCTTCTAGAGAACCATAAACCCTTCCAGAAAACCCCAAACCCTTCCAGATAACCCCAAACTCTTCTAGATAACCTCAAACCCTTCCAGATAACCCCAAACTCTTCTAGATAACCTCAAACTCTTCTAGATAACCCCAAACCCTTCCAGATAACCCCAAACCCTTCTAGATAACCCCAAACCCTTCCAGATAACTCCAAACCCTTCTAGATAACCCCAAACTCTTCCAGATAACCCCAAACCCTTCCAGATAACTCCAAACCCTTCTAGATAACCCCAAATTCTTCCAGATAACCCCAAACCCTTCCAGATAACCCCAAACCCTTCTAGATAACCTCAAACTCTTCTAGATAACCCCAAACCCCTCCAGATAACTCCAAACCCTTCTAGATAACCCCAAACACTTCTAGATAACCCCAAAAACCTCTAGATAACCCCAAAGCCTTCTAGATAACTCCAAACTCTTCTAGATAACCCCAAATCCTTCCAGGTAACCCCAAACCCTTCTAGATAACTCCAAACCCTTCTAGATAACTCTAAACCCTTCCAGATAACCCCAAACCCTTCCAGATAACCCCAAACCCTTCCAGATAACCCCAAACCCTTCCAGATAACCCCAAACTCTTCCAGATAACCCCAAACTCTTTCAGATAACCCCAAACCCTTCTATAAAACCTTGCTATAAAATTCAAGACCCCTATAGATAACTTAAAACAATACAAGATAGCCCCAACACAAACTGCTTGACTGTCATCCCATGACCTTGCTAGATAACCTCAAAATACATTACGTTACATTACACTAACTTTATCTAACCAGTGGAAATTTCTTCTGGGAAATCTCCTTTGCATGTCATCAAAGAACCACCAGACGACATGCTCATTCAGACATGCTCTCCTAATGGAATTAAGAATCATAATATGTCGGTAGAGAATTTCTAAACCTATTTAATCTACACATTGGCATTCCGATTCGCCTAGGAAGAAGCTAATACTCTGGGATAAGAACATGATCCGGCTCTGAAACCACTTTTCCTCTGCTCACATACTACACTCAGAGAGGAGTGCTGGTTACCTTTAATGATTTTCCAAACAGTTTTGACCATACTGCCTAATTTGTCCTTTAGCTGTGTTGAAAGATTTCCAGAAAGGATGGTGAGCTTCTGATCCCTATCAGTCTGGCACAGTGATACCCCGAGTGGGTTGATCACCTGAGTGTTCTCTCAATACAGATACCCAGAAATCTATAAGACCTAATCTAACATATAACGTTATTGTGAATAACAATCTCCTGTAATACTGCTAGAGAACAACAAAGCCTGCTAACCATCCTCTCTAAAACTGCCAAATAACCTCAACCCTTGGGAGACCACCCAAAACCCTGCTAAAGCCCCAATACCCCCTGCCCATGCTCTGATAACCCCAACCCTTGCTCTGTTGGACAATACTGAACCCTGTTGAGTCATGTGCCAAACGCTACTGGATAACCCGCAAACCGTGCTAGATAACCTTGCTAAAACCAGTTAAATAATCCCCTAGTGCTGCTGTAAGCACACTGTATTCAGCCCAGCAGCTCACGGCTTCAATTGAATCTAGAGAGGCAGTGATCAGCTCGAGCTCACACAATATGTGGTGCATGAAAAAGCAGAAAGATGAAGCACACACCCTGCCTTAAATGGATGAATATTGCAGTGTGGAAGGAGCTCCAGGGATGTGAAGTTAATTGGTTTAAAAGCCTGTGATATGATAGTGTGCGGCGATGCATAAAAACAGAAAACAAACATAAACACTCAGAACATGGCCTGGCTTTGATATGTGGCAGTACAAAACAATCATGACGATCAGGCAGGGAGGAGGACTAATCTCCGCTAAATCAGAGGTGGCGGAATGCACATGCTAAAAATAAGATGTTGCCATCCTTTCACCGATACCGCGGCGACAGAGTGCTCAGAATGCCTGCAACATCCTGACACCAGAGAATTCTTCCTCTCTGAGCAATATCAAAATTTTGCTCCTTTCACAAGCACACCCCTTCTTTCCCTCTCCATCTCGCACTCCCCCTCTCTCTCTCTCTTGCTCTCTTTCTTTCTTTGTCACATACATACATACATACATACATACATTTTAAGCAGTGGATGCTTAATCTCACTACAAATTCCAGTCATAGAGCTTCCTCAGTTGCATTAACTCATTATATGCAAATTAGAAATCGTATGTAATATCTTGCCATGCTTATTTATCATCTTAGGCCATGTGACTAAAACGACCCAAGGCTTTATGAGATTACTTCCAAATAACAGAAACAGAGAAGCAGAGGAGCAAAAAAAGATCTCCAAATAGGCCGCCGAGCTCCACTGGGGATAGGCTAGTGGCATTTCCAAGAATTCCGTCCTCATTAGAGACATGAATCAGACGACAGTCTGGAGGCAGCATTCACCTCTTTGTCTTGGGAATGCATGTTAATATGGGTGTCTGTGTTTATCTGTGTGCGATTGTGTGATTGCATGGTGAGTGTATATGCATGCGTTGATTGGTGGCAGACTTATGATTTTGCACCTACGCACAGCATCCCACTGATGAGCCCCGGCGAGACCCAAGAAGCCCTGGGAAACTCATTTGCTCTGACTGGATATTTCATAAAGCATTGCCACTCATTAGAGCGACATCCTGCACCCTAACTACTGCTCAGGCACCAGCGGAAAGAGCCGATCTCATTCAGCACCATGGAGAGCTCCTGAGCCACAGAAGCAGCTAGCTGGAACGTTATTATTGCAGCAGCCGCCAGAAAGCTTTGTTTTTTGAGTGCATGTTAATGTGGAAGATGTTTTGTGAGAACTGTGAAGTCTACTTATGTTGGTTATGTGTATATAGACTTTTAGATGTAGCGTTTGCTAAAGGAGCTTACTGTTTATTCAAAGTACATTAGATTAATATCACAAAGAGATAAAGAACAAATTTGAACATGGCAATTGTGACTCGCTAACAGTCTAACGTACTGGAATACCGGTACATACATACATATACATTATAAATATATATATATATATATATATATCGTCGCTGTCCAAAGAAAAACATGTATCTCCGTTTTTGTTCATTTTTACTTTTATGCATCATTTGAACGAAGCAGCTATTGTTTACACTGTGTGAACGTTTCATGATGAATGGACCAACAGAAATGGGCCAAAACCTCAAGGAAAGCCGTCTGGTTTCATTGACTTCCATTAAAATGAAATGAGGTTTTTGGTCTCTCCTGTAAAGTTGACATGTTGGAGATACTTGTTTTTCTTTGGACAGCGATGAGAATTTATATATATATATATATATATATATATATATATATATATATATATATATATATATATATATATATATATATATATATATATATATATATACGCTCCAGGATGTCTGTCAATACCGGCCAGTCACTGCCCCTGCCCAATCAATTGGAGATTGGGAGTCTGATGCCCAGGAATGCCACAGTCACCTGTAGCTTCTGCTTCTACTGGGTGGGACAAATAAATATCCATCTACTCTTATTGCTCAAGACAACATGGGAATCCAGTATCTGACATATGAAAACATTTAATGGTGCCTCACATGACTCAGAATAAGCACATGCCGTCCTTCACTCTCCCAGCATGGCAGCATCTGTGATAGCTAGCAACCAGACTTGGCAGCGACTAAATTGAGGACTGGTTACCAACTTACAGACAAACATGCAAACACATTTTTTCCCCAAGTGTCTTCTAAACACCTCCAAATTCAATCCTAACAGTTGGTTATAATTAACCAAGGTCGTCGCAATTACCAATGAATTATAATGTAGACCCTTCAGTCTAAAAAACCTTCCTCCACATCTCAAATGTTCAGTCTGATGGTTGAATATGGAGGGACAGTTTTGGTGCAGGTCTTGCATGATAGTCTACAGCACTATTGTTATTTAATTTATATTCTTGATCTTCTTCTTGGTACACATTTTTTGTCTGCTAACGAGTCTTTTAGTTTCAAGATACTGACATCATTCCAACTCCAAATGGTTCAGTCTGATAAAGAATGGCATGCTTGCATACAGCTGTTACATCAGATACACAGTTCCCGCATGTAAACAGATTTTTTAAAAAAATTCTTTTCCATAAAGAATGAATGGGATAGAAAAGTGTATGCCCATCTACTGTACTTCTTCTTGACCCAGAGATACACCATCTGAGGAAAGAGCCCCAAGCTCCAAATTCAATGTTGGTTTGACCTACACTCGTTTGTTTTTCTAATTTTCCATCCTTTAACCCCTCTATAAAGTCAGCCCTACCCAAACCCTACTGTTTCCATTAACCCACATCCACTGAACTGTATGTAGTCACTCAGGGCGGATCCCTAAACGCTAATCCACATACATAATGACCTGCACTCCTCTCTGTGTCGTTTACTTACCTGTTGTTACTCCCATAACAATGTCTCCTTTAGGAAATACAATTTTCTAGTTTTTCTTCTTCTTGGTTGTTACATTATTTTTTGTCCACTAACTAGACCCGCCGTTTTCAAGATACTGACAATGTCGCACATCCAGAATGTATTTTCTGACTGGGAATGGTGTTAACATATACAGCTTTTTAATCCAACGTAGATTTTCTCCATTAAGAATTACTGGAAAACTACCACTAACTGTATGTGCTCACACAGACCCTGAACTCAATACACCGCCATACTGACCTGCACACCTGTATAAGTTGTTTATTCATCCTTTGTTCCCCCCATATACTCCTAAACACCTTAGCAGTCAGCTAGCACTGATCTTAAGCTGTGCACACTTTGTGTTTTCTTCAGGAAATGCACTTTTCTACACCTGCTTTTGCTCCTTGTACTTTATATGTCTGACATAAGATGCAACAAAAGCTGTTCTGTTCAGCTTCAGTTCCAAATGAAAGCCAGAGTGAGGAGAAAAGAGACGTGCAGTGAAGAAAGACCTCAGCCACCTCAGGCACAGCCGAGCCCAAAAGTCATTTTAAAGCAATTCACACATGGTCTGCAAGTCAGAGTAAAGTGGACTCCTTAAAGAGGACGCAGCTCTGGCTGTAAATATGGCTTTGTCTGGGGGTAATGAAGATGACCGTTATGATGATGGTGTTCTTGATGTTTTGATTACCAGCAGTGCTAAAAAAACAGAGATCCACTCTCTTCCTATTTCATCTCATCTTCTGAAAAAAGGACAGTGTGACCACCTCCAGCACCCCAATCCCCCCTGTCAGCACAGATCATTTCTTCAGCTCTTGAAGCATCTTGACGTGCTCGGCCGGGAGCCTTAAAGGCTACGACCATCTAGTCCGACTTAGAGTTAGTTAGCAGGTGTCCCAGCAATTGTTAGCGAACAGACACCAGTCTGAGCGAATACCAGTGTGAATTTGGTTAACTTCATATTTGAATTCCTCGGTCCACCTTACATGGAGCAGCAGTTGCACTGTAGCATTAATGGGGACTGTAACTGCTGCACCATTTAAGGTGGAACGACGAATTCGAACAAGCTTCAGCTTTATGAAACATCCAACTACCCGAGTCGTCTGAGCGTTATAAGCATTAGGTCACAGAGGGTCTCTCTACCACCCGGCTTACCCCACCAGGACAGAGGCGCGCACGGTACGATCACCGACTGACGCGCGAACCCCCAGCCCACCAGCACGCGCCCGCAACTCTCCTACGCCGCGTTAGAGCGAAGTTGAGGAGACTCACATCGCTGATTCCGGCGCTTCCCCTTGTACATGGTCATTCTGAACGGGTCCAGATTGACGGCTTGAAACTCCTTTCCGTAGCTACACGAGGTGGAGGACGCGATCTCGCTGCTGCTTCTTCCCCTGAAACAGATCCACCGGTCCAAAGGTGAGGCGAAGCTGAACCGCCGTGCTCGTGTGGACTGTACCACTTTGCGCCTCCAGATGGGGGGTGGCGAAGAGGGGGGCGGGTGTGGTGGGGTTCGGTTTGCTGGGGTCTGATTTTGGGAGTACCACCTCTTTTAATGCACAAAAGGTTCTTCGGTTGGTTAAATGGTTCTCCTCTAGAGTGGAAATCGTTTAATAGCCTCTTATTTCTATAAAACCCCAAACAGCATTTATATTATTACAGTATACAGACACTAGATAAGACTGTTAATGCTCTATACCAATTTCATTTTTATATATGGTTCTCTAAAACAGGGTCTCTCTTTCCTCCCCAGAGACCACCAGGTAATAACTGCTATTAAAAGTTTTACACATACAGTCTAGTTTTAGTAAATACAGTCGATTAATAGAAAGATATATTCTTTTCTTCAGTGCTTATGCTAAAAACCTGCAAACTGGGGCCTGAAAAAGATCAGACCGTTCATTTCAGTTCAGTCACAGGAACAAAAATGAGCAGTTATGTTAAAAACGACACGTTTTCAGTAGTGCTAAAAAAGGACAGCAAAGGAAAGATGTGGACAGTGATTTGAAGCTGGAGTCCATCATGTGCCCACTGAAAATACTCCACTGTCCTCTTTAGTTTTAGATAGATAGATAGATAGATAGATACTTTATTGATCCCATAGGGAAATTCAAGAGCGAGTTTTGAGGGTTTTTGTAATCCATCTGAAACAGCAAGTCACTCTCTGACTCCACTCACTGGGATTCTGGTTAAAGGACAATTATGACATGTCCAAATTCAAACAAGGGAACTGTAAAATAAAATTTTCTATCAGTGGCTAGAACTCGATGTTTAATTAGCCTGCTGCTACTGCACCATCTTTATTTGTACCTGTGTACACTAATATACACATATTTATATTATTATACTTTATATAACACTAATATGGTTATATACCTCACTTTACTGGCCACTACAAACTACTACCTCCCCCTGAATACTAACCCGTGGACCACTAGAGAGTGCTGCATGGCCCACTGCTGGTCTTCGGCTCAGGGGTTCAGAAACCCTGCTCTAAATCTGTGTTACTCAGCTCTGGTCCAGGAGGCACTCTGCCCTGCACATTGAGTGCTTTCCCTGCTCCCAGCACACCTGATACAACTTATCAGCTCATTAAGAAGCCCTTTAGGGTTTCAGGGTGTCTGTTACGGCAGGGTATCCATTAAAATGTGCAGGGCTGGGTGCCTCCAGGACCAGGGATGAGGAACACCACTAAATGGTTCTTTAGGGAAGCAAAAGTTAAACAAAGGACACTTTCTGACACCATTAACCATAGTAATGTTATAGTGTACCATGAGCATTTGTAGATCATAGCTAAAATAATAATAATAATAATAATTTCACGAAACGTAACTTTATGAAAGCGGTCAGAAGCAATTTTGGAGTATTCCTATTGATCTATTCATCAGATGCCCAGGACCCATCAGATGCTACATCAGATGATGTAGAAAAATAAAAACTGACGAAATTAAGATGTTTGCCTTCTAGGTGTTTATATTTAGAGAGTGACGATCTATTTAATGATGCAGCTTTAAAACCATACACAGTAAGTAATCTAAAACTTCAAGAATTTCAAATGCTGAGTTCATTGAATGAGTAATAATCTCTCCCCAGACAAAACATTAGTCACATTGCATGTTTAAGGTGGTAGTAACTTCAGGCTCCTGCAGATGGCACTGCACAAGGATTATGAGGCTATAAAAACCTGCAGGGTGTGAGTGATGGGATTTGTAGACTGAGAAGAGGTTGTATAGTGCAGTTCCATGTGTGGAAAATGGTTCCAAAGCAGATGATAATTATTGACTAAAAGGAGTGACTGTATTTGGGCATACTAAAACCATAGTGTGAAGGAAGTAGCTGAACCTGCAGGTGTATGGAAGCGTACGGTCATACCAGCAGTGGTAGAAATCCAGTCTACAGGGAATTCACCAAATCTGGCTCAACTGTGCAATTCTTTGACACAAGAGTGTCTGAAGACTGATGTGGCCTACAGCCACAAACTTGTAGAGTACATGTCCAGTCACATGGGTTATTCGTCCTCATGGGGGTATTACATGCTTTTAGGTGCATTTCAGTCACATGTGTTCAGTCACTTTCTGTTTGTCCAGTGATCTTATTAAGCAAACAGGTGAATAATCCAGTTTAAAAGCTGCATCTGTTGCTGTAAATTTATATTAAACTGCCTTACATGATTATTTATGTAGCCATGTATTTCTCAAGTATGTGTATACAGGTATCAACACCACCAGACCACCAGCTCCAACACATCTGATCCAAGTAATAGTTGTCTTTGACATCCTTGGTTCATTGGCTCATTGGCCTGAGACCAAATTCAGAATCAAGCTAAGGTCACTCCACTTTTTAGGACCATCAGAATGGCTTGCTTTATTAGCATTAGGTATTTAGAATGAGAAATTTTGGCTGCTGCCTTATAAGTCATATCATTCTCACACAAATAAAGCGATGGAAGGATTCCGCATGCAGCTTCACACAGAGGAATTGATGGGCCAATTTCCAGGATCTTCTCCACCAAGAGCTATGAGGTCAAAGTTTAACAGCCTGTAAGATGGTTCTCACAGAAGCAGCTACAGCTCCTCAGTCCAAGACAAGCATCTCATTTCACTTCGACTGGGAGGTTGTGTTGCTAAGGAGACAGGGGACGGAGAATGTATATTGTGGATATATCGAGCTCTTTATTGCCTTTTTTGGTATCTGTGTGGGGGCTGGATGACTTTCCTATAACCAGAAATAACACTGAAAGGCAAGTGAGTAATATTCAGTGACACTGAAGGAGATAAGCAAATTAATTCTCTCTAAATCGCACCGCATCCCCAAAGCCTGCCTTAAAAATGACACCACGGTATTTTGTCCTCAAGTGCTACCAAAGGACAAGCCGGGACTCTATACAATACAAAGGAACTGAATGAGCTCTTAGAGAGGTAAATCACAGCTCAGCTGGGTCACCTTTTAAACTATGGTTATTCATCAGACGTCTTATTCACTGTCTACACTGAACCTGATGTGTACTCTATGGAGTGAGTAACTGCAGTATGAGAACACAGAGCATGAGATTCACCACTGAAGGGTTAAGAGTGAAACTAAGAGTGCTGATAAGAACCAGTGCCTTCCTCACAGAAACCAATTGCATGAACAGACAAATATGCTGCCAGATGTTTAAGTGTGATATTGTTTTATGGTAGCTCTGAGGTGTATCTTTTAACCTCCTGAGACCCCTGCATCCTCATATGAGGACATTACACTTCTGCTTCTCTGCACCATGATACTTTTTAAAAACGTTAACCCTTTGGCATATGAGGACATTGTTTTTTGCCAAAACAACTTCCTGTACAAAGACAACGTCTAGTTTTTATACTTGTTAGGTCCTACTAATCACAAATAGCTAGGAGAAATTAAAACCGCACACCAAGCAAGTTCGGGTCTCAGGAGGTTATAACCCATTCAAGGCAAAGCGGTTCATGCAGGGAGTAGTAAGGCAAAGTAGTCTCTATTTTTTTAGACTGGCCGCCATTTTGTGCATAGAAACTCAGTAGGCTCGTATGGGTTCACTGGTGGTTCTGGATAGAGAATACAATATTTGTGTCGTTTCTTTTATCAACACTGTAATGAAATTGGTTAGCATGTCCACAATCATGGTTCCACATCAAACCAGTCTGAATGACTCAACCATTAAATCATATAAGGGTCAGATAGTGCCCATTTGCACTCTGCCTATTTGCACACCTGTACAGATGTTCTCATTCTGTAAATATTCAGGTCATCTGTAACTTTCTATTTTTCAACCAAATCTGTTCACATCTCTCAGCTTCTTCAGCTTTTTATTACCTTTAGTACTTTTTATTTTTTTAATTTATCCCCTACCCTATTTATTGTATAGTGTAATTTTCCTTTAGTTTAATACTGTAAATAATCTGTGTTCTGTGTTTTTGTTACTTGTTTTTGTTACTTGTCATACGTGTTGCTCTTACCAAGACAAATTCCTTGTATGTGTAACATACTTGGTGAAATAAAGAGATTCTGATAGGGAGTTGGAGGGAAGACAACCCTGTAGCTGAGAACCCAGAAAAGAACCTTGTTTGATAGAGAGGTTTGTGAGTGTGAAGAGCCTTTTGTAGGTTTCATAAACATTCATATGAAGGTCTAGACAATTTTTAGGTTCTTCATAGGGCGTAACATGTTGAGGAACCATGTTTGGTCTATAGATTGCCGAGTGTGAGGAATCTAACACTTTTCAAGAAACTGTCACATTATGTAAAGGGTGTGAATCAAATTTAGATTGTTAATAGAACAAGTACAGTATGTGGAGGTTCTTTAAAGGTCAGGAGCATTTTTAGGGTTGTTCAGCATTTCAAGTATGAGGAGGTTCTTTGTGAAAAAGAACCATGTTTGAGAGAGAGATTTTTGAGGGTGAGGAATCTTACACATGTTTCAAGAAACTTTCAGGTAATGTAAAATATTAAGATTAATTTTTAGGTTCTTCAGAAAACATTTACCATATGTGGAGGTTCTTCGCAAAAAAGAACCATGCTTAATAGAATATGTTTATACGTGTGAAGAACCCTACACATGTTTCAGGTACCTTCACATGATGTAGAAGATCTAGATCAACTTCTGGGTTCTTCATAGAACAAGTACCGTATGTTGAGGTTCTTTGAGAGAAGAAGCCATATTTAATAGGGGGATTTGTAAGTGTGAACCTTACACAAGGTTCTTCACACACTTTATATAATGTGAAATGTGTCTAAAGCAATGTCACAGCTCTTCAGTATTTGCAGTATGTGGAGGTTCTTTGTGAAAAACAACCATGTTTAATTTGCATGGGTGAAGAAACCCACACGTGCTTTAAGAAACAGTCACAAAAGGATCTAGACCAATTTTCAGGTTCTTCTACATTTACATGTGGAGGTTCGTTACACTTAAAAAGGTTTCCTCATACTTGCATATCAGACCTTCATCCCCAAAGAACCATTCATTGAAAGGGTTTTAGGCAACCAAATATTGCTCTTTTATGGCCTTGTGCAAACCATTATTGTTATGGATTTAGTGTTGCATGCTGGGATAGAATAGCTTTATGACTGACATATATAACTCGGTACTGAACAAAAATGACTTGAACTACCATCACATATTGCACCAGCAGATGAATCACTGTAAGCCAGACTCTACTAATGTTACTACTACACCTACAACTGCTACCACAGCCACATAGTATAATACCGGTGGTTAAAACCAAAAGAGACAATAAGAAGTGTTAACAAAGGGGAAAATCCATTGTTGACGTGTCGCCTCCATGTTGACATTCTTGCAAATCTCTTGCGCCATCTGCTGGCACAAGTGCTGAGTCTAAATACCCTAATCCATGTTTGCCTTGTTATGAAGCTCATGCTTGACTTCCTGTTGTAAACACTGAGGTGTGCCTAATTAATTTTTGGCAATTATGTATCCTAAAGAGCTTCATTTCAGAAATGAAACATGAATATTTATTGGCTGCTCAATCTGCACCATGTACAGCACTACAGGGTTATTTGCTTTAGTTTGCCAGAGCAGGAACTGTCATTCGTTTGAGTAATACATTCCGCTTCTGTAATTTCCCAACATTTTCCCACATTACAGGTGGTATTTGGAGAAACATATTACCACCCAGAATGGGATCTTAATGTCAAGACGGCACTTTGCTCAGCATTCAGTGGGCAGCGCAAGCTGTCTGGACAGGCACTTAGTATTTCTGTTTTAAGCAGCACAAATGTCTAATGTCCTCGACACGGCCTTGTTTTGTAAAGTGGCAGAGCAGAATGGATATTTAGGCGTTCACAGACCAGAGCTGACAAGGCAGTTGCACAAAGGACATGCATATCATGGCATTCATCCATTCATTCCAATTCAAGCTTCCTTATTGTGGGCCAAACATTTATATTAAAAAGACAGTCAGAGATTAACACTAACAAAGTCATTAACACACTTAATCTAAAAAGGCCTGCAAAGGTTTCTTTAAACATCACCACAAAAGAACCAGTCTTGGTTCACTATAGAACCAAGAACCAAGGGATTTGCAGGTGTGAAGAACCTTCACATAATGGTCACACCTGTCACTCTGGAGGTCTATTATTTTATTTTAGACCGCATGAATCTCAAACAGAGATGAACCTCAGTTCCTATGGTGATAGTTGTAAGATGTACTCAGAAGTTCCTGTGCAGTTCTCAAGGAGGTTTTAGCTATAACGTTTTTACTCCTATTGAAATTTTCTTTATAAGATATCAATTTTAACAAAAGCATTCCATATGAGAACCAGTATTGGCTTGCAATAACTACAGAACCATTTAGTTCTGAACATAACCATTTAAATGGGTTCTTTAAAGACCTATGTACAATGGACATGGAGAAGAACCCTTTAACCACAGAAACAGCCTCTCACAGTGTTCTATAAGGTGTTGTGGGTGTATTCAAATGTTCTATACTAGTTTAAAGGATCTTCCCATAGTCTTTACATTAGTTCTTCACACTCGACCGTCTCTTTTACAAAACAGGTTCTCAAATAAACCATTTAAGGACTTTTTTGTTTAATTAGTACTAAAATTAGCAGAACATTTTATAATGTACCCTGAATGTAATTCCCAAAGGGTTCTTGAGTAAAGCAAGAGGATTTCAATCAACAAACATTTACTGTGTCTACGCTAACAGATTCAGGCACAGAGATGCACGTTGCATTGTCGCTGCAATATCCTACCAATTTAGATGCCATTAATATTGAAGTCATGTACGGTATACTGGGATACACTCCTATAGAGAGCTCTGATGATGGCACATTGTGCTGAAATGCCGCTACTGCTTTCAAAAGGAAAGTAAGTCAGTCGGATAATTTGCCTGTTCCTCTAATGCTCCACTGATCTCAAACTCTTACCTTGTGTGTGTTTCCTCCTTTTGAAGATTCAAAAGGACTTTCATTGCATGACAAGCTTAAACATCTAAAATAAAGACAAGCTTCACATTTTACAAAAAAACAAGCTTCAAGTCTAGATAAAACCGAACAAAGGAGCTGTGTAATCAAAACATGGTGCTTAAATGAAAGTTAAATTCTACAACAATACTTCATACTACATTTTTTTTCACCGGTCAGAAGAAAATCACATGTGCAAGAGTGCACCCTGGTGGACTGACCTGAGTACTGCAGCTAAGAGTCTAAAAGCTTGTTATTTAATTAATATTCGGTCCACCTACGAAAGCTAAAAGCTTTTATCGAGCTCGGCGCATTAATAAGAGTTCCATTCAAAACAAAGTGAGAGGAAAATTACCAAGTCTGATTCATTTAGAGCACCTAAAAGCAAGATGATGTAGCAGCAAGCTCAGTTTTAATGCCGGCGCTTTGATTTTAATGGATTTTGCTAACAGCAGGATAAATCTGTGCACAGTCATTATTCACCATTTGTTAGGATTAATGTTAACATTGAAGAAAGGCTGGTAGGCTGCTGTAGGAGTGTTGTTGTTCTCAAATCCACAGACTGCCTCTTGGTCATAAAGGCTCCTAGCTGACAATGTGAAATAATTGCTTCATCTCTGAGGTTGTATGCAAAAGTTTTGGCACCCCTGGCCAAATGACATTTATATTTTATGAATGTAAAATAATAATAATAAAAAAAATTAGCTGGCTGATTTCATGTTTTGCTGAGGTTTTTATAGTTTTGTTTTTATGAATTTTCACATACTTACCCAGAAGGCTTGTTATGCTTAGACTGTTTTGTATGCACGGCATCATCTACCTACATCATTTTACATTTTAATGATGTTCAAGTTAGGGGACTGCTACTACTACTGGTACTACATCTAATACACACACACACATACATACATATATGTGTGTGTGTGTGTATATATATATATATATATATATATATATATATATATATATATATATATATATATATATATATACATACACACATATATATATATATATATATATATATATA
The DNA here is from genome assembly GCA_024036415.1 of Prochilodus magdalenae. NCBI lineage: Eukaryota > Metazoa > Chordata > Actinopteri > Characiformes > Prochilodontidae > Prochilodus > Prochilodus magdalenae. The sequence goes on from JAMWET010000945.1 coordinate 140,449, forward strand.
TATATATATATATATATATATATATATATATATATATACACAAACATACATACACATACATACATATATATATCATCCTCATTATTTATATAAAGCCCGGAGAAAAAGTATAAGTGAAGTAAATGGTGTTTTAAATTCTTGTTCTGTCATATTTTTTATCGTTTTCTGGAAGCAAAATTTTTTTCAGCCTATTTTTCGTAGCTGATTGTGTCACATTTGCTTTTGAATTTGAATCGAACCTACAGTTTTATTCCATTTACCAGTGCAGTGTTTATTGTACCACTTGTTGACACAAACCCCTAGGTATAATAATGCATAGCAGCTGGCATTTTTGTTCCTTTTGACTCACATGCTGGCCCCATTTCCAAGCACAAATTTGTTGATTGTGGCAAGTTCTGTTTTCTTTTCAGCAGTCCAAAAGGCACTATCACACATATACATTCACGGTGTTTAGCAGACGCTTTTATCCAGCGCGACCTACAATCATACAACTTTGTCTAAAAAACAAACACAAGGAAATCAAATGGCAGAAGGGTAGTTGATGTACAGTTCCTCTCCCCAGTTTCCCCCATGTCTTGCACTTTTATTGACTAATCACTGCACACACTGACAGTCACAACACAGTGTTCACACTACAGTATTTGGCCTCCCCAAGAGATTCAGAATTATAGCCTGCTAGATATCTTTTGGACGTCTCCGAGGCATCAGCAAATCTCTCAGAAGATGTCTTTGGACGGTTCTCACGTAGTGATTGAGAGCTGGTTCATAAGCCCTAACTGAACACTAACTCTTCTCTGAGCAGGGGCTTTTCTCAGCGAACTCTAAACTGTTGGCAAATGAAAATTCATGTAGCTTAAAATTCAGGGGGCTAAAGTCATGTAGCATAAACTTGGCATTCATTTCTATTTGTGGAAAAAAAGTTGTTATAGCCTTTTCCTGCTTTGTGGGCATTGATTAACCTATTTTCAGTTCCTCAGCTAGCTGCTTAGAGGAGCCCGTAGTTGTGGAGTGTTGACAACACTAACTTTGACCTCCCTTGCCAAATGTCTAAATTCAGATTCTCAACCCTTCCAGTCTTCTAGCAATTTATTCTATCCATCAAGCGGCTCTACCAGGCAAGCTTGTAGCATATGTACAGTGTAGCAAACATTTTAAACATCTGGGTGTGTTTTAATGTTAATTCAGTTTAGACTATCACAACATCCTAACTATTCCTTTAATGCTCCTAACATCTGAGAAGGACATTCACATACTTTAAATTTTAAATTTCCACCTTAAATTGTGCAGAGGTTACACTCTGGTAACTGAAGTACAGGTAGCTGGCATAAAAGATCTAAATGCCAGTGCCAGAATCTAAACGCTGCCACAAGGTGAATCAGGAAAAATGTAAACAATAAATAAGAAGCTGATTTAGTCTCATCATCAGTGGTTGGTGTAGCTCAGCGGATAACACCACTACCCTCCAGGGAACCACCAACACATGTGGGAGACTAGGGTTCGATTCCTGGTCTAGGTGACTATGCTGTGCTACACCAATAAGAGTCCTTGGGCAAGACTCCTAACACTACATTGGCCTACCTGTTATATGATTACCCTTGTGAGTCGCTCTGGGTAAGAGTGTCAGCTAAATGCCATAAATGTTTTATGTACAGAGTAACTACGAATATACGCCACGAAGGGACTTTTTGTCTTTCAGCTGGTGCTATAACAGCACGCAATTCAATTAAGCTTCCCCTTTAATGCACGAACGTATAACATGGAAGGCACTCTCTCCAGCCAGTGTGGTTGGTCCATTCAGTTATACACTAATAAAAACAGTCTCCATAAAAAAAATATACAGTGGTGTGAAAGTGATTGTCCCTTCATGATCTCTTATTTGTTGCATGTTTGTCACTCTTAAATGCAAACAGCCCCAAAACATCACACTACCACCACATTTTACTGTAGGTATGATGTTCTTTTTCTGAAATGCGGTGTTACTTTTACACCAGATGTAACGGGATACACACCTTCCAGAAAGTTCAACTTTTGTCTCGTCAGTCCACAGAGTATTTTCCCAAAAGTCTTAATGTGCTTTCTGCTCAGCAGTGGTTTTGGTCTTGGCACTCTGCCATGCAGGCCATTTTTGCCCAGTCTCTTTCTTAGGGTGGAGTCATGAACGCTGACCTTAAGTGTGGCCTGCAGTTCTTTGGATGTTGTTGTGGGGACTTGTGACTTCTTGGATGAGTTGTCGCTGAACTCTTGGGGTTATTTTGGTTGGCCGGCCACTCCTGGGAGGGTTCACCACTGTTCCACATTTTCGCCATTTGAGGATAATGGCTCTCACTGTGGTTCGCTGGAGCCCCAAAACTTCAGAAATGGCTTTATAACCTTTTCCAGACTGATAGATCTCAATTACTATCTTTCTCATTCGTTCCTGAATTTCTTTGGATCTTGGCATGATGTCTAACTTTTGAGTATTTTTGGTCTACTTTGTCGGGCAGGTCCTATTTAGGTGATTTCTTGATTGAAACAGGTGTGGCAGTAATCAGGCCTGGGCGTGGCTAGAGAAATTTACCTCAGGTGTGATAAACCACAGTTTAAACCACACTTTTTCACACAGGGCCATGAAGGATTGGATTTTTTCTCCCTTAATAATATAAACCTTCATTTAAAAACTGCATTTTATGTTTACTTGTGTTGTCTTTGACTTTTATATTTGTTTATTTATTTGGTGATCTGAAACTTTTTTAAATGAGTGACAAACATGCAAAGAAATAAGAAATCATGAAGGGGGCAAACACTTTTTCACACCACTGTATATACACCAATCAGGCATGACATTATGACCACCTCAATGTATCCACACTACTTATCCATTTTATCTGCTCTATTGACCACATAGGTGCATATTCCAGTTCAACAATTACAGACTGTAATTGGTCGATCTGTTTCTCTGTTCTTACCCTGTTCTTCAATGGCCAGGACCCCCACAGGACCACCACAGAGCTGGTATTTTGTGGGTGGTGTATCGTTTTTAGCACTGCAGTGATACTGGCGTGGTGCTGGTGTGAGTGGATCAGACACAGCAGTGCTGCTGGTATGTTTAAACACTGTGTCCACTCACTGTCCACTCTATTAGACACTCCCACCATGCTGGTCCACCTTGTAGATGTACAGCCACAGATGATAGCTCACCTGCTGCTGCACAGTGCAGTGTTTATCATCCCTTAGCCTTTCATCAGGGGTCACAGGACGCTCCCCACAGGACGCTGTTGGCTGGATAGTTTTGGTTGGAGAACGGTTGTCAGTTAAGCAGTGACACTAAGATGTTTAAACACTGCAGCAGCACTGCTGTGTCTGATCTACTCCCACCAGCACAACACACACCACACACCACCACCATGTCAGGGTCGCTGCAGTGCTGAGAATGCTCCACCACTCATAATACCTCCTCTGTGGTGGTCCTGTAGCAGGCTTGACCACTGTAGAACAGGGTAATAGGGGGCTACAAAGTGCATAGAGAAACAGATGAACAACAGTAATTGTAGAACTACAAAGTGCTCCTATGTGGTAAACAGAGCTAATAAATAATGAGTGTAGGAACAAGGAGGCAGTTTAATGTTATGGGTGGTCAGTGTATATACTGCATGTCATTTGTCCAGGCCTGTGTGTCATTTGTTCAAGCCAATGACCCCACACTTGCACAAACACTTGGCCGAACACTTCTGCATTCTGATCCAACACTAGTAAATCAGTGAGTAACTTGGCAAGATACCAACCAGATTATATTCAGAGCACGCACATGCTCTCTCGGCCTCACACACAGACTCACACATACACAACACATTGACACTCGAGGGCAGCAGAGTGCAAAGAACCACATTATAAAAATATTCAAATTTTTGCAGAATGCTATTCAAACAGTCATTAGAGTCTGACTAATCGAATTCAGCGCAGGCTCTATTGCTCTCGCACTTACTCACCCACACAGACAGCAATAATACAGTTGACACCCCCCCCCCCCTCCCCCAACTCCACCACACACACACACCAAATGACACCGCATGACTCCAAAAAAATAATGGAGCTTCAAATGGCAAGAGCGTCAGCCATGGAATCCTATTTGGAGAGGCGTAGGCATTTTTATTTCTCTATTCATCTGCTGAGGAAGTAAATTGTCTTCAGTCCTCCTCTCACAACAACCCCCTACTATTATTTCTCCACCCCCACTAAGGCTTGCTTTCATCAAGTAATGCGACTGGTAATGAAGAAACTATTATCCCCCATAGCTCAGCTCTGGAGTGATGATATCCGGCATGCTGGCAGCGGCACTGCGATCAATACAGCGTGCCTGATGGATGGCATAGTGTGGTACGGAGAGTGGCAGCTTCCTGTCTACTCGAGAGAAGAAGGAGAAAGACAGCACAGATTGGATTTAGACTTGCGGTGTACCGTAATAAAATGCCTGAGCCAGACGAAAATAGTGTGTATAGTGAGTTTTAAACTTCAGGGAGAAGTATTCCAACATCCATGACAAATAGTTTAACTGCACTGAGAAATGCTCTTCAGTGAATACCACAATGCATTAACGACTCAAGTAGAAGAAGACCCTTAAACCAGGGGTTCTTTATAGTTCTGCATTGAAGGCAGGGGTTAATTATAGAAGCATCATAATCCAAAGATTACCACCACAATGCCTAATTTTGTCTTTGCATGTTTGTATCATTCCTGTCCATGATGAACAGCCTATATACACCCATCATCAAAAGACTAGTTCCACCCAGAAGGAGGGTTGGGATTGCAGTGCTTTTGGGAAGGAAGATAAAAATGACCAGGAACAATAAATGATGATAAACTTATGATATGTGTTGCTAACACAACATGCCAGACATCTCTGCATGGAGTTGGGGTAATGGTGTCCTGTGATAAACCATCCCATGCAGCTTGAATATTCTCACGCAGGTGGAGGTGGAATAACACCAGGCCTTCTGGACGTCTGACGCGTGACAAACTGTTCATCTTGGCTCTAATCGTCCGATGCCTCCACACATTGACTTGTTGGTCGTCTCCACCAAGACAAAAGCAGGACCCGTCACTGAATATGACCCACTGCTGTTCTGAGTCACTCGATGACAGGTACAGCAATAAGGCCCAGCCCGGGTTACATCACATGCATGACTGAGCGTGAAACATGAATTAGTTGCATGTCCCACGATATCAAACCCACCCACCCATCTCATCTCATGTATATAATGTATATACTATACTTATTATCAAGATACACACACACACACACACACACACACACACACACACACACACATATATATATATATATATATATGTATGTATATATATATATATATACATATATATATACATACACACACATATATATACACACACACACATATATATATATATATATATACACACACACACACACATACACATACACACACACACACACACACACATATACATACATATATATGTGTGTGTGTGTGTGTGTGTGTGTATATATATATATATATATATGCACTGAGTACGTTCAGCATAGGAACTTCTGTATAAGAACTAAATTTGTCTTTGCTCCTCTTGTTTTAAGATTGTTTGAGTTAAAGCTCCAAGGTGAGAGGGGTGAGCAACAGCACAGAAAAGCAATCTAGGAGCAAAGACAGAAATGCAACAGAGTAAAAAGTGATTCCTTTCCTTAGATAAATATACTTGAGTGTATGAAAACATACAAGCATCGGCCTAATCCATCAAACTTGCACTGCATTTAAGTGTTCTCTACCTACCCAAGCTTGCTTGCAATGAGTTATGGACCTGTTGAGCAATAGGGCTTGGCTACTACACTTCAGCACTACCTATTATTGGTGTTAACGTCTCTGAATGGTCTAGCACCTCCTGTTGACCTCCTTCTCCCCTCCACGTCTGTTCATACTCTGAGGTACTCAAATGCTGATCAGTGTTTCAGGCTCTAGATCAGGGTTGGGTAACTGAGCACCAGCAAGGTTTGCTGATTTCCCTGCTCCATCACACCAAACAACTTATAATTTCCAGATGCACCAGGTGTGTGTTTGAGAAGGAAATCCACCAAACTGCGTGGTTCAGCCCTCCAGGAATAGTCTCCAGCCCCTGTGAAGCCCCTTCCTGTGAAGAATTCTTTAATTAATTATGTGTAATGACCAGTTTTGGACCTGTTTTATTGATTTGTAAACATAAATATAATTGAACACATCCTGTACAGAGAACACACTCCCTTCATTTTACCAAAGTGTTCCAACTTGAAACTGGATGGATGTGTTTGGGAGAAGTTGTGAGCTTGAGGTTAGGGAACCGGCCTTGTCACTGGAATGTCCTTGGTTTGATCCCCTGAACCGACAGGACGTGACTAACATATCCTTAAGCAAGGCATCTGACCCTCAATTGGGCCCCAGATGCCATGGATGGGGCTGCGTGGAAGTGTGCTCATTACTCCAAATGTATGCACGCGGATTTCACTGCATGATTGTGTTTAATGCTGAAGACAAATTCTGCTGTGTGTGAACACAATTAATAAATGATTCTAGATTCTAAATTAGAAATTCATATGACTGTAAGTATACCCACGCTTTTCACAATTATTTTTCCACCCCAAATGACTTTTTCTCGCTCTTTGGTAATAGAGAAGCTATGACTCATTAGGAGGCAGGGACTTGTTTTCAGACCAGTAGTTACATGATGTAGACCAAATTACGGCACATTCTGCCTGTATTTATAAATCTGCACATCTTCATTTCTTACTTTTCCTTGTTTTTCAAAGCCACACTAAGATCATCAAGGACTAGCTACTGATACCTTGTATTTTGGCAGAACCTGCTGCTGCTTCACATAATTCATGCATGAAAATTGCTCTATTGGTAATACAGTTTTTGAATAAATGGACCAATCAATTAATTAATCAATCGATAGATAGATAGATAGATAGATAGATAGATAGATAGAGTCTGCAAAGCTTTGCCTGTTGCATCACCCATCACCAGATTCCCAGTCACGTTGTGCTTATATGATGAGTTTTACATAGTTATCGAAAACACGTCCACTATTCATGGATGGAGGGAGAGAAACAATCAGAGAGGGAAGGAGAGAGAGAGACAGAGATAGAGGGTAAAAGAGAGAGAAAGAGAGATGTAGAAAAGGAATGAAAGATAGAAAGGTGGCGATGTAGTGGGAGAGTGATAAAGTGAGACAGCAGAGGAGAGAGGATGAGAGAGAGAAAGGCACAGATAAAAAAAAAAAAAGTACAGACGGAGATCAGAGATCAGTCATAGAACAGAGATGCAATACACCTTGTTCCAGCTCAGTGAGCTTTGGAGGGCCTCAGCTGCTCCTAATGCATTTCAGGCCTTTGTGAGTCATCGGCATGCTGAGACCTTGTCTGTCGGAGCTAATGGAGAGCTGCTCAGAGGTCAGCTCAAAGAATATGGTGGGCTTCTGCTGCGCCAGTCGAGAGCTGGCTTGATTAGCCCTCCACGGAGCTGCCCCATGTCAGCGCAGCCTGAGTGGGCTAATCGAGAAAGCAGTCATAAATACAGGCGCGAACGCTCTCAGGCTGAATGCCTCGCTGCCGAGACGAGGAGAGGGGGCCGCTGGGAGCTGAGAGGGTCAGGTGGAAACCAATGCGCTTTAGAGAACTCGCTGTACACTGTGGGCTAATGCTAGGGAGAAATGTGCCTATAATGTAGAAGGTTTAGTTGACCTATGCTCTTAAAACGAAGGCTCCTTAAGTGTTCTTGTTTCACATGTAGGCTGCAGAGAGATGCCTTTAACCGGCACAGATTTTCTGGAGGTTCTGCAAACTTTAAAAAGGTTCTTCACCTAAAAAATGCCACTGTAAAGTTTGAAAGGAAATGGAAACCATTGATTATTTCTATGACATTTCTCCAAAGAACCCCTTTATTTTGGTGTTCAAATGAAAACATACTTCTCCTCAATGCTGTAATGCTGTGTACACTAGTTGGCAACGTTAGTTTCAATGATATGTAAATTGCAATTGATTTCATAGACATAATGCATATGTAATACTGTATTTTTTGTGACTCCAGATAGATAATATTGGCATAAACATATGATGGTAAATGTCTTATGTTATCAGGAGCTGTAACAATTATGTCCTCTGATAAAACCATATCATGTTACCCCAATAGTAACCAGTCAAAATGCCTATTTATGATAGCACAGGACATCTGCCATAACATGCCCATGGCACAGCTATATCAATTTTATGTAGCAGGGTTCAAGTGAAGTCTTACCTACACATTAATGATGTACGTGACCATGGGCTTCACAGCATTTGACTTTTTACAGGCCATTTCAGCCTAAAGGCAGCAACGGTGCAATGCCTCAAACAGATGCTTTGGAATTGTTCAAAGACCCATACTGTAGATCCTCCATCAACCACAAGGTGGCACTCTAAGCCCGCTGTAGAACATAAGACTAGTTCTCAATCCTTGCATTCAAGTCCATACTTTTGATGCTAGCAATCGAGATGTCTGACACTGGCTACACTGCAATTTCACAATGCAATTAATATTTATTATGTCGCCACTTAGGCTATAACAAGGGCCCATCATCCCATTTGGAGCCTAAATTTTAGTTGACAGCGGTTTTCAAACTGCTCCGAATGCAAGCAGCTTCATTTTCTCTGGGGGGATATGAGGTGCATAAATACAGCAGGAGCCCATTAATAACGCTGTCAGCCAGGTGGCCAGCGAGACAAGGCGAAGCACAGACAGGCTTTGTGCGTGTAATAACACACCCGACCTGCGCTGCTTTCACTCACGTCTGGCCACCAGACCACCTTTTAGCTTGGAATTGGAAATTGGAATAACAAAAAAAAAAAAAGGGGGGGGGGGGCTTTGATGAGGACCTGGTGTCTGCACACTAACACACACACTGTGTGCCAACATGGCAGCAGACCAGCAGAAAAGGAGGCAAAAGGCAAAAGAAATGTGGCTCTTTACTTTGAGGGTCCCCCACAGGTGGTCCGAGCTTCATTGTGAGCAAACCTTTACTCTGCTGGTGTTCATTGGGCACCTTCTTTCAAATGGCTCCTGTTTTGCGTCTTGTATAAATGGGCTGGGTAGTGTATTTTGGTCTTGGCACCAGATGGAGGTGAGAAAGGTCGATGGCACAGTTGTACCAGCTTTAGGAAGAATCCCAGTGCAGTCAGAGGCATGTGAGTGAGCAGTTGTGAAGAGGGGAGGCCAGATGAGCTGCTAATGCTCTGTGCTTCCTTTCATCTGCTCCTGCTGACCTTTAGCAGGCCGATGAGCCTCCAGAGAAACACCTAAACACAGCTCAACTCTTAAAGCCCCTACCAGGGCACACTGCAACTGGCCCACAATAGTAAACAACAAAAATGGGCCTTCAGACCACAAGAACAATGATGACAACAACGTTTAAAAGCCATGAAGCCACGGCAATTAGGTCAGCAGCAATGACAAAGTCAGGACTGTCCATACGGAGAAGAGCTAAAGGATATTCCTGAAGTGTAGACTCAATTATCCAGCCCACTGAAAAACATTCCTGCATTATGGAATACATGATAGGGCTATTTTAAATAAATTGGATAGTTCCCATGTTTGGTCTAAGTCAACTAGAAATCAGCAACACAACAAATGGCATGTGGGATTAGGGCCTCGCACTATACTGTTTCAGCATTGTCACGCGCGTTAATCACATCACAGGACGTGCAATGTCAAGTAAGACAAACAAAATCAAATGCATGATGCTGAAACCTTTTTACCACTTGATACAAAAACATATTTGCAGTTCTCATCTTATTACCTTTATTTGTCTGACATAATTCACTTTGGTTTAAGAGTTCTTGGATCACTAGTTACAGTGCTCACCCAGCTTTGGTTTGTTTGGTGCTGTGAAACCACTGTATTGCACTAGAGTTCAGTGGAAGGTAATTTATCCAAAAGCCGCCCCCCAAGAGTTAGTTTTAGATGTTAGCCCAGCCATTCCACAATTATGTTTTTTTTTTGAATATTGCTATTCAAGTCATTTAATAAAAAAATTAAAATAGCAGCATGTAATATTGCAGGAGAAATATTGCAATGCTAGTTTTTTTCCAATATGGTGCAGCCCTACATACAGTATTTTGCAAGGTAGGATTTCTCAGGTGGTCAATCTGACCATGAATTGTCTCTTGAACTGATACAGTCTCGCCATGAATTGTCACGATGACAGCTTATGGGTCACTTTTTGAGGATACATGTCATAATGTCAACTTGTGCTGCATATCTAACTTGCTCTGTCAGGTCAAATTACTTTTCAGATCAAATTCAGATCAAGTTTTCGTCTTTCAACCCATCAGGCAAAAGCTTCTGCCCAGTCCATGTCCACCAGGACTGACCAGGTGCCCCCCAACCCCGCCATCCGTTTGAGTTTTCTTTTTCTTTCATCTAAACTGCTTATCCTCCTGGGTCACAGGGGCTGCTATATCCCTATCCCAGTGCCTATTCTTATGCCTGTTGATTGGGAGGCAGGGAACACCCTGGCCAGGTCACCAGTCCTTTACAGAGGAGACACCCAGATGCATACACATTCACACACTAACACCTAGAGCCAATTCAGCATTTAGGGGCACATAACTTGCCCGACTGCATGGTTTTAGACTGTGGAGGGAGCCAGAGCACCCAGAGGACATCCATTCAGACACGGGGAGAACATGCAAACTCCGCACAGAAGAGCGACAGTGCTGCCCAGTGCGCCACTGTGCCACCTATTATTGAAACATAAATGATATCAACATAAAACAATGGTTTCTCAGATATGCCCTGGTATAGTGGCAGATGGCTCATCATAAGGATTAATCACAGCCTGAATATTTACGAAGCATAAAGCTGTTAAATTCTGTTGTAACACCAGTTAACCACAGTAGCATGTGTTAGTCAGCAGTCCTGTGTTACTGCAGCGTGCTTCATGTGTGTAACGGTTGCCAGGCAGACCGCACACGGAGTCTGGTGAAAATCCCCCTTAAACACCAAGACTCAATACATAAAGGTAAGTCTAGGTTATCTTTTAGCTGCTAGTAAACGTACTTAGCTGCTAATGTTATTGTTTTAGGTTATACTGAGTCAGTGCACAGGCTCAGCAGTAACTTAACCCTTTTCTCTTCTTTCTTGAAATGCTATTACCTGTTTGTTTGGGAGTATTGTCTGGTCTATAGGTCCGGCGGCAAAAGTAGTCCCACTAGGTAAAATGGGAATTTATTTGGTTCCTAGGTGAAGGTGGAACGAGCCATTTGAATTTAGCCATAGGGGCCAAACCCTCTCTTATCCAAATGTTGGTGAGCACCCAGGTTTGATATGCTGTCCTTGGTAGGTTCTGCTTGGCTAAATAGACCTCTGTATATTTTGTACTCATGGACTAGAAGCAATAGCAGAACTAATATAGATTGTGAGCTAATGTTCAATTATTTTTGGACAATTAAATTGAGTGCACTTTTTTCCTTTTGAATTTTATTTTTTTCCATTTTTCCAATTTTGCTCACTGGGATGGTTATGGGTTTTGCCCCATCCATGCATATCAGCCTAATAAAATCTGCAGTTAAAATCAATAATAAAATCATCACTCTGCCCCTGTTTTTTAATGGCCACACCCACACTTCTTTTGTGAGAGTTGACTACTGCAGTTCTGTCACAATGTGACAGGCTCAATATCAATAGCGAGAAGTCAAGAAACATTTCAATGGGACAGTTCAAGCTTTGGCCATACAACTTCTTGAAAAGTTATGTAAAAGTCTACATGCTTTATAAAATACTGCTCAGTATTATTATTCAATAAAAAGAACAACAACAGTATAAAAGCAGACAAAAAAAAAAAACAAAAAAACATAACATTAGAGTTAATGAGTTCACTGTGTTGTGACCTCAGAGCTGTTTGGAACATTCATAGCTATAGCTGCTAATAGGCTGTTTGACTCACTGTGTGGATGTTTTTGTGTCGAGTGTCCCCTAGGGTGCTGTTTTTTTTTGGGAAAATATCCTCTTCACAGTTTCTTAATTTGCGGGGGAGGCATCTTTGCCCCTAATTAAAGGGTTGTAGTGGGAGGAGCGTGTGGGAGGCAGCAGAGCCACTGCATTTTTTCCACTGCGCTGAAAATCAGAGTGGCACCCCGAGACCTCTGAGGGTCAGAGTAATTATAGCTGCAGCACTGATTCAAATCATGTCCAGTCATGTAACGCCACACAATGCTCCAATCTCGTGGCAGAGAGTTTAACAGGCGGCGGGGCACGACCTGGTGATGATTAAGGCATGAATAAGAAGGTGAGTCGATCAATTCCGCAGCAGAGCTAAAGGTCAGGCTTTCCGTGGAGGAGGGCCCGCATCAACTCCATAAAGTTCTGCGCGTGAATGTGTGCCTGTGTGGCAATGTGTGCAATTGAGGCTGTAAAGAGCAGGTCTTGCGAAAAGGTCACGCAGGGTTTCTCTCCTGCAGCTTTTATATGTGCCCTTGTCCACACTCACTTGTTCTGTGACATCTCCATCAAACCTTAAGGTAAACACACCTGTTTGGCTCCAAACCATAGAAAACATGTTATGAGTCACAGTTGAAACTAGGCGTTACCTCCGGCGCTATTACTAAATTATTCATTCCCTATCCTGGGGCTGAAGGTACTCTGATCAGCACATTTTGCTTTTTCTGGTCTAACAGTACTGGTTAATATACTCCCAGTAACGTGGTATTGAGTGGCATTTGTCTAACACAGAAACACTGAATTTCTGTTTTAGTTTTGTTGGTAAATGACAAAAACTACCATGCCTGTCATTTGCTGGGTGTGAGTTGAATCTTGGGGTAACACTGGAATAAGCCAAAGTCAAAGTTACTCCTCTCTAAGGCACAAGTCTAAGGCACAAGTCTCTGGGGTAAAACTGTGAGGCAAGTCTCTGAGGTGCAAATTCAAGTTTTGAGCAAGTTACGTCAAAAGTCTCCGAGGTACCAGCCGAACCTTAAGTCTCTGCAGTGCAAGTTAAGTCTCAGAGATGCCAGCCAAGTTTTGAGTCTCTGAGGTACAAGTGAAAGTGTCGAGAGTATGAACCTGAGTCAAGTTAAGTCTCTGAGATGCAACTCGAGTCTCTCGAGTCTGAATTCAATCTTGAGGTGTGAGTTTAGAGTCAAGTCTCAGGTGTGAATCTAAGTCAAGTCTTGAGGCTCTGAGATGTGACTGGAGTCTCTGAGGTGTGAGTCTGAACTAAATCTTGAGGTGTGAGTCTAGAGTCAAGTCTTGAGGCTCTGAGATGCAAGAGATTTGGCAATGGGGTCCTCTGGGTGCAAAGTCAATTCACTGAGATGCAGGTGTGAGCTGGGTCTCAAGTCTCTGAGTGTTAGGTTCCTGAACACGAGTCATGTCTCAACAAGACTCTGGGATGTCAGGCTGAGTAAAGTGCAAGTTGAGTCTCAAGTCTTGGGTGTGAATCTGAATCAAGTCCTGAGTCTCTGAGATGCAAAAGACTTGACAACGAGTCCTCCGGGTGCAAGTCTAGTAGTATACTGCTAGTAGTATATTAGCAGTAGTATATTAGCGTATTGCTAGTAGTATATTAGCAGTATAAATACATGTGTGATAAAGGAGCCATATTACATTATGTTCCAGCTGAGTAAGCGGATAGCAGAGCAACATGATGGCATCAAGAGGCTGCAGCATCTGGCAGACGCATTCTGCTACGTATGTGACCTATTTATCAAGACAAGTGTGAAAAAGTGTGAAAACATCTACTAAGATGTGTTAGGCCTTCAAGGCATACCCCGGCATGTCTGTCAGGAATCAAAACAAACCGCGGGCTCCTTATTTAATGTGCGAGCACTCCTAGAAAACTCTTGACAGTAAGGTGGACTAGTGCTGCTCACTTCATTGAAGATTAAAAGCTGTCATTAAGAAATTTGTCAAACAACAAAGCTGATGATTTCTCAAAATATCTAGAACCACAGTAACAAAGCCCCATCCAGCACCCTATACCCTCATACCCACTCCAAACTACTGGAACCACTTTTAGAAGTCTGTTTGGATTGTGAAGCAGCTTGCTACATGCGAGACTCTGAATGGAATTCTAATGAATGCTTTCTGAAGCAGATTGCCTTGTTTTTGCTGCGTGCTGCGTGTGCATAGTCCTCCCCGCATGCAGTCGCTCTGTGCGCTGTTTACTGGCTGCTGGGAGTAAACGGCAGGCTCGCTTAGAAATGCGCTTGGCTCAGTGATGCGAAAGGTGAAGATGCCGAACAGCAGAGATAAAGAAGAGCAAAAAGCTGCAGAAGCAGGCGGACGTATAGAAGGTGGTGATAAAACAGGTACTACGTAAATAGAGCATGTAGAGGTGACGCAGGTAGTGCTAAAGTAGGTAGACCGGTTGGTGGAGGAAAGGTGGAGGTAAATAGGTTGGTAAAAAGATGGCAGAGGAACTACAGAAAGAGATGCAGGTGGATGTAAAACAGATGAAAATGAATTATTGGGGAGATAAAGGAGGCAGAGGTAATGCAGGTCAAGGTAAAGCAGAAGTAGATACTGTAGAGGTGGAACAATTACAATACAATAGTTATAGGTAAAGCAGGTGATGGTAAAGCAGGTGGAGGTTAATAAGTAGGAGACAGAAAAGGTGGAGGTAGAATGTAGGTAGATGTAGACCATGTGAAAGTAAAGCAGGTAGAGGTAGAGCAGATTAAGGTAAATCAGATTCAAATAAAGCAGGTAGGGAAAGTGCAAGTGGAGCCAGAAAAGGTGAAGGCAGAGAAGGTGAGGGTAGAGCAGGTGAAATACCAAAGGTGAAGAAAGACAAGTAAAGCATATGGAGAATAAACAGAGGTAAAGCAGTTAGAGACGTAAAAGGTGGAGGTGGGGCAAGTGAAATACAAAAGGTGGAGGAAGAACAGATGAAAGTAGAGTGAGTAAAAAAAGGCAGAGGAGTTAGTGTAGAGTAATTGCCGGTAGACAGATGTACATCAGGTGTAGACAGAAAAGGTGGAGGGAGAGCAGGTGACAGTAAAGAAAGTAGAAGCAAAGCTGATGGCGGTAAAACAGGCGGTGAAAAAAGTGGAGATGCAGGTGAAGTACAAACAGTGGAAGTAGAATAGGTGATGGTAAAGGTGTAAATGTAGATAGAGATGGAACATAGATAAATGTAAAGCAGGTGGAGACAGAAAAGGTGGAGACGGAGCAGGTAAATATCAAAATATCAGGTAAAAAAGTAGAAGAAGAACAGATAGAGGTAATAGAGATGGAGACAGAAACGGTGGAGGAAAAACAGATGAAGGTAGAGTGAGTAAATATAGGTAGCAGCAGTTGGGGTAGAGCAGGTGCAGGCAGATAGATGTAAAGCAGGTGTAGACAGAAAAGGTGGAGGGAAAGCAGGTGAAGGTAGAGCAGGCAGAAGCAGAGCAGATGGAGGTGAAGCAGGTGTAGAAAAAAGCAAATAGAAGCAAAACAGATGAAAGTAAAGCAGGCAGAGACAGAAAAGGTGGAGGTAAAGCAAATAAAGGTAAGGCAAGTAGAAGCAGAGTAGCTGGACGTGAAGCCGGTGGAGACAAAGAAGGTGGAAACAAAGAAGCTGGAATATCGAAGGTGGAGGTAAGGCAAATAAAGGTAAGGCAAGTAGAAGCAGAGTAGCTGGGCATAAAGCCGGTGGAGACAAAAAAGGTGGAAACAAAAAAGCTGGAATATCAAAGGTGGAGGTAAGGCAAATAAAGGTAAGGCAGGAGAAGCAGAGTAGCTGGACGTGAAGCCGGTGGAGACAAAGAAGGTGGAAACAAAAAAGCTGGAATATCAAAGGTGGAGGTAAGGCAAATAAAGGTAAGGCAAGTAGAAGCAGAGTAGCTGGGCATGAAGCCGGTGGAGACAAAGAAGGTGGAAACAAAGAAGCTGGAATATCAAAGGTGGAGGTAAGGCAAATAAAGGTAAGGTAAGTAAAGGGCAGAGTAGCTGGACGTGAAGCCGGTGGAGACAAATAAGGTGGAAACAAAGAAGCTGGAATATCAAAGTCGAGTTAAAGCAAATAAAAAGTAGAGCAGGTAAGTTTCATTACAACATGATGACACCAACTCTCAGCAGCTTTCCCTTTTCACTAGAGAACTGAGCTAGGTGATGGACAGTGGTGAGGGGGGCACCGTTACAGTGTCTCCCTCATTCAGTACGAATATTCAGATGGTGTGCCTGTGACATTAATTAAAAATAAATCAAAGCCGAATCTGTTTTTCATCAGTCGTAGAGCTCCCTTTTTATCTCGGTGTGGTGGTATATGCGCATGTGTGTTTGTTTGTATGCTTAAATAATGAAAAGCACGAATGAAATGGTGTGTGGCGCAGCGGTAGGAGATGCCGACTATAAATTGGGTCAGGGTTCAGTCTTCTGTGTGTTGCCTGTCAGCAAGACATTCAGGCAGTTTCTTCAGGCTGCTGTTCCTGCAGCTACTGAAAGCTTTTACGCAGCAATGGCAGCAGCTAAATGACTAAATGCAAGCATGCTGCTGTACAGGGAGATGCAAGGAGCGACCCCAGCCAAGACATTTAGAAACAAAACAACAGTGGAACCTTACATTCTTTCTTATTTCTGCATTCTGACAATGCCATATTGATAGCAGCGTCTTGCGTTAGGTTCCCTTTCTTCCCTTACAAGAGATATCATTCCATTAATTCACGTTTCCGCACGATAGCGAGCCCTGTCGTCAGCAGATAACTGGCTGCATTGTAGCTGCCACAAATGCCTTGGTTTATCTGGACAGAGAGCTTCTGGGGCTGTTGGGATTGAAAGCGTCACCTTTCCCCAGATTTTCTTTATTCCACAGCAGCGCTTACACACACACACACGCACATATCTGATATTTACTCAAGGCTTCCCTGGCTCTGGCATGTCTGGGCTCACTTCAAACAGGAAAAAATACACAGGACAAAACAAACGCTGAGCTCCCGCCGCCTCATTTTAATTGAAATGAAAAAAAAAAAAGCACGGATTCATAAACATGTTCTGCTGTGGCTAACAGCCCTCTGCTGTGTTTGCAAACCGTACAGAAACATGGCTGTTTTCAATACCCACATAGCGCGCATTTATTTTCAGTTTATCCGCGTGTAATATAACTAACGTCTCATTATCAACAATACATTCTAACCCACAGTGGGGAAATTTAGTCTCAGCATTTAACCCATCCGTGAAGTGAAACACCCACAAACACTCACTAGTGAACACACACACTAGGGGGCAGTGAGCACACTTACCCGGAGCGGTAGGCAGCCCTATCCACAGCGCCCGGGGAGCAATTGGGGGTTAGGTGCCTTACTCAAGGGCACCTCAGTCGTTACTGTCAGTTCAGGGAATCGAACCGGCAACCTTTCGATCACAAGACTGGTTCCCTAACCTCCAGCCCATGACTGCCCCCCCAAAAAAACAGAACGTTGGGTTCTAGCTTTACTGGCAGATACAGTGAGCGTCTGGTTTATAAGAACAAGGTCAAGCAGCAAACACACAGGACAACGCAGCTACAGACATTGTTAATGGTGTTTTCACAGATGTGCAAGTTACCCTCTAATATACCCCATAGGAAGACAGACCCTGGCTATTGAACCTTATGGTAGTAACAACATGGATGGTGCTTTTATTCTATGGCCCAGAGAACTTGACATTGCTTTTTTTTTGTCTTATCAGAACACAGCACAGGTTTCCACTATGCTTCAGTCCATTTCAGATGAGTACTCAGTACAGATGAATAAATTAAAATAATAAGTACTTAAAGTTTTACTTTTGAGAGATAGCAGAACTCAGATCTGAGTAAGAGGTGTTTCTGTTCATCCTTTCACCATAAGAAGATATCTCAGTGATATTGGAGTGAAAGGATGTCAGGAAACCTTCACAGAGAAACCGCAAAAAAGCTGCTGATGTTCTCAGAAGAATGAAAAGAAGACCAAAACGAGTCCAGACTTCAACATCATTGAATGTGTTTGGCATTACTTTGATCGTGAGAAGCAGAAGATGCAATCGGTGGTGGTGGGCTGGAGGTTAGTGAACTAGCCTCATGACCAGAGGGTTACTGGTTTGATTCCC
Source organism: Prochilodus magdalenae (assembly GCA_024036415.1). Classification (NCBI taxonomy): domain Eukaryota; kingdom Metazoa; phylum Chordata; class Actinopteri; order Characiformes; family Prochilodontidae; genus Prochilodus; species Prochilodus magdalenae. The sequence goes on from JAMWET010000945.1 coordinate 158,511, forward strand.
TGAACTGACAGGACACGATACGACATGACTGAAGTGCCCTCGAGGGCATATATCCCTCAACTGCTCCCTGAGCATCGTGGATAATGTTGCTAACCACTCTGGGCAAGTGTGCTTACTGCCCCCTAGTGTGTGTGTGTTCACTAAAAACTGAATCTTACCTGTTTGGTTTTAGAAACATAAACACATAGCTTGGAAAAGGCACTCTTCAAAGTCAGGCCCATTTTGTTTATCCTGACATTGAAGATTAGGGCCTGTTTTCCCCTGGCATAGCTACAGAGTCAGGACATGTGTCTGCGTTTCCTAAAGAGAAGGTGACGTTTTCAATCACCTTGTCTTGGCTTTGGGCTGGAATCTGTCAATGCAAACCACAGAAACATCCCTGCGCTCACGGTTAGATGCTCATTCATTCACTGCGAAAGCATGGGTGATTTTGTGGCAACTGCCGTCCAACAGAGGCCCAGGAGTAAACAGCAGATGGGCCGTGTGTGCCAAGCTCCTCTCCCCAGCACCCCTCACACCAGAGCCACTGCCTGGGTAAAGTGAGATGGATTATCTGCGTGCTCTCTGGCAGGACAAGCACACTAATTCTGTGATTAGATATTCAGGTTCATTCACAGGGAAACGCTAGGCTGGAAGTCAGCCTCCCAGCCACAAACAGGCCTTAACATTTGCATTTGTCTGCCTTGAGAGAAAAAGAAAACACTGCATACAGTGTACTCTTCAGCACTTTAATGCGACGAGATGTGCACGAAAAATGCGATCGGGGCTTTGTTTGTTGACAGGTTGAATTTTACCCTGGCCTGTGCATGTGTATGTCTTTATTAGAGGGATGCTGATTTGTATATAGAAGGGGACACTGCTGGTAAAATGAGGGATGCATGGTGAGAAGCGTGTGAGCGTGCATGCATATCTGCGTGTACACTCACAGCCTACTTATTTATTTATTTATAATTTTATTATGTATTATTTATCCACAGAAAATAAATGAAAGGCATTGGCTAGAGGTGTAGAGCAGACTGATGGAGCTCTGTCTAATATGTCTTTGGAATGCATTAGAAGCATTATGATCCAGAACTAATCTTTCCATCAGCAGCTGACTTCACTAATGCTGTAGTGGGTGAATGCAATCAAATCCAAATAACAATGGTCCAGCATCTAGAGTAAAGTCATCTAGAGTTTTACCTTTAATGCCCGCAATCTCAGAAATAATGCTGGATGAGCAGATGTCTTCAAATGTGGACGTGCAGTGTAGGTATAGACTTTAGCCCATCTGTTGTTTATTCACATGACCATGAATGCATATCATTCAGCCATTGATCTTAGATGAAGTAGTTTGCACCATTTGGTATGAAACCCTATTTGTAATTTATGTAGTTAGGAATGAGATTAACTGAAGTGTGGCCCCACCGAAAGTCCTTTAGGATTTATGGTGCAGGCCTGGCAGTTTAGATTTAGAAACTCAGGAAAGAGGACTCGGGAAAGAAAGGGCACCCTGAACATGAATTAAATTTCAGTTACAGATATGACAGAATGGCAGACGTTCTTATCCAGAGAGACAGTGTAATCATATTGCACAGGAAAGCAAACATAGTGTTTTCTTCCCAAGGCAGCCTAAAATATTCTAATTTCTAACTGAGCAGGGAATTGTATAGCAATCTCCAGCTTACAGGGCAGTGGTGAAACTACTGGGGACTTGCATACGCCTCATAAGAATTATTTTCTTTACAATAATACAAAGACAAGTTTAACAAGTTACACTCACCATCGAAAGAAGTTGCACCCAGAGGAATAAAACTGGGTGGGTAGGTTTGACATGCGAATGATTCAAGTTTCACACTTGGCTTGGAATGTGACATAAGCAAGGATGGGTTTTATTGCTGTACCTGACTGACTATATAAGGTCGTCCTGTTGCAGGTGCTTTCCATTCTGACCCGTGGTGTTGTGTTGGTAGCATCCTTTGCAAGCAAAGAGTTTGAAAGCCATATGAGCAGCTGGAGGAGTAGGAGAGGGGTTGTATCGACATGTTGTGCACCATACTAGTAATGTGGATTCTAAGATAGCAAGCATCAGTGATATGAAGGATCTCAGAGATCTACACAAACCAGAAAGAAAGAGAAGCACAGAACTGTCCAGCGTGCACAGAGTGACCCAGCAGCCATGACTGCAGACATTCAGTGAGCAGTGATGCCCTCTATGTGTTAAGGTGACTGCTCTCAACATGCAAACATCACCAAAGACTGCAATGGTGTCGTGCCAGACTGTCATGGAGTGACTCAGAATGGCAGGGGGTCATCTTCAGTGATGAGTCCTGCATTTGTCTTGGTGGAGACGACCCACAAGGCACCGTGGTCAGCACCAAGATGAATGGGTTGTTGTTGCACGTCACATGAGAAGGCCTGGTCTCACTCCACCTCCAACCCCACCACAAAATCTGCAGGGACTCTTTGAGAGTATTGAAACTGCATGGGATGGATTATTGCAGGACAATATCAGGAACTTCTATAACTTCATGCTAAGACATCTGGCATGCTGCATTAGCAAACATGGAGGCCTGACGCCATACTGGGAGACACTACTTCTTTTCAAACAGACATGCTCTATATGAGCAGTTGGTGCAAAACGTTTCTAACCAAAATGGAAGCAAAATGAAAATAGGGAGCTTTCAGGCGCATTAAGCTCTTCAGTTCTTATCACAATTTTGCCTCCACAAGTTTCTATTTAATGGAGCTTTTCACACCAGACTCTCTAAATGACTTTTATTACATCTGAACCATCTAATTATGCAGAAATTCTGTTCTTGAGCGAGAAGTCTAAAATGGGTCAAGTGTTAAGAAGCTAAACTGTAAACCTAATGGGTCAGATTGTCCACTAACATAATTAGTATGTAAAACTGGAGTAAACCTTGAATCATGCTTCTAGTGGGTTGGTCTAATGTCATTGGAAAAACATCTCTAGGCCAGGGGTATCTAGTCTGACCCACAGAACGCTGGTGTGACTGTACATTTCCTTCCAACCAAGAAGAAAAACACAACTGATTTACCACAAATGACACAACATTTCTTAAACAGCCCATCTCAGTAGTTAACCAGCTGATCATGTGATTTCCTGCTTTGGTGGAAGCGAATGTGCAACGACAATGGCCCCGTTCGGATAAGATTGGAGACTTAAAGCGTAGGTGTAAGGGTTCTCACCTGTCTCATGAAGCGCAGGTGTAAGGGTTCTCACGTGTTCCATGCAGTGTAGGTGTAAGGGTTCTCACGTGTTCCATGCAGTGTAGGTGTAAGGGTCCTCACGTGTTCCATGCAGTGTAGGTGTAAGGGTTGTCAACTGTTCCATGCAGTGTAGGTGTAAGGGTTCTCACCTGTTCCTTGCAGTGTAGGTGTAAGGGTTGTCAACTGTTCCATGCAGTGTAGGTGTAAGGGTTCTCACCTGTTCCTTGCAGTGTAGGTGTAAGGGTTCTCACCTGTTCCATGCAGTGTAGGTGTAAGGGTTTTCACCTGTTCCATGCAGTGTAGGTGTAAGGGTTCTCACCTGTTCCATGCAGTGTAGGTGTAAGGGTTCTCAACTGTTCCATGCAGTGTAGGTGTAAGGGTTCTCACCTGTTCCTTGCAGTGTAGGTGTAAGGGTTCTCACCTGTTCCTTGCAGTGTAGGTGTAAGGGTTCTCACGTGTTTCATGCAGTGTAGGTGTAAGGGTTCTCACCTGTTCCATGCAGTGTAGGTGTAAGGGTTCTCACCTGTTCCATGAAGTGTAGGTGTAAGGGTTCTCACCTGTTCCTTGCAGTGTAGGTGTAAGGGTTCTCACCTGTTCCTTGCAGTGTAGGTGTAAGGGTTCTCACCTGTTCCATGCAGTGTAGGTGTAAGGGTTCTCACCTGTTCCTTGCAGTGTAGGTGTAAGGGTTCTCACCTGTTCCTTGCAGTGTAGGTGTAAGGGTTCTCATGTGTTTCATGCAGTGTAGGTGTAAGGGTTCTCACCTGTTCCATGCAGTGTAGGTGTAAGGGTTCTCACCTGTTCCATGCAGTGTAGGTGTAAGGGTTCTCACCTGTTCCTTGCAGTGTAGGTGTAAGGGTTCTCACGTGTTTCATGCAGTGTAGGTGTAAGGGTTCTCACCTGTTCCTTGCAGTGTAGGTGTAAGGGTTCTCACGTGTTTCATGCAGTGTAGGTGTAAGGGTTCTCACCTGTTCCTTGCAGTGTAGGTGTAAGGGTTCTCACCTGTTCCATGCAGTGTAGGTGTAAGGGTTCTCACCTGTTCCATGCAGTGTAGGTGTAAGGGTTCTCACCTGTTCCATAAACCCTTTATACAGAACAGCTTTGGTGCTGTCATATCATCAGATCTCTGGTGAATTCTTTCTGCATCACCCCTTACCTTTAAAGTTAACTGCTCTGAGTTAATGTACGCTGCAGACAATGAAGCAGTGCCACAATATGGACCTGGTTGCATGGTATTCACATATGGGATAGGCAAAATCTCCAAGGCCTTATCACATACCCGGCCTTGATTGAAAGCGTCTCATTCGGCCATGTGTTTCGCATTGTAATAGATAATCAATTCAAAGCGTTGCGCTGGCAAACGCATGCCTACGTACTTAGGCCTACATGCAGTTCCAGACAGATTGTGCCTTGATTACAAGGAGCTTCCCCTGACGGCCGCTCTGCTGTGTGTTTAACTGAAGCTCTTCCCAGCGAAGGCTCTCCTCCAGTGCAGGCTGTGGGGCGCAGCGGCAGCCCAAGGGGAACAGGGTGATGAGGACACTGTTTATTCAGCAGCCACCTCAGTGATCACAGGCTGATTAATGAGCACACAGACACTGGCGTTCGGGACGCATTCTAATCACTCACAAGGACAATGAGTGGCACAGACAGACACGTGGCCCCAGGAAAAATAAACACGTCCGTGACCGTGTACATGGAATGGGTTTTACTAGCTGTTGGTTTTTAATGTGAAATTGATGTCTATGCATGGGCACTATAGAAAATAAGTTGAAATAGAAAATAAATTCAAGTAATCACTACCTTAAAAGTGAAAAGTCAACATTATTGAGCTGGCTGCTGTGTATCCACTGGTGGGAACTGCAAACTGGAGTGAAATTTGTGCTGAAGATGAGGAAACTATGGGAGCAATGGGATCACAGGGTCATGTTCCCTTGGGTCTGAAAGGGATGTAGCACTAATGGCCACTGAAAATGAAAGATACAGTATTGGCCTTTTCTTTAAAAGCCAATATTAAATCTGCTGCCCTTAGAATACTTCTCAATCACAATGTCCAGTTGAGACAATTTCAGTTTACTGTGACCATGTCAGTCTACTAATTCATTTATTTTCCTGATGCATTTGTTTAATAATTATGTGTTCTATGTTACTGGACATGTTCATGTCTTCCTGACATGCTCTGGGTACTGTTTTTAAGAGGTTGGAATGTGTTTTACTTATTATATGGACTTAATGTAGGCCTGCAGTCTAAATAAATGAAGTGTGTGAAGTGTGGTCACGTAAAACTGTAACTAATTCTAGCTAATAAGTTTGATAACAAATCTAACAACATAGAGAGTAAATCAGATTCCATATTTTGTCATATAAAAATTATATAGTTATCAGCAAACTCAAGAGTAGACAGACATTAGGCTTCCAGTTAAGTTCTAGTGACAAACGCCATTGAAATGGTGGGTGGACTTTTTGGGGTCCGCAATGTAGACATTTTAAGCATTTTCTGTAATTCTACATAAAAACAATTAACATAAATTCAGAATAAATGTTGGTTGCCTGCTTTAGAAAAAAAGAACACAACTGTGTAATGATAATCTCTGAAAAACTGATAATTACCTTTTTATCATCTAAATAATTTATATTAATATAAAAAAATCCCAGTCCCTCTGAGTTGCAAGTTTAGTATTAGACATCTTCCCATATTTCACCTAGCAAATCCTTAGTGGTGGACAGCAACACCAGTGATGACTCTTGTTTTGCTTTTATTTTGTATCTCTCCTTTAGTCTTTGTTTGCCGAAAGTGGTTTCTTGCCTAGATCGGGCAGCTGCAATTGTTATAATGGTCACTTGGCTTGAGCTTCAGCTCTCATTGCATTGACTCTTCCTTTCATTGGCTACCTGTAATTAAATAATTTAACCAGGAGCAGCAACATGATTGGAACATGCTGTCGTGGCAACAGCGCTACCACTTCATCCTCTCATGCTGGGCTGATTCAGCTGGTAAGGACATTACCTTCAGTAGATATCTCAGGTGTTGTTGATATACCATTCAAACTATACAAATATACATTCTGTTAACTAGTTTAGTTCATTTTGGAGGGTCCTACATAAAAAATCGTACACATTGCTCATTTAACTACTTCCTCAGAGATGCTATCTTTTGAAATGTATCCATTTATCGTCTAAGCTGCTAATCCTCCTGCAGGGTGCAGGAGCCTATCCCAGTGCTCACAGGGAGCAGAAGGCAGGAAAACGCCCTGGACAGGCCTCCAGCCGAATAGGCACACACATTCACAGACACACACACATTCACACTTGGGGCAATTTAGCAGCTCCTGTTCACCTGACTGGCTATTGGAGGAAAACGGAGCACCTGGCGAAGAGCTACCATGACATGGGGAGAACATACACACCTCACCCAGAAAGGACCAAGGACGGGAACTGAACCCAGGCCCTTCTTGCTGTGAGGCAGCAGCGGTTCTCAACAGTAATTAAGGAACCCAGAGTGAGTGTTATTAAAAGCAGTCTCATTAGAAGGATAAGCTTATTGTTCATTTCCATATTGGCCATGTTTTAACAGCAACATGCAGCACAATACAATACGTCATCCCGGTTGCTGAACATGTCTGAAATTTGTCATATAACTGATCACTGCTGCTCTGTGGAAAGTTCATAGCACTAATCCAGATGCAGAGTGGCAGCAGATGGGGAAGGTATTTGGAGCACAGAGCACAGTGGTAATAGAAGAGTCTGAAACAGGTGGATATCCTGCCATTTTCCACTGAGGGAGCAGATTAATGACCTGACCTTTCATTTCAGTGGAACACATTGAGAGTGGAGGAAATGGAGGGGAAACAGGGAGTGGGAAGTAGCAAGGAGTGGGCTCAAAAGAAAAAACATCAGGAAAGAGAATGGTGTGGAACCGACGAGGGATTGGAAAGACGCAGGTAAAGTGACATCAGAGAGTGAGAGAGATGGAGAGGAGAGGTACAGGGGAGTGAAGGCAGTGACTGATCTCTTCACTGGCTCCTGTAGTCTAGTTTTAGTGTAGCTGTTCTCATGCTTGTGATTGTTTTCACTATGTGAGTTAAGCATGCCTGCATCACGTTCCTACGGGATGATGACCGATTGGAGCATTGCAGTCATGGTAATCCACTTAGCATGGATTTTTCATCTAAATCACTCAGTTATTTATGTACCTAATTTCACTGCCGGTCATTCAAAGAAAACCACAGGTGATCGATCTCCCCTTTTCAGGCAGTCCAGACGTCACTAATGCACCTTGTCTGCTCTTCTCAGATATGCTGGCTACATTTCCAGCTCATGGATATAAGAGTTCAGCATGAGAATGGTAAAGGCACCATAGGAACATAAATCGGAATATTCTAGTTGATAATTCATGCATGTTCTGTACAATTCAGCAGGCAAGAGAAATCCCCAGACGCCAGGTTCAGTGCACTGCTTCGTTATCTCACTGGGTTCGCGTTGCTTCATTGACTCCAGTGACCTGTTAGCAATACGGATCATCCATTCTAATTACTCGGGGACTGCAGAAACGGAACGGAACGTGGGCTGGGTATGTATAACGTTAGCGCTGATGATCCTCTGCAGAGGCTGTGTATCCTGGAGCCACGCTAACAGCCTCCAAGCAGTATGTCTCTCTGGAGATGTCGTTAGCACTTGGAGCCTGACTGTAGCTGCAGGCATATGGCTCTTTGTAGCCGCCTAGCTGGTGTTGCGTGTTGTGCTATCCTACTCCAATCTTCACCGGTAGAAAACATGGGAAACACGCGTTCACTCTCCTTATGTCAGTCAAACTCTTGTGCTGGCCCCTGGGCACAGATCAAGCTCTTCAGCAGCTCATCCATCAGCATGTTGTTCAGCCAGCTTTCAACACCAACAGTCAGGCACTGCATACTTCTCTGCCATGGACAATGTCGGACCAGGCCATACTGCCTTCAAGAAGTTGTCAGAGATCCAGAACAAATGATCTGCCAGCATGTTCTCATATGATATGTCTTACTAGAGCTGCGAGCAGCACCAATCTTAAGACTGGAAGCTGGCATGAGAATAACATATATGTAATGTTAAGTAGCACAGATGGACAACAAATAGGCTTACCATTAATGAGCAGGGAAAGTCTGCCACTTATTTTGGGCATTATGAGCATATTAACATATTTATCATATTAACATCTATAATCTATATCTATGAGTCACTTCATAAGGTAATCTGAGTTCAAATTAAAATGGCTGCTTCAAAATGTACTTGCTGTGACTTCAGCTGACCAGCTGATGTTGGCTGAGGCTTTTTGGCATTTAGGGAACCAAAATGAAAAATTGAACCATTGCTACATCTGTTATGAACATGCGTATTTGCATCTTGTGGTGGTGACACAGTAAACTGTCTCAATCTCTATTTGATTTTGGTGTAGCTCAGCAGGTAACACCACTACCCAGAGTGCCATCTCTACATGTGGGAGACTGGGGTTCAAATCCCAGTCTGGGTGACTATGTTGTGCTACACTAATAAGAGTCTTTGGGCAAGACTCCTAACACTACATTGGCCTACCTGTAATATGATTAACCTTGTAAGTCGCTCTGGATAAGAGCGTCAGCTAAATGCCATAAATGTAAAATGAGAGTTGTCTAAATGCTTAGCTGAAATCAGGCTTAAATCTGATTGACACCACAAGGATTATCAATAGATGTATGATGTATTCACACAATGTATGCTGAATCAGTTCTGTCAAACCATTGTGGTTAAAGGATTTCATGCTGCACTAGTGTTAGACCAGAACACTCCCTTAAGCTGTGGAGACATGAGTACAGATCATCGTTGTTTTGACTGTGACTGCTTATTTGAGGCAACGTTCTACTAAGCTTTGTTTCTGCATCCCTCAAATATATGCTTTACGTCAAGAAACAAAGCTGGTCAAATCAAATCTTGGATGAATTCTATCTGTTCTAACATCTGCTCAAAAACAAAGACATCAAATATCATTTCTGCCAGGCGTCCCACTGTGTGTACTGTAGTGTGTTCTGTGAGAAATGTCTTCTGAAAGCTCACCAAAATGACACTTCAGCTGTTACCCCAAACGGTGTAAAATCAGCAAATTTGAGTATGGATGGTGCAAAGGAATCAGAATAGATCACTTGCTGAGCATTTGTGTGCCCCCTGTGTCATCGAATAACCATGTTTGGCTTTAATATTAGTCCAATGCTTTTCTTAAACAACATATTGATTTAATAAAGAATAGCTGTGTGATATAGATACACTTTATATATACACCCATCGGCCACATTAGGTACACATCCTTGTTTCTCATTGTCCATTTTATCAGCTCCACTGACCATATAAATGCACTTTCAGCAATTACAGATTGTCGTCCATTTGCTTCTCTGCATACTCTGTTAACACACTTTCACAGAGCAGGTATTATGTGGGTAGTTGATCATTCTCAGTATCGTAGTGACAGAAACATGGTGGGGGTGTGTTAGCGTGTGTTGCACTGGTACCTGTGGATCAGACACAGCAGTGTTGCTGGAGGTTTTATCCAGCCACCTATATGGTAAGTGGAGCTGATTAAATGGTCAATAAGTGTAGAAACAAAGAGGTGTTCCAAATGAAGTGGCAGATGGGTGTATACTGCAGATATACATTCCTCATAACATACTCTAGTGTTTATGCGCAGCATAAATATAAATATGCTGCAAAACTGTGCCACAGCTACAATAGACAAACATGCAAAGTTTGCATAATCAGAAATTGGGCCCGTGTGCTTGATGAATAATAGATGACCTTTTATGAAGTTGGTGCTGACTTAGGCCAACAAGCCTCTGTACTCCTGAAAATGAGGCTAGTCCACCCTCCCGTGGAGAAGGATTTGAGGAGAATGACTTTACTTGCACGTAAGTATGTAGGCGAGTAATCTGGCCTCTTTTTTATGGGATGTACAGAAATATCTGGGTATTTTCCCTCAAGGTTTTCTTCGCTGCTTATCAAATTAGCTAGCTAGATTAGCCTTATTTTTGTGGAAAGCCTACGTAGGTGAGAGTGGCAATGGTGGTGACAAATCATAGACTAACAAAACAAAGACTAAACAATCACTAGTTAACTGCTCAGAAGCCTCAACAGTGATGGGTGCGATTGTATATTGTTCAGTATGTGTAAAAAACTGTATACTGGATGCTTCTCTGTATTATTAGTATACAATACAGTATCTATTATGCAACTAAAGCCATGGACCATACTGCAAGGGTTATAACAAGACTAGCAATAGCGCTCCGATTATTAGCAATTAGCGACCATTGCTAGCAGCTTTTGACCTTTGTACATGCAGATACATTTTGGATGACTTTTACATGACACCCAATGCCATGACAGAGTGAAAGTTGTCTTGTCTTGTCTTTCATGAAGCCATAATTGTCAGCTTTGGATTTGTCTTTGTGGTAAACCTATACAGTATCCTGAGGCACAGATGTGTTCCTACGGTTGCTAATAGGTTCGTTACTTCATTACATTTGAGCTGGTTGAGCACAGGGCTAGGGTTGCCAGGCAGTGCTCTTTTTGCTTTATATATGTCTGTGTATAAATCTCTAGATACCAGCTTTGGCCCCCTGTTCGGGCAGTGTCTGAGCTCATGGTGAGTTGTAGGCTCTACACTTCCTGTACTAGCTGGAATATTATCCAATAGAACACTAAGCATGGTTGTAAGTTGCTCTGGATAAGAGCGTCTGCCTTAAATGTAAATGTAAATGTTTCACAGATTTGTAACAACTCTGACATGCATTAGTGTGAAAATGCTGATGCTGTGTTGATTGCTTGCAAGTTAGATTGCAAGTTACTGTTTTACCCATGTTTTATATGCAACTTGACTAAATAGACGAAGTAAGCAAACTCCCAAGACAAGCCAAACAAGTAATTGCTTGGCATAAAAGTGAAGACTAGTTAGAAGGTGGTGTAGAATGTACTAGTCAGTTGGGTTTCCAACCTTTTGCAACTACAACACAAGCATCTGTGGCCCACAAGACTACAGTGATCATATTAATGTATTGACCCACCTAAATGAACTTGCTGGATGCCAGGCTGATAAAAAGGAAAGAGGCAGGCGGAGTAGAGTCAATACATTTAGATGCATATTAAGTCTCTAAACGTTACAACAGAGTAGTAGGTGCCCATTTTCTGTCTTCACATACCACATTGCAGCACATTATACATTCCACTTTACCGAATTTTCTGTTTTGTTTATGCTTGTTTCCTTCAGTGTTCTCAGTCTGAAATACAGTGGCCGCTTCTCTTGTATCAATAAACAATATTTGTGAAATTTAGCATAATATATGGTTAAATGTCCATATTGTAATGACTTTTGTGGTAAAACTGATGGTCTGATGGCCCCTTACTAATACCAATATGGCCCAATGGGCAAACACGACCCCAAGGTAAAAATACCACTTCAACAGGCTACTTTAATGACAACCAACTGTGGTTTATGTCAATCAGACACTAAAGAATTAGGGCATGAATTCTTAAAATCAGAACTTTAAGGTTTCTTCACTGAAGATTTTGGTTTTATATAGAACCATGAATACTCAAAGAGCTATTTGCATGCTTAAACTGTCTTTTTGCATCGTGAATTGGTTCTTCAGGTTGAGGGAGAATGTGAGCCTATGTGGAATCTTTATACGTAAAAGCAATATAGCACCAAAAAGGTTTAGCTATTGTTACAATGACAACCGTGTAACAACAGAAGCAGCCTTTTTGGTGCCACAATTTCCCATATTTAGTTTTTATAGTGAGGAGCACTAACAATCCCACAGATTGCATTTTCAGCAGGTTTGGGCTAATGCCCTGACTTTCAAGGCCAGTTCTTGAAGCTTGGCAACCCAACCCAGCCCTGTCCTGGCACGTTTGTACTGGACATATGCATGTGAGGACATGGTGCTGGGGGAACACATGGAAAGGTGCAGATCAGGGCTTGGACTCCTTATGTAAGCATGTTCACACACACTGGGGGGCCGAGGTAAGGGCCCTCTAGCCACATGCCCTCGCTCCAAAGGCAGAGTGTGCACAGCAGGGGACCTGTACAAGCAGGAACTAGAGCAGCATTCATGCTGGGAAAGACTCTCCCTATGGAGACAGCCAAAGGACAATGAAAAGCTAGGGCATCTTTCTAGCTCAATAAAAACTAACAAATATCTGAGCAACCTCAAGGCCTATACGCACCAACAGGAAGCATTTCAGCCTCCCCTCATTAAAATGTAATATTTCAAGCTGTGCTTTAATTGACTGTAATTGCACACCTGCCACCATAAATAATGAATCAAATCATGTGATAAACCACATTTACCCATGAACACTTGTAAGGGTGTAAAGTGCTTGCTTAAAATGTTTCACACATGAATATGAGGGTTGCTACATAATGTATGGAATGAAATATTTATTGTTATTTTAGTCTGTTGCATAATATAGTAGTTCTAATATAGTCTAATTTATAATTCACAGATTATATATGTTGTATTATCATTATTAGAATTTTATTATAGACTATTAAACAACCAAAACTATCCATATAACAAGATATTCAAATCTTTTAAATGGGAGTGTAAATAATAAATATAATAAATAATTATTTTACAATATTTAAGTAATATTTCTATTGGTTCGTTTTGCTATGTGAAGTGTGCTTAGGGTAAATGACAATGGTGTTATGTAAAAGGTTTCTGCCATTAAAATTTTGCTTGAGGACTTTTATTTATATCCAGGGCATGTGCTTTCATCCATATATGGGAACTTGTCAGTCATATAGAACTAATAAGGTTGCAACATGTTATTATTTGATTCCATCACCTCCTGGGAAAAGAATTCTAAATTTTCAAATGACAGCCATTACAAAGGCCGGGCACAACCAAAACCCCACCCAAAACACATTAAACACTGACTGAACAATGGCAGTTTAGTGAGCTGTAAATACACACATACGGGCAAACTCATAGCTTTACCCAATGCTGCAGCTTTGCATGTTGGGTACTTATCATTTGGACACGCAGCATCTCAAGAGAGTTACATCTAAATTAAAAACAAATGAGTGAGGGCCTGAAGAATGTGGAAGACTGCATTACCAAGTTATGCTAAGAAACATAATCTACAGTGCCAGTCTCAAGACTTCAGGCTCATGATTAACAGTTAAAACTGATGATATGTCTAAAAACATAATTATTAGGATATGCCACATAACGTCGCTGTCCGAAGAAAAACACACATCTTCATTTTTGTCAATGTTTACTTTTATTCATCATTTGAACGCAGCAACTGCTGTTTACATTGTGTAAAATGATAATTAGACCAACAAAAAAAAATGGATCAAAATTTATTGGGAAAAAAAAGTCTGGTTCCATTGACTTACATTCAAACGATATTAGGATTATTATTTTTTTTTTGTTGCCCTCTCCTGTAAAGTTACCATTTCAGAAATAGTTGTTTTTCTTTGGACAGGGATGAAAAACGTTGGGTGTACCACAATAATATTATATTTTTGCCATATCACCACCAATAGAAATGGTTCCAAACTGCTTAGAAAAAAATCTGGTTATATTTATAAAAAAAAAAAAAAAAAAATTGTTTATCCTGCTATAAAGTTTCATTATGGAGCTTTTTTAAGGTGGACTGTATAATTCCATGAGTGCTTTTTTATAGTTGAATATTTTCACTTTTATTCTAAAGTAAAGCATTAAGATAATCATAGAGAGAAGCTTCTAGGAGTAGCCGAGTCTAAACCTTTAATCGATACTGCACAAGGAACATGCCTGGTATGTTGCTATATTAGTGAACTAACAAAATAAATTAGATTAAATTAACATGAAAGAAAACTATGTGTAACAGACATTATCCACTGGGGTGTTTTGTGACTGTACTATACCTGCAGAGATGTGGAATAAACCCCATGATATGAGACCAAAAAGCTGATATGCTTCAGAATGAAATGGAGAAAGTACACTGTTTGCTGGCTCGCTTGGCTAACACTAAACATACTTCGCATTATGTTATGTGCATGTGTTGCTTCATAATGAAAGATCTTTACAAATAAACAGACAGTTCTTGCAGGGTTTATCTTAACAGACAACAAATTACTGTATTTGGAAAACAGATTATTGGGGCGATGGTGCAGAGAAACATTTGAAGTGTCATTTGTGTACCTAACCATGCATCGCAAATCTGGCAGGACGGAAGCTGGCTAACACTAAATTATTTAATATCATGTTTATGGATGGAGCATAGTTTTCTGTGCATCATTGTGCATTGCTTGTGATATGGTAAATCTGCTGGGTGGCACTCGGTGGCCCTGATTACACACTCATTATAAAAATAATAAATTAATAAATTGTGGCACAAAAAGCTGCACCCAGAAGGACACCCCATGACACATGAGAATGATTCAAGCTTCGCGTTCAGTGGCGCATGTGACGTACGCAATGGCGGGCCTTATTGATGTACCTGATTGACCCAACAGCCATAACTGCAGACATTCAGTGTGCAGTGATGCCCTCCATCAGTCATCCTGTTACGGCCAGCACCATTGGCAGATGGCTGCATGATGCACACAGACTGATATGACACACTTAACACCACATCAACATTGCCAAAGTTAACCAGACTGTCTCAGAATGGCAGCAGGTCATCTTTAGTGACGAGTCCCGCTTTTGTTTTGGTGGAGGAGGAAGGAAGCAGTGGGTGGAGGCACTGTGGTCAGGGCCAAGCTGAACGGTTGGTTGTCAAGCATCACACCCAGAAGGTCTGGTGTCCCTCCACCTTCACCCCTACCGCACCAGCTACAGGAACTGTGTGAGAATACCCAATCTGCATGGGATGGATTATCACAGGACACCATTAGGAACCTCTACAACTCCATGCCAGACGTCTGGCATGTTGGGCCAGAAAACATGGCGGCCCAACACCATACTGAGAGACAGACTTCTGTATGTGTAGCTCAATAAATATTACCCATATCAGTCTAAATCTATCATCACTTATGTTTCTGGTCACCTTTATCTTGCTGTTGGGACAGCACTGCAATCCCACACCTCCTTCTGGATGTGACTATTTTGTGACCATGAGTGTGTATATGGAATAAATGCTGAGACTCTGGTTCATGCATTTATTTCATCTAGGCTAGATTACTGCAATGCTCTGTTCCATGGTCTACCCTCCAAAACCCTTCGCCCTCTACAATATATTCAAAACTCTTAGTATATATATTCAAAACAAGTCTTAGTCCGCACCAAGAAATCCGCACACATCACTCCCATCCTTCTTCAGCTACACTGGCTACCAGTTACAGAGCGTATCCACTATAAGATCATTCTCCTGACCTTTAAAGCCCTACACGGCCTAGCATCCACCTATCTGTCAGCCCTCCTTCATCCTTACGTTCCATCACGTAAGCTAAGGTCCTCTGACTCTGGTCTCCTAGCTATACCTAGGTCCAGGCTTTCTTCTATGGGTGGCAGGTCATTTAGTGTTGCTGCCCCCACACTCTGGAACTCCCTACCTTCATCTATACGCACTTCACCCTCTCTTTCCTTCTTCAAAACTCAGTTAAAAACTTCTTTTCTCTAAACATTTCATTCTTCATGATAATTTTTTTGTTTATTTGTTGGTTTATTTTTGTGTTTGTAAAGCGTCCTTGGGTTTGTGAAAGGCGCTACAGAAGTGTAAACTATTATTATTATTATTGTATTACTGTAAGTACAATTATTAATTTACAGTCACTTTTTTATCATGTTATAGACCTTAAAATACGATTACTGACTTTCAAGTACGGCACAGTGTGAATTATTAATTCTTGCTAACTTCTACACTGCGTTGCTCAGTGAATATGGAATCATCTACTAAAAACTTTGACTTTTTTTTTATTAAGCCATACAGAATATTACTCATGTTGTGAGTTCAGACTGTAAATGAAGAAAGAGTGCTAGCTTGTGGCTAGAAGGCCAGACCCCTCTTGTAACTGTGGTAGCATTGGGAACCAGGAGAATATGGTGTGATGGATTAGATGTAAGAGGGGCTTCAGGCATGTGCCTCCCCCGAGACCTCAGTTCTTATATAACTCCATTATGGGATCGTGTGAATAAGAGCATTTATTTTCCTTCTTCCTTAACTCTACCATTTTGGAGAAGAGATGTGTTAGAAGATAAGTGAGTGAGTGAGGGACTTCATTTCTTATGCTTACTTAGCTTATTAGGGGCATTTTCTAGCTATCCAGCTGGCAAACATCTTCCCCAGTATTTAAAGATAAAATTGACTATCACAGCAAACTAGTTCTGGGTAAAGTGACTTTTTATTTCTCTCTCCTCCTCCATCTCTCTCTCTCTAATGCCTGTTTGCCCGAGGCTATCGTTGCAGGAGTACAGGTGAGATTATATACCATTACCTCCAGTGAAACAGGGGAAGTTTAATGTCCCTGTGTATCTCCTGTCAGGATCTCCAGCTTATACACATTTAATGAGGTTTGGCACTGGGCTGTGAGAGCCACTAAAAAAAGTCATTTAATTTCAATGCTTGCCGCATACAGTCATTGCCCCATTCCCAGCCAAACGTATAAGCTCCTTAACTTTTATACAGTTTCCCTTTACTGTGTGCTCCTGGCACTGCCTGACCCAGTTACACAAACAGGTGAAGAGGCCTACTTACTACATTAATGGGCTTCGGCTGTTGAGAGGTGGCCATTAAATATGTCTGTCAACAAAGCTCTTCAGATTCACTTCTTATCAACTTTTGGTTGCTGTGTGGTTTAAATGAAAGTCATCTCGGCGCATCACAATTCAAATATGCAAATCAGCTACTTGTCTTTGTGCTCCATACAATGCAGCAATAATGATGGACTGAAAAAAAAGACTGCTGATTACAGAACAGCATGTATTTGAAAGTGAGCCTGTGATAAATCTGGAAAGCCGCGCTGGGGTGAGACGGTGACAAACGTCAGAGTCTTGTTCCTTTCTTTTCTGAATGGATGGGTCTGACAGTGGCGGGGGAGATCTCTCTCGCTCTATGGCTCGCCACGAAGCAGAGCGACACACTATGCCTCCAGTGTTCCGCCAGAGTGCCAGAAATTTGCGCCACAGACCTCAAAGTCCAAACTCATTATGTGCAACACTGCTTCTCACCTGGGGCGAAGAGGGGCCCGTCTGCTGAGAGCAAGCTCCGACGTCCCAGAACATCCAGCAAGCCAGGCTTCAGACACACACACACACACTATTAGAAAATAACGGTGCCAAAAAAGGGTGATGTACAACAGAAGAACCAATTTTCAATCACTCAAGACTCAGCGGCTTCAATTAAGTTTCTTAAAAGAACCATCCATCAGAACGGTTCTTTGGTGATCCAAAGGTGGTTCTAGCAGCTCTTTAGAATAACTATATTCTTGTAAAGCATTTATGAATGGCTTAAAATGAGTTTATTGGGGTTTATTAACTCGATCATAAACACTATCAAACCTTAATATATTTTTATTAATGTGTTATTAATGCTCATTAACACTTTGTAAAGTGCTTATGACTAAACTATTAACCTTAAACTATTTTTAGTGTCACTTTATAGTAAGACTATCCTTTTTAAGGGTTTATGAATGGTTTAAAGTGTGTTCATTAGTGCTTATTAATTAGATCATAATTACTAATTAGCAATTACAACACATGAACAAGAAGAGAAACAGTGGGTTGCTGTTAGAATAACACTGAACCCACATCGCCTTATAATGGTTTTGTTTTTCTCTGATTTTACAAAGATTTTTCCATCAGACAGCATGAAACCTCAACTACACTATGAATCCATCTGATGCCTTTATATTCATCGGCTGGAACGCCTCAGTTTTGCCTGGTTTATTAATGTGTGACCTAACTAAAACCCATTAATAAACTAATTTTGGAAACACTTCAGAACAAGACCGCCCTTCTACGCTTATTAAGTGTTTATGGGTGGCTTAAAGCGAGTATATTAATGTTTACTAATTAGATCATAAACACTTTAACATCATTAACAAAAAATTACAACACATAAAAAATAAGAAGGGCCACAGTGGGCTGCTGTTAGAATAACTAACAGTGAAGCCACATTACTTTACACTGTTAAAGCTGAGATTTTGATGTTTACTAAAATTACCATCTGTCAGTTATCATTTTCCATCAGTCAGCATTAAACCTGCCTATTCAAGTTTCAATATACAGTTGTATTAATAAGATAGGAGTGCTCCCTTTTGTGCTTTTAATTAATGTGTTATGAACACTTATTAACACTTTGTGAAGTGCTTATGACCTAAGCGACAACTATTAATAAACTAATTTTAAACAATTTTTTTATAAGGGTAGCATTATTATTTGGTTCTTTTTTTCGGCATCTTGAGGTAAAGTGTGCATGGGACCTGCTTTGTATAGCATGTGTTTAATACAGATTTATCATTGTTTCTATGGAAACGGAGAAAGGATTTCATATAGCAATTTGCAATGTCTGCCTAATCAAAATAAGTGAGGAATGTGCAGGAACCCTTGAGTATGCTCTGCTGATCAATGATTAATGGCTTTTATTGACTATGGCCTTTGATCTTTTCACTAATAAACTAGCCTCCCTGGAATTGCACGAGTGATATTATGTGAGTGATGGAACATTTTCACTCAAAAGCTGCTAATAATTAGTGTCCCAATACTTTTGGTTATGTGTACATGTGTATAATAGGCTAGTGCTTATTGGATGGTGGGCAGGAAACACCCTGGAAAGGTCGCCAGTCCATCATAGGATCAGTAACTGTTGAATATAATGACAACAGTTTGATTCCAAAGTTTGGAACAGTGGTACCAGTTTCCAGATCCTGCATTGCTCAGCATGTTAACAATGAACACAAAACCAGTTTAACTTAAGCTTTGTGGCTAAAGCAATCAAATAGTCTTGATGTGATCCTATAAACTCTACTTCATATTTAATTAGGTAATAAAACATGATCTTGGATCTTATGGGAGACAACCAAGGGGACGAGGGGGGGTGGGTGGGGGGGCTACATCTCATTTGAAGGTTCTGCGCCTGTGTGAGAATTTCACCTCCATCTCTTTTGTTTGTGCTCATCATCTCTGTAGCATATTCCACACGCACTTCCTCGGGGCTGAGGGGGAGCGAGGCTCGGCAGAGTGTCAAGTGTCTATCAAATGTGGCATCTGCTGCACCAGATTTCATTTCATCCCTATGAAGCACCACAACCCTAATGCATTTAGAGGAGATGCGTGCATGTTTTCTTAATTTGAAAGGATTGTTGTAAAGTCTGCAAAAATGACTTGCATGATTTTTTCAGCAATGTTAATTAATAACGAGATTATGCAGACCAGGGAGACAAACGTGTGGATTAGCTTCGTGTTAGTTTGGCACTTAGAATAGCAGTCAGATATTAAAAAAGATCTAGTCAAACAAGGGTTTTCTGCATCGTATGGACTTATTCAGTGACCAATAAAAACAATTACGGTAATCATTTCTGTATAGCCTGGCTTTGACTTGATGCAACTCTGCACACTCCTGCCATTCTTTTAAATAACTTTAAGAGAAACCATTTGGATCCACCTGAACTATGATAGTAACAGATCTGAAGAAGTTTCACATTAAATAAATTAATTAGTAAATGAAATGGTTACAGAAATGGTTCTTATCTTAGATACAAATGAACACCCTTTGTTTTGAGCTGAACATGTGGAGGTTTTTTAAACTTTACAAATATTCTTTACAGTCATCTGTAAAATACATGCATTCCTAGGTTCCTCAGGGAATGATTCTTGCTAACACTGGCATGGTATGGACGTTTTGAGTAGCTCCTGCAGGGGTGCTCTTATCAGGCAACATGGAGAGGATCCACAATAGCTCCATGCAGAGTCCCTACCGGTATCCCACAAGGCTCAATGCTGGGCCCTCTACTGTTTCTTTCTTTACACTCACTCTCTTGCCTAGGTAATATCCTCTTACGGCTTTCTCTACCACTGCTATGCTGATGGCACTCTAATCCTTCTTTCATCTTCTGACACCCCAGTGGTTTCCACATGCAGCTTGCCATTTCTGCCTGTGTGACATCAAAATCTGGCATTAGTTATATTTTTCAATGAGCCATGATTGTAAAGTAATTTAAAACTGGATTTTGCTTTTGTCATTAATAACTGAGACCTCTAAGAGTTGTTGCACACAGTCACTGGAACTTAAGCTGTTGAACGAGTACTGTTGGATTGAATGAATGAGGTTAGTGGTGTAGGCATGTGTAATGGTGAGGCTTAATGCCAGCAGGACTCTTGGGGTATTCAGTGCTACTGTGTTTGAGTGAGCAAGTATAATTGAGTGAATTGGAGTTGGGGGTGGGGGGGGGGGGGGGGTTGTGTGATGGGGTGGGGTGGGATAGTGACAACAGCATTATACCACCGTTTTTGGTGCAATCTAAATAAAAACGCGTAATACTGAGATGCAATGCTTTTAGACAGGCAAGACTTAAAACATCTAAGAAGTGGGAAAGAGAGAGGGAAAGAGGGAAAGAGAGAGAGAGAGAGAGAGAGAGAGAGAGAGAGAGAGAGAGAGAGAGAGAGAGAGAGAGAGAGAGAGAGAGAGAGAGAGAGAGAGAGAGAGAATTTTTGCCTTGGTCTAGAGGCAGTATGGTTGAATACTGTTGTAAGTGTAGCAAGCTGTCTTACTGCCTATTCATTAATCACTACTGGAATACACACTGTAAATTAGTTAACAAGGAGGTATTTAGTTTCAGCACAGCACCTGAATGGGAATGAGCAGAATCACCCTCATTGTGCTTGGGCAGTGGATACGGTATAGAACTCTTGGCCAGGTAACTTAGGAAGGGCATTCTAGTATTTATTATACAACTACAAATTTAAGGCTCTAGTGGCTCTTAACCCTGGTCCAATTCAGCTCAGGAAAGGTTTGTTAATGAGCTGATCAGTTGGATCCCTTATACTGAAATATGCTGGAAAAGCAATAGATTTGCAATAGGGAAAGCAATAGATCTATCCATGCTGCTCAATTAACAAATGTAATTCTTAAAAAAAAATTATAAAAAACTTCTTTAAAAAAGTCATCGCCATCTGATTTCACTTTTTAAAGAGGTTTGACTCTAAATACTTCATTTTTGTAATCAAACTGAATAATCCAGATTACATTTAATCATTTAAGTACCATACATGTTTTTTTTCATCTATAGTGTCATATTGGTCTTAACTGTATTAATTAAATTGTATGTATACATAATTGATAGATAAATAAATTGTAGATTATAAACTAGTTTTAAGATCTTTAACATGTCATTTTTAAAACCCATTGTCCAGGTGTACATTTTGACGTGTACTGTAAATATAGTAAATAGTAAATATAAGTACTGTACTGTATATAGAGTTTTACATGTACAGTATAGTTATATACAGTTTTATACGCAACACATTTCTATATATACTCAAAGCAGTGGAAAAAACACCCACTGTAGTGCTAATCCCTGCTAGTGGCCTCGTAGAATATTAGTAGTATGTTAACGGCAAGCTAACGGAGAATAACAAACATTTTAGACTGAACACGGACATTGATGCCAGTCATTCTTATTTAAAGTTGCAGGTTTACAGAGATTCTGGAGATCCTGGGCATAAAGCTGCCGCTGCTTTCCATTTCTGACTGAAATGCGCTGGTCAGATTACCTCTTGCAGCATGTGAGTTATATAGGATTTATAAAATGATATTTGCTGCACCTATTTTTAATCAAACCTTAATTGGTTGGTTCTGGTGTCATCATGTGATCATATACAATTCAGATCTTCGTTTTTGGTGCCATCCTTTATTTCATACATCCAATTTCACTGACTTATAGTTGGTCAGAACTGTGAACTGCATTGCAAACAATTGCTGAAAAAGTAAATGAAGTGTAATGACTTACAAACTTGATGTGACGCACGCCGAGCTAAAAGCACAGCAAAGCTGTATTTGCAGGTTAGCAGTTAAGCTCAACAACTGGCAAACATAACAATGGGAGACCAGAAGTTAAAGCAAGAGACGAAAACCAAAAAGAATATACCAGAAAGGAGTAAAGCAGATAGCAGAATGATGAAAGAGTAAACCAGGGTCAGAACCAGAAATAGCAACCAGGAACTACAAAAAACGAACGATCAGTAAGACACAGGTGTGGCAAAACTTTGCAAAGAGGGTGCGTGAACAAGGGCCTTATTAGCAAACAGACTAAATGAGAAACCGGTGTAATCAGTACTCTGGATGCCGAATGGGAAATATAATGTGATTGGGTGATGGCGGACATGCGACTATGGTGTCATCAGGTGGTGTGTTTTGGGAGATGAAGTTTGGGAGATCAAAGGGTTTATTATCAACAAAGTTTATTATAATTAATGTATAGTGGCAAATAAATTGTAGCTGTGGTCACATGAACATGTTTTCAGATCACATATTGTATATTTGTGTGATCACATACTATAGATGTTAGACACCTAAATGACATATGATCACATGTGCATTATATTTTGGATCAATAGAACTTTCTGTTGGATCAAAAACCTGCTGGAAAATACTATTCAGTTAAGAAATATATTCCACCAGCATGTTAGAGCACAGGAGCTGCCACTCAGTTGCTTGTATACAGTTCAATTCATGGACATCTGGAGTTTAAGGAGGAAGAGAGACCATTTGCTTTCTGGGAGGTGTTCCGGAATGCCTCTGTGTGAGTGAAGTGCCCCAGCTGAACTGACTGCGAGTCATGGCCACGTTAATAAAACATGTCAGGTTGGTAGGATAAAGCTGAGTGGCAATCGGGAATTTATTTTCCTCGCTGTACTCCCAGTCATGATTTGCTCATCGACTGATGATTGCGGAATTGCCTTTGTGCTGCACTGGAATGATCTGACCTTTATAGAGATGAAACGAGTTATGATTTGTTTGGCTATTCTGGCCACAGGCATGCTGATGATCGTTCATGCCCCAAAATTGAAGAGTCCCCCCCCACCAAATGTATATAACTGATATATATAGTGTATACGTATGATTGAATATGTATGATCTAATATGCTTTAATAATTCCGAATGGTATAATATTATAATATATATTTATATCGTCATGTGAAGAAGGACATGAAGAAAAAAAAAGTTACCCGAAATAGTGTGTAACACCTCTTTGAGCACAAATACCAGCTCCTTAGCATGAACTGGAAATGTACATATACCCATATTCTATATAACATATAGCCATATCTATATTACATATACCCATATCTGTATTACATATACCCATATTCCATATTACACATACCCATATTCTATATTACACATACTCATATTACACCATATACCCATATTCACATACCCATATCTATATTACATATTATACCCATGTATATTACACATACCCATACCACATACTCATATCCTATATTACACATATATATACATATACCCATATTCTATATAACATATAGCCCATACTCTATATAACATATACCCATAATCTATATTACATATACCCATATTCTATATTACACATACATTCTAATAGTAACATATACCCATTCTATATTACATATACCCATATTCTATATTACCCCATATTCTATAACATATATATCACATATACCCATTCTATATTCTATATTACATATACCCATATTCTATATATATGACATATTACTCATATTCTATATATACTATATACCCATATTTCTATATTACATATACCCATATTCTATATCACATATACCCTATGTATATATAACATATACCTATATTCTATATAACATTACCCATATTCTATAACCCATATCTATATATACCCATATTCTATATTACACATACTCATATTCTATATTACATATACCCATATTTTATATTACATATACCCATTCTGATGCCATTGCTAGGACACCATGATGGAATAGCAGTAATGAAATTGTGGTTGTTGTGACATATGCTACCAGTATTATGACCCTATAATACTTACAGAAGATGTCATGTGACCTCTTTGTCACAATAAGACTGATCTTTTATGATCTTATAACTGACCCTTCATTAACGGTCTGGGCTCTTCGTCATTCAGGTTTGACCATTGCTGTGCAATATGATTCCACTATAAATGTCATCCCACCAGTCCAATACAATAGCTGAGTTTGGCTATATTCATGAGAAGAGCTAGCTTACATCTGAAAGAGGATTGGACTGTGGAGAAATCACCATTGTAGCTGAGCTCAGTCATCGTTCTCAGATAAGGTGTTTGTGAATCTTTAAACCAAACATTGCAGTGCTGTATGGATGTCCCTTGTCGGCTGTACATGACTTGATTGTGCAGTGGATGCTCTGCACTTTGTTTTCAGTCAGCACCAAACTGAAATATATTGAACTATAAAGTGAACAGGACACAGCTAGAGTTGTTTGTACCAGACGTCATGCTAGTGAAAATCAAACACTTGAACACTGCACAGCTAAGCTAATTTAGCATGAAGTGGGTGAAGTGGGTAAAATGTCTCCATGCATCCCATGAACTGGGAGAGGCTTATAAGAAATGCCTACATAAAGCTGTTTCTGTCAAAATGGCAAAGCCAGTTATAGATGTTAGGGGCTGTACTTACTTTTCCAACAGGCCAAACATAAGATCCTGGTTTATTTATTTGTAAATAAATATTGGAAACTCAAATTAATGTTTTTATTCTGTAACATAACATATCATTATACATCAATTAAACTAATAATTAAATACTTAAGTCCATATATAAAGTCATTAAGGTCTTTTTTTTCCAAGTTCAAGAGTCCACAAATGCTGTTTCAAAGCATTGACTCCGCTAACAAGAGGCTTTCTGTTTCACTTTCAAAAAGGTGAAGAAAGAATATAAAAATAATATTTTAAAAAAACCATTATTGATTACATGTGACAAAAAATCTGAAAGAAAACTAAAAAGCTAATGAAATAAAGTAAAATCCTAATCACAGAGGAATCAGTCATTCTGTGCAAGGTTTCATCCTTCCAATCAGCCCTAGACTATTAACCTTCCCAAAAAATGGCATCACAAAACTCTCCCAGCCATATCTGCTCTTAAACCCTCCACTTTCACTCTGTTCTGGGGTTTCCAGATAAACCAAGGGATTCCGGTCCTCAACCAACCGAGTGGTTGATGTCATGCTTGACTGTTCAAAACACTCCTGCTATGTTTGTTTGAAAGAGTCTCAAGGCTGTACATTATCTACCTTCAGCCTTACACAGAACCCCTCAACACACCCAGATGTACAGAAAGTGATGCTCTTCATGACATTATCAATTACCAGTACACAGTAGAACACAAGGAACAGGACCCTAACTCCTAAACTCTCCACACACATATGTCAACACACTGAAACATTTAATGTGTATTTACTTCTTTACATAACGGTATGCAACTGCCTATATGTATAATGGGGAATATTAATACATCAGAGAGATACAAATTACACTCACATCAGATATTAGTGTGAGAATGGAAAAGTAAGAGAGGGATTGTTTGAAGTAAATAGATTAAATAAATAAATTTATATATATAAATAGATAGATACAAATTCTGTGGACCATATCATCAGGAAATGTCAGAGACTATTAATATGTAACATCCGGCATGGCTTTCCGAGATGCTCCCGACGACTCCAAAAGGAGAGAGAGCTGCACTTTATCGTGCCGGTGCAGAGCCACGGGTGATGCTATCTGCAGCGCTTGAGTAGATTCCATTAAACACGGCTCTGCTCTGTACATATAGCAAAGTGGAAAGTGGACACATCTTTGGAGCATGTGCAGAGAGAGAGAGAGAGAGAGAGAGAGAGAGAGAGAGAGAGAGAGAGAGAGAGAGAGAGAGAGAGAGAGAGAGAGAGAGAGAGAGAGAGAGAGAGAAATAAGTGAGTGAGAAATGAGTAATGGTATCAGAGAGCTAATAAAGAGTAAGAGAGAGAGAGAGCCTGGGTGAGAGAGTGAGATTAAAAAAAAAAGAAATAGAAGAGGGAAAAATGAAATATGAGAGAAAATAGAGAGGCTTAGTAAGAGAAAAGAAAAAGAGAGAGAGAGAGAGAGAGAGAAAAGAATGGGCAGAGTGAAAAAAAGAAAAAGAGGAAGAGAGGAAAGAGAAGAAAGAAATAAGAGAAATAGAGGGGTTGGGTGAGAGAAAGAGAGAGAGAGAATGAAAAAAAGAAAGAGAGAGAGAGAGAGAGAGAGAGAGAGAGAGAGAGAGAGAGACAGGTACATGCCTCTACTGCTGAAAGCATTAGACTTCATCATCGTTCAGCCAGGAGAGCCTATCAGCTTCCCCACATTAGCCTACAGGCTGCAGGCTTGTGCTGGGGGAGATTAGGAGAGAGGCCAGAATCATACATCTGTCTGTGTGCTCCACTGACAGCGCCCAGAGACAGAGCACGGCCGAAGGGCTGCGGCGCACTGCTCTCTGAGCCAGTCCCAGCCATGCACTTCCTCCAGCCCAGTCCCATATAAGCAGAATTTACTCCAACACGCTCACTGTTTTACACGTCTGCTCCTAGCATGTTAAACGCTCATTCAGCTTTTCACTCAGTTCAGCCTCTGGACTAAGGCACCCTAAAACACTGCTATTTGTGACATCTCTTCCACAGCTGCAGCTGCTCCTGGTATATCACACCTGATCTAGACTACTGCACATACATATATCAAGTCAAGTCTTGTCAAAGATTATTTATATGCCACTTTTTACAACAGACATTGTTACAAAGCAGTTTTAAAGGAAACCTGAGTCCAGGGTCCCCCATGAGCAAGTCAAGGTCAACAGTGATGAGGAAAGTGGAAGAAGAAGAAACACGATTCAAAAGGGGAACCCATCCTTTACTGGACATTGTGAGACATGAGAATGATTTGAGCTTCACACTCGGCATGTAACGTGCCTTACTGCTGTACCTGACTGACCCAACAGCCATGAGTGCAGACATTCAGAGAGCAGTGATGCCCTCCATGGGTCATCCTGATAGTGCCAGCAGCATTGAAAGGATGCTGCACGCTCCAGGACAACATGAACACAGACCATTACAACGACTGTCCTTAACACCATATTAACATCACCAGGACTGCAATGGCGTCATGCCAGACTGTCAAGGAGTGACCCAGAATAGCAGGGGGTCATTTTCAGTGGCGAGTCCCGCTTTTGTCTTGACACAACCAATTAGTCTGTGTGGAGACACCTCAGCCTTCGTAAAGATGGATGTTTTGTTGCCACGTCACATGTCCAGAAGCCTTGGTGTCACTCCACCTCCACCCATAGTGCAAAATCTACAGGAACTGTGTGAGAACATTCAAGCTGCATGGGATGGATTATCACAGGACACCATTAGGAACCTATACTACTCCATGCCAATATGTCTGGCATGTTGTATTAGCAACAATGGTGGACCAAAGGCATACTTAGAGACATTACTTCTGTATGTGTAGCTCAATATATATTGCCCATATCAGTCTAAATGTATCATCATTTATAGTTCCTGGTAACCATTATCTTCCTTCAAAATACCTTTGCAATTCAACACATTTTTCTGGGTGCAACTATTCTTTTGTAGATGAGTGTGTAACAAAGAAAACAGATGGAAGAGAAATATGTAGATAAACCTATGTAGAAACAGACCCATGAAAATCAGTCAGGGTCCACAGTGAAAATTAGGGACTGCCGTTGGGAATGTATTACAGTATCACAACCTATCAATGTCAGTAACTACTGATATAAGCCTGTATTAATGATCTCTTAGTATAAATGTGATGAGAGCTCAGAGTACTGTGAGGCAATGACTATGATTAAAGATTTTGTGAAGCGGTTGCGGTTACACTGAACGTGACATGACAAAAACATGAAAATGTGAAATAAATTTTACTCTATCGAAACTTTACACCTCAGATGCAGCGCGGCTTTTCTCCGGCATTTTACTAAACTTTTCCCATCAGAAAAAACAGACTGACCTCCCACAAAACAGGCACACTGTCACACAGGGCAGGACTTCCCGTGTGAACAGCAGAAGGAGATGAGGAAGTTTCTCCACCTCATTTCGGGAGCTGAATCTTTTTAGAGGTGCACCTCCACTAAACTACATACTGAACATCTTTAGGTGCAAATGAAATCTGCACCAATCTGGCCCTAGCATAGTGAACAAACGATGACACTGGGCTACTGTCCATTATGGAAAAGTTAAAGTGGCAGGAAGGGCTTCATCACTTCATTCAGAAACTCAGAATGCTTCTACACAGGCTGTAATCTAGTTTGTAACTTGGTGTGAGCTGCTTGGGAGATTCTGATCCTTTTAGATTTTATAAAAAAGATGTATTTGCTAGAGGACAGCTGTTCCATCAGCTCTACTCTTCGGGGAAGATGTTAGTGGTTGGAACATTATGATGTTTAGTTAGAGGAAGGGAGGAGCAGTAGAAGTGAGCAGTATTTAGCAGAGATGGACAGTAAGGCGGTAAAAGTAATTGGTTACATTAAGTACTTCTGCACGTAAGTAGTGTATTGATATATTTACTGAGGAATTTCTTTTTTGGGTGACTTTTTATTTAACTCTGCTACATTTCATTATCAAATAGTTACTAAGAGACATATATCCTTTCTTTGACTTATATGTACATAAAAACACGTCAAAACAAAATAAGTGTGTAGTGACCCCACCAATCAGGGTACAGCACTCACTTTGTTTTGACCTGTTGGACAGAACTTGGTTCTAGCTAATGGAAACTGGTGTCCTTCAGTGTTCTGTGCTTATAATCATTTGAATAGACGTCAGTGTCAGACTAATTAACGAGCTTCTATTAAAAACTGGTGGACTGAGAGACTCTTCACCCAAACTGAGCTGGAGTCTTGTTCCAGAAATGATAATAGGACATTAGAGCCGTAATAAATCATGCTAACTCTACTTTAACTCACGTACATGGCTTGTGTACTTTGTAAACCGCTGGTATTTAGTGAGGAACAAACACAAAACTGAAAATGGGCCTTAAATTCTGAGCTCTGCCCTCACGCTCTGCTTAGAAACTTTTGTACACTTTTTTTTTACCTTCTTAAGAAGCAGTTTAGAGCTTCCTGTGAACATGATTTGAATTTGAACCTGGGGAGGGGGCACAATAGCCCAACAGAGCAGAATCTGTTGTTTCAAATGAAAAGTTTGACAAAATGAATCCAACTTCCCATCGCTACAGATAACAGGGCCTGTTTACAATCATAACAATCTCTGGTATAAAAAATGTGGTTTACTATATACAAGTAAGGAAACAAACTCTAGCCTCCTGTGTGCAGACACTGTGCTATCCATAGAATTAATGTTTACCAGGAACAATACATTAGTATAGACTGATATGAGCAATATTTATTGAGCTACACATACAGAAGTAGTGTCTCAGTATGCCGTTGGGCCTCCGTGTTCACTGACGCAACATGTCAGATGTCTCAACATGGAGTTGTAGTGTGTGCTGTCCTGTGATAATCCATCCCATGCAGCTTGGATATTCTTATGCAGTTCCTGCAGAGTTTGCAGTAGGGTGGAGGTGGAGTGAAGGCCTTCGGGACAGGAGATGCATACAACAAAACATTCATCTTGGCGCTGACTATGGTGCCTCCACACTTGGATTCATTGATCGCCTCCACCAAGACAAAAGTCAGTCTGGCATGACATGATTGCAGTCTTTGGCGACGCCGATGAGGTGTTAAGGACAGTTGTCGTAAAGGTCTGTGTGCATGTAGTTCTGTGTTGTGCAGTTGTCTGCCAATGGTGCTGGAGGTCATCACTGCTCACTGAATGTCTGCCATGGTGGCTGTTGGGTCCATCGGGTACAACTCTAATTCTATTTTGATATTATAGTGCTGCTAGCTCAGACAACCATGGATGCGCGACAGGCATGGTCACGCAGTAAGAGAATAGACGTTAATCTGTAAATAAGCTCTTATGGACGTTATTAGTGCGGCTGTGTTATTTGTGTCATTCTGTGCTGGGCTGTGTGGAGCCAAAATCTATATTTTAGTAGAGTTGTGAGGTCAGAATTAGCTGCCTGCTTCCTGAATATATCAGCCAGTGCTTCTCCCCTGCTGCTTTGTTCAATAAAAGAGCACTCAGTTGAAGAAGCCATGTTTTCCATGTTCTACTTTAAGCTGACACCGGAATATGATAACCTCATGATATTGCAGGATTATGTTTTGTGATGCTGTTGCTTTGTGCAGTGTGGCTGTTTGTGTTCTGTATTATGTACACACCAAGTCAATTCCACCAGTTCAAATTTCTACAAGCACACTTGGCCAGTAAAGTGGTTCTGATTCGAATTCTCATTCTAACTGTGCTTTGGCAGAACAGAGGACTGGAGTCACGTAGATCATAGCTGTAACAGTATTGTGCAAAAAAACAACACATGCTTCTTGGATATTTTTTCACTCCGCCTCTTCTCTCTTCCTCTTCTGGGTCACATTTGCTGACTGACCTTGTGCATACAACTGCATCTCAGCAAACTCTCAATGGCTGCTTTTAATGAAGGTCTCTCGGCTGCATTTTGCATTATGTATAAAGAGCTGGCTTTCTACTTTCCATTTCTCGGATTTGCATTCCAAGAAGGAAAACAGTTTTCTTTCTCTTTTTCCAGTTTTTTTTCTCTTCTTAAAGCAGGTCGAGCGCATAATGAGGCACTAGATAAAGGCTAAGTAATGTCTAGCGCCTCCTTTTTTAACCGTATGCCTCTCTGGAGGTCAAAGACGTGAGGCGGTGGAGCGTTTTTGCTCCAGCTCCCTGCTCTCCTGGGGCAGGCCGAAAGCAACTGTTCACCAAGCAGAGCAAATGCAGAACCTAGACAGTCTGCTGTTTGCAGTCTGCCATTACTAGACGCTGCAGGAGACACGCGACTTTAATGCAAGGCCTTGAAATGTTTCATGAGTCATGTGGAATATCCATGTGCTGTACACAAAAGGAACTGACAACAACTACTGGCAAAATACACATAATAATGGTAAAATGCTAGCCATAACGCGAAGGTGGGCTTGGGGGACTCAAACTGGCATGGCAAATTAGCCCAGCTGTTCTTCTCTCACTGCAGTCCTCAAATTGTGCCACCTAACTTTCCCAGGCTGTTATTGCAATTTTCCAAGCGTTACCAAAACAACAGGGGAAAAAAAGCACAGCTCAAAGGAGACCCCCTCCTTCCCCTTCACACAAAAACAACTCAAAAACCCCTTTTCATGTCCACAAATCACAGGCGAAATCAAACCCGCTCTTGCATCAAAAGCAAGCTGCAGACAGTGAGAGTTCCTCAAAGAGAGCCAGTCAGTCCATCACAATAAAACAGGTGTGACATGTCGCAGCACAGGTACAGCAACATTCAAAGGTCTGGAATCACTAGTCATGCTGAAAAAGAGGTATGGTTCCTAAAAGGACATTCCAGCCTTAGCATTTAAAATTTAATGCTATGCAAATATATAACTACTGAGAATGAGCGTGTGAAAACCACTCAAGCACAGGTTAATAAATACAAATGTGATTTAAGACTTCCCAGCAATAATGTTAGTTATAAGTGTTAATAAAAATAAATCAATAAATTCTTAATTAATTCACCAATTTAAAAACCTCAGACTGATTTCAGTTTTTCAAAATTCCTCCCATCTTCAAGATACATCATCAGAAGTGGGGTTTCCTATTCATTAAATCAGAAAATCCTTTTCTAGAGAGTGCTGTGGTATCAATGTAGGAAGTGAGTAATAATTTTATATATATCGTCGCTGTCCAAACAAAAACGAAAATCTCCCAAACTGCAACTTTACAGGAGAGGCCAAAAACCTCATTTAATCTGAATGGAAGTCAATGGAACCAGACGTCTTTTCAAGTCGTTTTGGGCCACTTCTGTTGGTCCATTCTTCATGAAATTTCCACACAGTGTAAATAGCATCTCATATGATCGAATGAGGCATTAATGTAAAAACCAACAAAAATGTTTTTCTTTGGACAGCGGCGATATGTAATTTGACCCGGAGTGCCCTTTTAAGGTCCAACTGTGTACCTCACAATGTGTACCCTGAATGAGGTAGTCAGGACAACACTGAAAGTATTTTGTGAGCAAGAAGAAGTACAATAACACAAAAGCATAATATATTTGAAAGGTGCCATAGTCTTTACACCACCATCAATTACAACAACACATACAATAACAATACATACGGCAACAGTAATGTAAGGTGGACAAATCTACCGTTCCAGGCTGTGAAGGGATGGGATTTTGTCAATTTTCATTTACCCTCTTCCAAGAAACAGAACTGTCAGTGGCTATTAGCCAGCTTCTTAATCAAATGCTCAGTTCCACCTTAAAAGCTACAGCTTGTACCAGCACTAGAATGGAACTATGATGCCCCATTTAAGGTGGAATGGAACAATTCTCAAAAACAAGCTGACCAACTGGAAGACAAATATTTAACAAGATCCTGCAGAAGCTTAAATTAGAGTTGTACGGTTTATCTGCAAAAAGCCACTCGACACAGTTTCTCACACGTTTCACACTGAAGAGAGCAGTTCCACTTTTAATAGCATCAAACCCCCACAGCAGCCTGTAAGTATAAGTAAGCAGCCGTGCTGTGCGATTGTATCACTGCTTGCTGGTTGAAACAGAACATCTTAAACTGAAACAGTATGGGGACTGAACTGATGGAGGTTCACTTTATTTTTTTAGGGTTAATTTTATTCATGTTGCTTCTGTGTGACCATTGCGGTCTCATTCATCTTCTAAGGCATTTATTCTTCATGGTCAGGTCGGGGGGTTGAGGGGTTGCAGGGATAAAGGGGTACCGGAACCTATCCCAGAGCTCATTGGGCAGAGGGCAGGAAACACCTTGAACAGGCTGCCAGTCCAATAAGGGCGGACACACAGACATACACACTCACACACTCATGCACTCATACACTCACACACAACACCTACAGGCAATTTCCAATCAGAGCAGAGCTCATCAGCTTATTCATGAACTCACCATTAAAGGCAAGAGACCAAATCATGGGGCTGTAATTGGGCATCTAAAATCATATCTAGGATTTTTTTTCTCTGACCAAAGTCACATATTTTTTATGTAGACATCAGAGAACACTCTAAAATACTGAATACATGTATCTACTGCACCTTTAGTTAGCTCTCTTTAATATGATGTTTGTGTTATTTCAGGAAGTAGCCTTTTAGGCTAACACAGTATGACAACCTACATCTTTATATTACCGTAGATGTTTATTTATTTTGTACAGTGATTCCAAACTTTTGAACAGAAAGATAGAGAAGCATCACACTTACCCAGTGGCTGTCCCGCTATGATCCTGGCATTTTCTCCTGCCACTGCGGCCCGAGCGTTTCGCTCGCTCATGTACTGGACGAAGGCGTAGCCTTTGTGCACGGAGCAGCCCGCAATCTTGCCGTACTTGGCAAAGATGACCTCGATGTCTGTCTTCTTGACGATGGCTGTGTTGAGGTTGCCGATGAAGACTCTGGAGTTGAGGGAGCGGGGGTCATTCTTGTTGGTCACGTTGCTGGTCTGACTCTTACCAGTCATTCTCCTCTGCTGGGTCTCCTGAAGTACACACACAGGAGCAACTTGCTTAGAGATTAGACCAAGGGCAACTTCAGAAATATGCCCTTAATGATGACGACATGCATTCTGTTCCAGTTTAAAAACATTGTATGTGGTTAAATGCCAACTATTCTGTGATAGAATCAGAATGGAAGATTCTTCAGGGAGCAGAATGGCTCAGACTGTGTGGGAGTTATTAGAGATGACTCATTATCACGGCGTACTATAGATGTAGCCTCTTGTTGTAACACATCTGTTTTTCTTCTAGGTCACTGAATACTATATTGTATTTGATAATCATAGCTTTTTATTTCATGGGCTAGTTATCTTAATACACTGAACACCACTGAACACCAATTTTGTTCTATAAGGTCATTTGGAAGGCTAGTTGTCCAGTTAACTTCTCGTTGGCGCTTTTACTAGATGCTTAAAAAATCCCATTCAACCTTATTAGATGCTGTACTACACAAGATTTGTCAAAACTAAAATTGCGTGCATCTGTATATTACTGTGACTGGTCATCTTATCCACCAAGACAAAAGTGTGACTCGTCACTGAAGGTGACCCACTGCCATTCTGAGTCACTTTATGACAGTCTGGCACAACACCATTGCAGTCTTTGGAAATGTGAAGTGGTGTTAAGGGCAGTCGTAATGGTCTGCGTACATGTAGTCCTGCATCATACAGCCATCTGCTAATGGTGCTGGCACTAACAGGATGACTCATAGAGGGAATCACAGCTCACTGAGTGTCTGCAGTCCTGCCTGCTCGGTCAGTCAGGTATAGCGATAACACCCGTGCTTGCTTATATCGCAGATGTACGGCCGAGTATTTGCATGCCTCAGAATGTCTTACCTACCAGTAAGTTTCATTCCTGTTGGTTGATTGCTTCTGGGTGCAACTATTAGTGCTACTATACTTTTGATGAGGAGTGTACATAATGGCACTTTTTGAAGCTGTTACAGCATAGGTCAGCTAGTGAGCTTAGAATTTTCTAAGACCCCCTCCCCCCATTACACAATGTTAACAAGCTTCGTCTTTGAGAACCCCTTCTCAAGCAACATTTCTGCACGGCTCAGTCAGCTGCCAGGCACCTGCATTAGCTAGCATCATGCTGAGTGATGAGGGAGTTAGGCGATCCTACATCCATACTTGGAAAAAAATGATCCTATTTACACTGAACGAACCCATTGCATGATTAAATAGTTCTTTGCATCAGAAGAATGTCTATACAGCACCAAAAAGAGTTTTTTTCTGTTGCTAGAAGCTTGACATTGGAGGTTTACGATGTTTTAGGTGCTGTGTAGAACCCTTTTCACAAAGATACCACATGGAACCATTCACAGCCCATTTTCTATCAATCTCAAGAATGCTCTTACACTGCAAAGAAGCTTTCAGTCATGCAGTTGTTCTTTGAGTGCTCAAAGAACCATTCTCCTTGCTAAAGTACATTTGAAGAACCATCTCTAGCTACTTCAGCATACTGTACTTTTCAATATGTACACTAAACACAAACCTGTATTTGGCTCTACTGCATATGCTAAGTGCTGTTTGCACCTCAGTTCTAGTTACATTCTGACATACAGTAACTGCTCTGGCACATCATGCACATCTGTGTACTTACTGTCTATGCACATATTGCCTCTGTCTATTAGGCTTTGCATTACTGCTGTTTGTCTATTTTAGCACGGCACTGGAGATGTAGCCCAATAGTGTTGTTATGCTGTACAACCTTGCATTGGTGTAATGAAAATAAAGTTGAACTGAACTGAAGTGTGCATAGCAGTGCTGACTATTATGCTGTCTAGGAATTCCAGCTTAGGATGGGTAAAGTATCACCAGGGGCTGAACTTCCGATCTCCCGATGATAGAGACGCTACCACTTCTTGAGGTTGAATGGGATTAAGGTTGAATGGGATTGAGGTTGAATGGGATTTTGCCAACTTTCCAAAAAGCTTGTCCATGCTAGCACCAGTTGTCACAGGAGAATGCGTTTGTGGACTGGGCATGGCTACATTAATGACTTGATCTGTGCTGTGATAATATAACTTATTAATCTAAATGCTTTATTTACATTAGATATGATGTTGTATGTTCTCTTTATCAGATATGACATTTTTATGTCTGGTTTCTTCCTGTAAGATACCCATAGCATATTTTGCCGCCCTCATGTCTTCTCTTACATCACAGGGTTACAGCCTACAAAGTGCCAGTTTTCAGCTATGTGACCTTGTTTAAAATCAGCCCTGCTGTCTATGCCTTTACTATGATGGATACAGAGTGGCAGTACGCCTGTTAGTTCTCGATGAAGGGCATCGAGAGAAAGAGACAGAGAGAAAGAGAGAGATACAGATAGAGAGAGGTGTAAAAGTTTCTGTCAGGCTGAAAGCACTCTTCCCCCGCTTTCTTACTGATACTGAGTGCTCACAGCATGCAGAGACCAGGCTGGTGAACCCCTGCTATGAGCTGACAGCTAACCTCCCATTGGGTGTCATCCGAACCCCCCACACACACTCTGTAAATGCGTCTTATACTCTGACTGTTATTGTCGGAGACATAAATGCTGTATGCCCCTTCTCTTAATGTGTCAAACACCCGTTCTTAAAAAAACCAACAGGTATTCTGTCTCTCTCCCACTCCCTCTCTCTCTCCCTCTCTCTCCCTCTCGCGCAATCTCTATTCCTATGCTTTATCTGGATGCACATATGTCCCATGTGTATTATACCCCCACCAAGCATGTGATTAGGTACCCCTTCTTGTATCTATACCCATTGTCCATTATATCAGCTCCACATACCATACAGGAGCACTTTGTAGTTCTACATTTGCAGACTGTCATATTTCACCTTGTTCTTTAATGGTCAGGGACCCAACAGGTTCACCTCAGAGTAGTTATTAAATGGGTGGTGGATCATCCTCACCACTGCAGTGACAGACAGTGACGTGATGTGATGTGTCGGGGTGTTAGCGTGTGTTGTGATGGTGTGAGTGGATCTGATAAACAGGGTATTGGGGGGCTAACCTAGTGTGCAGAGAATCAGATGGACTACAGTCTGTAATTGTAGAACTACAAAGTGCTCCTATAGAGTAAGTGGAGCTGATAAAATGGACAAAGAGTAGGTTGGCTGTGTGCCTCTATAAGAGGTAGCTGTAATTCAAATCTGTGATCATAGCAGAGCCCAAAACTGAACACTGCTATACTCAAAACAGCAGATCAGCCAGCAGTTCTGTGGCTAGTCATGTGTTATTCCTTCATTATTTCCCTAAAAGCACAGTTTAAGGTTTGGCATTAGCAATATGCAATCTGTTGCTGTTAACTCTTAATCTGAAGTCCAAAGTTCACTGCCAGTGAAGGAAGCCTGAAACCTCAAGACATACCCATCACAGAGATAGATACATGACACACATAGATGTGCCCAAACAACTCCTTGGTACAGTTCTCTGATGAAACAATGCACTGGTCAGCTCAGTCATGTATATGTGTCTGTATACAGTGGTGTGAAAAAGTGTTTGCTCCTTCATGATTTCTTCTTCATGGTTTGTCACCCTTAAATGTTTCAGATCATCAAACAAACAAAAAAAAAAAATATATAGTCAAAGACAACACAAGTAAACATAAAAATGTAGTTTTTAAATGAAGATTTTTATCATTAAGGAAGAAAAAAATCAAAACATACATGGTCCTATGTGAAAAAGCTTTTGCCCCCCAGTTAAAACATAACTGTGGTTTATCACACCTAAGTTCAGTTTGTCTAGCCACACCCAGGCCTGATTACTGCCACACCTGTTCTTAACAAGAAATCCCTTAAATAGGACCTGCCTGACAAAGCGAAGTAGACCAAAAATGACTCAAAAGCTAGAGATCATGCCAAAATCCACAGAAATTCAGGATCAAATGAGAAAGAAAGTAATTGAGATCTATTAGTTTGAAAAGGTTATAGAGCCATTTCTAAAGTTCTGGAACTCCAGCGAACCACGGTGCAAACCATTATCCAAAAATAGTGAAAAGTGGAACTGTGGTGAACCTTCCCAGGAGTGGCCGGCCAACCAAAATTACCCCAAGAGCACAGCTACAACTCATCCAAGAAGTCACATAAGACCCCACGACAACATCCAAAGAACTGTAGGCCTCACTTGCCTCAGTTAAGGTCAGCGTTCATGACTCCACCATAAGAAAGAGACTGGGCAAAAATGGCCTGCAAGATGAGAACCACTGCTGAGCAAAAAGAACATTAAGGCTTGTCCTAATTTTGCCAGAAAACATGTTCATGATCCCCAAGACCTTTGGGAAAATACTCTGTGTCACTCTGTGACGAGATAAAAGTTGAACTTTTTGGAATGTGTGTTTCCCATTCATGTGGCGTAAAAGTAACACAGTATTTCAGAAAAAGAACCTACAGTAAACTATGGTGGTGGTAGTGTGATGGTCTGGGGTTGTTTTGCTGCTTGAGGACCTGGAAGACTTGGAACCATCATAATTCCGCTGCCTACCAAAAGATCCTGAAGGAGAATGTTTGGCCATCTGTTCGGGACCTTCAGCTGAAACTAACTCTGCAGCAGGACAATGATCCAAAACACACCAGCAAGTCCACCTCTGAATGGCTGAAAAAAAACAAAGTAGACTTCAGAGTGGCCTAGTCAAAGTCCTGACCTGAATCCTATTAAGATGCTGTGGCATGACCTTAAAAAGGCGGTTCATACTCGAAAACCCTCCAATGTGGCTGAATTACTACAATTCTGCAAAGGTGAGTGGGTCAAAATGTCTCCACAGCGTTGTGAAAGACTCATTGCAAGTTACTACAAACGCTTGATTGCAGTTGTTGCTGCTAAGGGTGGCCCAAAAACTTTTTTACACAGGGCCATGTAGGTTTGGATTATATTTTCTCCATTAATAATAAAAACCTTCATTTAAAAACTGCATTTTGTGTTTATTTGTGTAGTCTTTGACTAATATTTAAATTTGTTTGATGATCTGAAACATTTAAGAGTGACAAACAAATAAGAAATCATGAAGGGGAGAACACTTTCACACCACTGTATATATACTGCAGCCATATTAGTTTAATTGGTTATCTGGCCTCTATTATAATTCCCCTATTACTATGTGTCATAGAGGGTGTAACAAAAAAAAGCGTAACTCAACCATTTTCAAAACTTGTCATTGAACTCAAAACTTATTTAACCTACAGAGCTCGCTCTCATCGTCTCATTCAACTGCACTTTCTTCAATTTATGAATTTATGAATTCACCTGCAAAATGTAATCTTTACACTGACTAATAAAACATGATCTGTGTCTCTCATTGTGGGTCCTCTGCAGCAGTGGCCCTGAAACATGAAGATTACATCTATTTAGCTTCTACACTTAATGCCTGAATAATGGATCCCATACCAAGTAAATAGGATTAGTTGCCAAGGTAACACACAAGCTGTAGAAATCCTATTGGCTGTGCACTCACGAGCTCAGTCACTCATGGAGACAGGAATTGAAAAATAAAATTTGCCCCGTTGTCTGCAGTCCGTCCGCCGCTTCCAACTTGCCCTGGAGTCCCCCCTCCTCTCGCCTCGCTTTCACTCAAGTGTGACCCTTGAGGATTACTCCCATCAACACAAATGACCCTTTTATACTGTTAGCCATATATACGCTTCATCAGATATATAAGCTTCACTCACATACCTAGTTTTATGGGTGTGTGCAAAAGTTTGGGCACACTTTGTAGATTTCTAAGTGCAAATAAGTGAACACATCCTCTACAGTGAACATAATTATTGTTTGTTTATTTTGTATTTATTGGTGGATTTAGTTTTTGACTGAGTTACTAACATACTGAAAACAAAAATACATTATAAGATGCTGACTGGGCACTATTTATTTCATATTTGATATTTCACATGTTATGTTAAACCTGGTACCTAAATATTAATCGTTTGCTAAAATTTGCAAAGAAAACCCACATTTAAGTTTGTTCCCTGTAAAGATTATGGTAACTTATTTTCATGTAATTTAATCTGTTGTCTTCAGACTGATACTGATTTCTAGTTCCACTACCTCACAGGACTGTTTGCACCGCACTTTAACTCAAACCTGTATACTTCAACATCCAGCTGTGTTTTTACTTTGTCCTTATTTATCTATATTTATTTATCTATACTGAACATCTGTACAAAGCAATTTGGCTGTTACTGAACATTAAGCTGCTATTTTCCCACCTGCACTGTACACTTTATATATCCATACTGTTTAAACCACATACTTACTGATACTGCGCTACTCTTTGCACATGTCCTGTACACATACTGTACTGTACTGTACTGTCTGCACACATTGTTTTTGTCTATTTGTCCTTGCACTACACTATATATATATATATATATAGATACACATTATTCAACTGCACTGGAGCAGGAGCCTGAACGTGTCTGTTATACTGTACAACCCTGTATTGGTATAATGACAATAAAGTTGAATTAAATTGAATTGAATTAAAACTTTCACATGCAATTTTGTTTTGCATACAGTGGTTGAAACTGTAATACACCCAGATACAATATTTAAAGTTTTGGTAACAATGTGCCGTTGTGTCACAGTAAAAACAACCAAGTATTTTCAAATATAAGGAAGACTGGTTTGTTAATTAAATCATAAGCTCAACACTATACAACTTTCTCAGTAATTAGAGAATGATCTAAAGCCCTGTTCATTATTAATTATTATTTTACAGATGCTGAATATAAAGATACAGAATATTAACATCATGTCAGAATAATGTTCTACTAGTGTCTAATTTTTTTTCATTACTAAAAACAGTGCTGAATGTCCCATACAGTGGTGTTTCAAAGTTTCCAAATCAGTAGTACTAAAAGTAAAGAGAACCCTGGTACACAAACGAGACAGTGGAGATCAATATTACATATCTGATTATTTTATATTATTTTAAGGTCAGATTCATGCAGAAAATTAGAACATTCTAAAGGGTCCACATCGATACAAGCACCGCTGAATGCAACACATGCATGTAAATAACTATATATAATTCCAGCTCTCATATGTATTATATATTAGAGTTTTATCCATAACATTTACCTCAGGGTCCAAAAAGAAATTGTTTTGCCATTGTAGTTTAAAAAAATACAGATGCAGCTTTTGTGAAAGGCAGGGTTTCTTTGCTGGCCTTGTAGGTCACCTCTGTTCTGCTCTGGATTTCCTACATCAGACATTTATACCCTGGAAATATAGCAAGCAAACAAACAAACACCTACATTTTCTCTCTCTTCCTCTGCCTCTCTCTCTCTCTCTCTCTCTCTCTCTCTCTCTCTCACTCTCTCTCTCTCTCTCTCTCTCTCCGTCTGAAAGAACTTCAGTTAACTTCATTGTAATATGTGTTCACTGAAGGTAAGTGCATTAGGAACTCATTATCACACTGTGATTCAGAGTTATTTCCAGGCCCATCCAGAGGCTAACTCCGCTTTGATAATCACTGCGATGTTCACAACAAACCTTCTTAAGCACAGCTCACTTCGCAGCCGCCTGAGACCCTGAGCGAGGGTTGTTCACTGTGACAGGCATTAGGGAGAGGGAGGTAGTCTGCATGAGTGAGTGTGATACAGTGTGTCTTACAGGCACCTGAAAGTCGAGACTGTAATTATTACAGCTGTTCAGAAGCGTGGGTAGGACAGGGAGCAGAAGAGCGTTAATGTACTATGCAGCGTGTGTTCCTAAAACATACATCTCATTCACACACACTCACACACAGGCACGCACATGTGCAGTGATATTCACACTGATAGAACTGTTTGTGCATGCAATGATCCAGCCATACACCAAGGAACACCAAGCACTTATTTGTTTTCACAACATGTCAAGACATAAGATAATACAGTATTTGTCTGAGACGTATTGTTGTGTATAATAATAATAATAATAATAATAATAATAATAATAATAATAATTTGACCAAAATCAGAAGTTCTGTTATATTCCATAAACTACTGGAAACACGTATCCCAAATTCTAGATCAGATATTGTATTAGATCTGTTTATTTATGTAACCCAGGGTGAAATTTTGACCCTTGTAATAATTTTGTGCTTTGGGTTCAGCGTGGGTGCAGGTTATGTTAAAGATGCAGTTATGCGCATGCGCAATGAACGGCTATTCTGTTTATATGCCGGGTGCTGTGTTTCCATGTGCTCGCACTACCTAGGTTTATTGCTAAAAGTTGTGAAATACAATTGGGATGCGCGAATGTCAGTCATCCCTTTCCTCCTAGGAGAGTAGCCCAGGGTTCAGGTAGGGGAGGCGAAGCACACGCACAGTCCCAGGGGAGAGCATGTCGGAACAGGGAGACGGAGAAGAGCTGTTGCAGCTAGTTTAGCTCGTAATGTTCCTGACTCCGCTTGTTTTTGGTTATTCATGTTCAGAGACAGTTTAATGTGGGCTGTCAGGTTTTACGTGGGTTTTGGAATCGCCCATATGCATTGCAGCCTGTCGAGGAGGACTTTTTTTGTATTTTTGCTGTGCATAGGCGGGTGGCAGCGCCATTAGCATTGTGGCGCAGCTAGCTACCTGCTGCAGCTGCCGGTGTCCCTGCCTGGGCCGTCGGGTTTTTTATTTTTTAGCGTCGCCATATTTTGCTGTTCAGAGGGAGTTTCTTGGCCCTTGGACTCTCAGTTTGCGATGTTGGAGCAGTCTACAAAGGTCGTGTACGGATTGACATTTCTTTGTTCCAACATTGAATGTAATTGAGAGAGCGTGCAACAGGACTAAACAGGTTATTTTGAGCTGTATTTGTCCAAGGTATATATTTTAATATTTAAGAGTCGGTCTTTTACTGTATTGAGCCAAGTTTTTGATAGTGTATTTTTGAGATACAGATATTTCAATTGAAATTGGAGATTTGTTTTATTCTGTATTTTCAATATTTTGCAAAAACCTTTCAGTTTTCTAGGTGTATTTTCATACAGTTGATGGACTGTTTTTTTTCTATAATTACTGAGTGTCTGACTGCACTACTTGGATATATTGTAGGCGTGGCACACAAACAACATAGATACGGGTGGTTATTTGCAGGGGTAATACAGTTAACTTAACTGGTAAGAACCATACCCACGAGCTCAGGTTGAATAAATACTGGTAAAAGAGGGCTACATTTAGAAAATCACTAATGAGCCTCCAGAGACTTGTTTTTAGAACCATGCTCTGTGTGCATTTCACCCCAGGCACTGCTCACCAGTCTTTCTTTAGGTCATTTGAGGTCATCTTATAGTGGTTAAGTGACATTGGGATGATGCAACATCATGGTCAGTAGAGAGTGGGCTTGGCCCTCTGCCAGTCTGTAGCTGGGTTGTCCTGTGGGTTTGCTGCTTGCTGCTTGAACCAGACGCTCACTGTATCTGCCAGTAAAGCCAGAACCCAACCTTCTGTTCCTCTTATTTATTTCCAGAGCTGTATTGGTCCTTCAGTTCCAAAACCATGGGCATTAATACAGAACAGGCTTTGACAAGCTTCACTTTTCTGGAAAAACTTTCCACAAACTTCTGGATGTGTCTGAGGAGTTAAAACGAGCACCCCTATCCATGGTGCTGAGGGAGCGTTTGGTGGTTAGGTGCCTTGCTTAAGCGCACTTCAGTTACAGGGAAACGAACCAGCAACCGTCTGGTTACCAGGCTGGTTCCCTAACCTCCAGCCCATGACTGTCCCCTTAGTTTGAACACGTTTGGTCAGTGGTCGCACTTCACGTGTCTTGGGGGGTGCTAGCCTTCACTCTCTCAGCTTAGTAGCATTGCGTGTATGGGGAAAACATAGCTGGCGTGCTCGTAGAATTGGACATGACTACG
This sequence comes from Prochilodus magdalenae, assembly GCA_024036415.1. Taxonomy (NCBI): domain Eukaryota; kingdom Metazoa; phylum Chordata; class Actinopteri; order Characiformes; family Prochilodontidae; genus Prochilodus; species Prochilodus magdalenae. Next base: position 202,137 of record JAMWET010000945.1, read on the forward strand.
TTTGGGAGAATAAATGTGGGCTAAAGGCAATAAAATCAGATTCGCTTTCCACAGACTAATGCCCAATCTAGATTAAAGCACTGCAGGACCTTGATTTTTATTCCTGCATGGTCATTTAGGAGGTCAAGCTTCACCTCTTGCCTTTCTCCCTCTCCTCTTCCTCAGCTCTTCTGTGATTCGATGGAGTTGAGCAGTGCAATAAGCGGCCCACTGTTATTTAGGGCCTCGCACTGACACGCGTATTGATGGCAGTGGACAGAGAGGCGAGAACATTCGCAAATCAGCGGAGATGTGTTAAATTGCCTCTCTCGTCAGATAAATCACTTTTGTGGCGCGCTTGCGCGACAGCCCCTCGCACCCCCTCTTCCGCCCTCTCCCTCGCGCCTCAGTGTTTCATGTCAGGTGTACAGAGTGAGGGGCTTTTGCCTGAAGTTAATTGATTTCATCTCCCCACTCTACCACCGGCCTCTGCTGTTTTTCTTAATTTATGGCCCCTGTAATTCCGGGTGTCCAGACCAATGTGAGCATGGCAGGAGAAACCTCTCGCTGCCCTAAAACAGAGCTCACGAGTGGAGAAAAAGAGGACATGGTGGAAAAAGGGATATGATGTTACAACAGGAATGATAATCTAGCTGAGGTCTCAATACTGCTCTCCTTCTAACTTCTACACCCCACTCTTCAGAGTGACAACACTTATGCTGTTTTACCTCTGTCTTCTTTTCAAATTAGCCCCTACTACCAGGGTGCATGTTACCCAACTCAGTTTGTGCTTTGCTAGTATGTCCTACAGTTGAATTAACTCACTATAATTACTTCCCTATAAACATTTAGATTGGTTAGCCTGCCTAATGTACTGCCACAAGCACATTTTTAGCATTTAGCATCTGGATCTACCCCTCGGTAAATCCAGATGTCAGGTGCACACTTCTATAACCTAAGAACAATTCAGTTCAGCAATATTTACAGCTCTAAGACACACACACACACACTCATAATCACTAGCACTACACAACAGAATACGCATATGCTAACATGACACAGGTAACACAAAGTCTGCATATGCTGATTCTACTCTGATTCAGGTTAATACAGTAGGGTTTTTAAATTGTCTTTGGAGCCATGTTTCTCAGCATTTCTGCTTGGTACTCTGGAGTGAAGTTTATTGTTTTGAATGAAACGTCTGGAAATTGTCCATAGACAGAGATGTCTGTAGGGGTTATGTTTCACATCATAGCATATAAATTGGGCCAAGCATTTTTGTAGAGCGTGAGCATATAAATCATAGCCTTTGGCCTTTCGAATGTGCAATGTGAGTTGTCACCAGTGAACAAGATTTTGGTGTATGCCCTGCCCTGTTCCCTGTTCCAAAAACAGACCACATATCGAGGCTGTTACAGGACCAGCACTACAAAATAAACCAAAGTGCAGATTAGAGAACAAACATGATTTAGCTTTGTGTACCTTAAAACCATGAATACTCATAAATCACCTAACGTCAAGGCTTTCAGGGTCAGGGTCAGGCCTAGCAGTACAAGCACTTATTCATGGCTTCAAGAACATCCATTGCACAGCAGACACTTTTCAAAGCCTAACTGACAAGTGGATATGCACAGTATGTCAACCAATCAATAGAGTGGCACATCGGGTCCTCCACACTGCATGAACGAGGGTGAAAGATGGCGTCCACAGCCAGGCTGTAAGTAAACGATGGTAAAAGATGAAGCGGTAAGAGCAGCGTGTGTGTAACTCTCTGCAGTAGGCATGCCGCAGCGTGAGCTAAGCGAGCTGGTGTTTTATAAAACACTGCAGCGTTGGCCCTGGAAGCGAATGCAACCATAATGAATAGTGGCACACCAGAGAGGCTGCTTAAAAGACAGACGTCAAGCATATAAAAAGCCCTGCCCGGGCCTTCATTAACATGGTCTCACGAACTCCTTCAACGCACTTCCTGTGTAATTTTCACCTCCACAAGCGCATGCTTGCACCGCCCCCCAGCAGAGAGGCAGCGCCAGTCAGTCGAAGGGGCAATCAGCCTGCGAAGCCGCTCAATCACACACAAAGCGGGGGAAAGTGTAGCCTATGCTTTCTCCACAAAGTGTCAGGTGGAGACACTGTGACTGCGCATTGTGTTGCGACGTGGTGCTTAAAGATGTCGTGCTATTAAAGGCACAAAAAAAAAAAAACCTCCCCAAGGAGCCCTCTCTCTCCCTGCCACCTCCTGATTCATGATCACAATCTGCTGGCAAAGTTAAAATAATGAGAATAACCACGTTATGTGCAGCGGTACTATGTGTGTGCGTCCACTTCCTACAGGAGAACCCTTTGGAACAACATTGCCTTATCACAGATCCTCATTCATCTCCCCGGTGCATCAGCTTAGTCTCTGCCGGCAGCGGGCTCTCCCCTCACCCCAAGCAAATTTCATTTCACTAGAAAATTGCTTCTTGTTCGCGGCCACCCTCCTCTACTCCTGCTCCTCTGCCTTCTCTATCCGGCAGCCCCGCACTAAATTCCGCACTCATCATAGCGCCTCCAGCAGTAATCCAATTAAGCAGGAGGCAAATGAAGCTGTCTCTCATTCGCGAGGTGCAGTCACCTGCGCTGTGGAGATGGGCGGCAGAGGCGAGGCGGGACGATAATGCCACACTTGTTGCAGCGCTACCTTTAATTGCTTGAAAGAAATCCCTTGTCCAGGGAAGACAGGGAGACACGTTTGCAGTGATGGGATTTAATTGCCTCCACTGGCACACTGCTGTGCTATTTACGTTAATCTCTGTAAATGCTCATGTAGAAGGGAATCAATGTTTTCCTGTGTGAGAATCAAGCTGAAGCTGATTCAACCTCAACCTCCTCTGCTCCAAACCCAGGACATAGATATTCAGCCCATGCTCTGCTGTGCCAAGGTGAACATCATCCAAGGTTGCCACTGATCTGAAGCAAGAAAGCACAGAGCAACCGCATCCCCTCTACACACGCTCCTGTGTTAAATCGCCTGGTGGAGTCCAGAGCACATCACCGGGCAGCTCTTTGACCTTAATATTGCCCCTCGCCTCTGCCCGTTTGTGGCCGCAGGTGCACTGACAAGTCTCCCTGGCCTTGTTCCAGTCCATTATTCAGCTCCAACATGGGAGCGACTTCACAACTTGCCCCAGTTTGCCCTTGAAAAGCCTGGAAATCATATGCTGGCCATAACTCCAGCAAACACAACAGCTTGTGCCAGCTGCTCCTGGCACTGCTAGCATCCAGTTGCTAGCGTGGACAATCACAGCTGGGCTTGCACTGTCTGATCATCAGAATCCCATCAACAGTGCACTTAGGGCAACAATCAGCACCTAAATAATAGTAATCAGCGCACTTACTTTGAGAAGCTTGACAAATATGGACTGGTGCCACTCTTCAGCAGCATTCCTCGACTTTACTCCCAAGCGGCCAAGCCGGGTCCAAGCTTTGGTTCCAGGCAGCCGGGAACACACCTGATTCAACTAATTAAAGACTTGGCTGATGACAATTATTGCTTTATCAAGTGAGTCAGTTGTGCTACCTTTGGATGAGAACAAAAGCCGGGCTTGTCAAAAGGAAGCCTGGGGTCCACAGCTCTATGGGTAATTTCCATGGCTTTGTGGGAGGCTCTGTAGTATAGAGTATAGTCTCAGTGCTGTGTGAAGATGGAAGACTCTCCGTCCCTTATCATGGATCTGACCGTGTCGCGCTTCCCTCATTAAAGCAGTGTCCTGTGCAAAAAGCCCATTAGTACTCGATAGCAGGTGTATGGTGAAAAATCACAGCAAAGCGTTTAATGGGTGCAAATTAGAGCTTGTTTACATTCACTCTGCTCTGCAAAGTAAAACACAACCAGTGCTCTTAATTAGCATGGATAATCCCTGCTGGAGAAAAAAGAGAAAACAAAAAAAGAAAAAGAAAAACAAATGCAGGTTCATTTGTAAAAAGAGGGCTGAGCCATCGTTTAAATGCACGATGTAGATGTAATGTGGGCTATGAAAAGCTTCCCTCTGATCAATTGGAAACATTTAAAAGCGTAAAAGTCGAAAAGCTTTTTGGCAGTAATTGCGGTGGCAAATTACTTGATCTATTTGCACAGTTCTGGACGAACAATTAGCAGCTAGTTGGGAGAGTGTTTGGGTTTGCTGGCCAAATGCAGACCACACGCTAAAATATGCATTCAGAAAAGGAGTTTCGGCAACACGAGTATAAGAATAAGAAGAGTACTACTAATAATGAAGGATAGGTGTGGTGGGGGGAATGGTTAGGGTCTTAAAGTTGCCTGAAGTCCTTAAGAGCACGGCTTTCAAACAAGCCGTCAGTCTCCGACTGCATGATGATGACAGCCCTATTACTGCCTCTTAAGGCCTGCCAGCAGCTCAGGCTTATTGGGCGAAAGGAACGCAAATGTAATGCTCTGGTAATTGGGAAAACTGCTTTGGCAGTGGCAAAGCGCCACACAGTAATGACAGCTGTGAATACGGGGAGGAAAAAACAAGGTTCAAAGAGTTCTGAAGTGCTACATAAAGTGGCTGTCTTAATAAACGGTGGAATGCACTTCAGCTATATATATAAATAAATATATTTCCGATGAAATAACAGCTATTTTTAAACAAAAAGACACATATGTGTCATTTATTATTAGCATCGTTGGGTCAAAAAAAAAAAAAAAAAACGTGCTTCCAAAGAACCACTCAAGTAAATCAAGCTAAAAAAAAAATCCTACAGGTATGAGCGGATACTGTATCAGCTGTCTGTTTGATTTCCTTTGCATTTGATTCCTTTCATTATCGCTTATATCAGCTTTATCCTTAACTGAGCTGTGTCTGTGTGAGGAATGTGAGGCCTTAGCGAGCATGACAGTGTGTGTTCAGTATGTATGTGAGTGTGTGTTTGTCAGCACAGGCTGGCCTGCTGCCTTTCCCTGCAGCGTCCAGCGGCTCTTTGACCTCATGCTGGGTGTCATGTTTGGAGGTCAGCCTCACGCGCTTCCTGCTTTTTTCCCTCTGTGCAGATTTCTGGCGGGAACAGTGGTAGTGATACGGAGCGAGCAGCCGGAAGCAGGTGGGCGTGGTGCTGATTTTTTTCCCCCCTCGTTTTCTTTCTGAAATGAAAGCTGTGAGGGCCCACAGCCCGGAGGCAACAATTTTGTATGTGTGCAAATGGGTGTGCAAACGTGTTAACATCCCGTCTTGTCTCTATCTGAAACAATGTGACTTTGTGCATCTCCTTGCCTGTGTGGACAGGCATTTGTGTGTGCAGTTGTGTGTAGCAGGGGCCTATTCCTCTTACTCTGTGGAGTCACTAAGAGAAGAGGATGCACATCCCAGCCTGCCTTAGAAATTGCAGGTGTCATTTTGGAGATATAAGAATTTCAGCCTAACAACTCTAACTTGCCAATAAGCTAAAGCCGCATGCATTTAGTCCAAATTCAATTACACGTTTTAGTTTACCTTGTATAAGACCTTGCTGCTGTGAGCTGTTTGGTCTTCAAAACAAACGGTCAGGTTTTGACAGAGTATTAAATAAGCCTGCTGCCCATTGTGTGTAAATTCTATGATGAATGGACCAAAAGAAGTGACCCCAAATTATTTACAATTTACACTGATGTATTTCGAAAGTAAATTATGTTTTTCCATCTCCTGTAAAGTCATCATTTTGGAGTTTAAGATGCTGTTCTGACTGCAGAGTTCTACTGCATTATTCTAATATTCAGTCATTTAGATTTTTAGTAATCCACAATACAGTTAAATTCCGAAGGCATTCTTCTTGGTAAAAAGTGATAGCCTTGGTAGTCCCAGGACACTTTTGGACGCCTCTTTATTTTACACAGACACTGTGATTTGTGGTAGGTTTTGGCCAGTGGTAGGTTTTGGCCAGTGGTAGGTTTGGCCAGTGTTTCATCCAGTTATGCTAAATTGCACACGTGGCTGAGAAGTTGGCAACTGGAGAACAATGCCAAAAATCCAACATATGAAAATTAAAACCTGACTGTCTGGTTGACAACTGGATGGGTAGTCACCCATACTTAGCAACTTGATTCAGATACAAGAAATTGAAAACTGATTCAAAATCAACTGAATGTATGAAATGAATGAATGAATGAAATCTTTTTAACCTTGTGTGCCTGTTAGGTTTACTAAGGTTATGGATGTTCATTACTGTAATGCCACTCTCTCACATAAGTGGAATTACGTTTGATCCAATTTCAAACAAGCCATCCATTACAGAAATAACCTGTCAGTCTGACAGTGAGAACAAAGCACTACATGCAGTCAATAAAGTGTTTAAAAGAAAAGAAGATAAACAATTTAAAATGATTGCTAGCTTGCACAATAGCTATAGATGCAGTTTTAGTAAATTACATCACATTCTTTCAAAACATACTAAAGCTTCAGCTGGAGTCACTATTGTGTTAGTTAGCCAGTATATGTGTCACATAAACAGAGTAACCAGCCATTTCAAGTCACGTCTTCCTCTCTGCTCTTCAGCCTGAAGATATTTCTATTGTCCTCAAGCTGTGTCAGACCTTATATATGTGTATATATATATATATATATATATATATATATATATATATATATATATATATATATATATATATATATATATACACCTTCTGTTCCCACTAAAGCCTTCTTGCCTATCACAGCGTTTAATGTGCGCTAGCCCATCACAGGACAATTTTAACAAAATCAAAATCATATAGCATTTATGCAATATATACACGCAAATAACATCACGTTCTGTAATATATCTATATCCCCACAATATGTTGATTTATATGTAGAAAGATAATAAGGAAATTAAACTAGTTAATACAAAGCTTTACTAGATGTTGTAAAATAGCTGTGAGGATTTGATTAATTGGTGAGGTCCGTGGATGATTGGTTCTGGATTAGTATTGGTTCACAAACTCAGCCCAGAGGAGCTCCATCATTCCAGAGGACTATGCAGTTCTGCAGCTCTATATCCCAGTACCCCTGTGGCCAATGCCTGACATTGAGCATGGTGACCTTACACTTATGTGCAGTTGCTCCAGAGTGTTTCATTCTACTGGCAGTGCTAATGCAAGCTGTGTGGCCTCAGTTGAACACCTGGGTCAGCAATGGGTGGTTCTGAAACTGACTAATTAGAAGGAGTCAGAATACTTTAGGACCTACAGTGCACTTACGAACACAAATGTGGTATCGACTGAGTGTTTAGTATCTGCAGTTTCAACAGAATTTCTCCATGAGCTATAGAGTGGATAATAATTACGCTGCATCACTTTGCATTGATAAGATCTGCCTGCACTCTGTCTTTTTTGTATGGTAAGTTATAAGTAAACAGCTAAAAGTCTGCAAAACATTGCATTGATGTTATGCAAATCATTTATTAGAATTTTAAAATTATATATTTTTTAGACTGCCATGGTGACTACCCCACTTTTTCTGTCATAAAATATAATACAAAAATCTCTCTTTCTCTCTCTTATATATACATATATATATATATATATATATATATATATATATATATATATATATATATATATATATATATGTATATATATATATATGTACACACATATATTAGCACTGCCTGTAGAATTAGCACTCACAACAATTTCCCAATATCTAGTGAAACTCTATATTAATGAATTGAAATTAAATGGAGAAGAACATGTATACCAACGTTTGGACATATTGTGTATATGAGAGTATATGTTACTAACTGAGATGTTTTATGAGTATATATATTCCTACAAATGTTTTATGAATTTTAAGTTAATGAAATAATTGTCCTGTGAGGGACTAGTGGCCTGTCCAGGGTGTTTCCTCTCTACTGTACATTAATGGCTGTGATAGGCTCCACCACCACCCGGACCCAGAAGGATAAAGTGGTTTAGAAGATAAATAAGTGAGAGAGTGAGCGAGAGTGAGAATTATTGTTAGTGAGTTCATTTTTATGATAGAAAGGAAAGGAAAATGTCCAAACTGCAGACTAAAACCTCTCCATACAAAATGAATAAATAGAAACATAATTCATAACAAAACGAACGACACAATGAATTGTATAATTATGCCATTCAGTTTAAACAGTACAGTAAAATGTCAGGAACAACTCTAGACTCTAAGCTTTAAAGCAGAGATTTAAAGAGAGACCAATTCCAAAGCCTGCACTGACACTCTCCAGAGGGACACGGTCACACTGAAACAGGCCACAGCAGAACAAATTGACCACAGCAGCATGTTTGAGTGCGGCTTTGAGGTTTTTTTGAAGTCCTTTCTGAAGCCCATTACAGGAGTTTACGGTAGGATGAATTCTAGCTGCTCTCATTCAATGGCCACGTATGTATAAAATACTGATGAGACTTCAGACAGAGTGGTGCTCTTATATATCTCAGTTAGGTTATCCATGCTCTGCCCAAAAATGCTTCCTTTCATAGCAGCCATTGCTGGGACGGACAAGATTGGCAAAAATCTTATTCAACCTAATAAGTAAATGTAGCACATCTCAATCAGTCTTTTCCAAAATGCCAACATTTACAGTCACTTATTACTTTCAAATAACTTTTATTCTGTATCAGTTTTCAGATGGACAGTCTGCAGGACTTTATAGCCACAGCTAGTGTTTAAGATTGAGCCATCTTATTAATTCATAAAGACTTTTTTTGATTAAAAGATTTCCATCAGTTATTATAGTCTCTGTGCATCCTGTCACCAAGCAGCTTGATATAACTCAAAGCAACTTACATTTCCTGTTTTTGCAATAAAAACTATTTTCAAGGTAAGCACTAAAGCGAAAACGTCATTGGCAAATCCCATCAACTGGTGGTCACCAAATTTCTTCTGGAGATCTATTTTGCTCCAGATTTTGTATCAAGCCAGCATCTGACTTGCTCCACCCCCACTTCCCTAACAATTATGCATCTGATCCAGCCTATCAAAAACCACCGCCATAGCCAAAAACCATGATACAGTAAATAGTAATAGATGGTGTAGGATGTTACATCAATTTTGGTGGGGTTACCACATACAACATGCCCCCATTGGTGGGTAAAAAGCTCACTAAGACTCTTTCATTTGTTGATTTCTTTCATTCAAACCATAAAAAGCCTCTAGTGTTCCTTCCATGAGGACCTTTTGAACTTTTAAGCACGTCAAGTTAATTTATATCAGGGTCCTGGTCCTGGAGATCTCCCTGCAGAGTTTTCAATACTAATCTAACACACCTGTCTAAGTAATCAAGGCCTTCAGGGACATCTGCCTTTATGAGCAAGGTGTGTTGGATCTGAACTCTCTTCAGGGTGGTGCAGCTCCCGGACCTGGACTGGAACTGGCCTTTTACTATATCAGATGACATCATTCTGTACATGCAGCTGTTGAGCTGCACTATAAGAGCAGTGTTTAGACTTGATACAATGTCTGCACAATAAGTGGTACAGTGTTTTAGTACATCTACATGCCACAGCTGCAGTATTCAGGCATCAGACAAAACAGCTTCAAGCCTTTAGGAAATGCACATGAATAAAATCATGTCTGATCTCTCGTATGTCAGTGTGTCAGGCAAAATACGAGTATGCAAAATATACTGTTTCAAAAGGCCTCAGGAGAGGTGGTTTTGAAAAAGAAGGCATCTGGCTAAGCCAAGCATTCACACAGTCTGTGTGACAGTCACAAGTATGTTCTCTAGATTAATTTGTTTTACCTCATAAAGATTAAGCATCAAGCTCATACGCTCTGTAATTGGCCAATGTGATTGCCTTTTCTGTTATTATCAATCAAATTCTTGCTATGCATGTAAAATAACCATTTCAAAAATGAAATAGATAAATAATAAATAAAGGGTAAGGCAGAAACAAAAGAAATTTCCACAATGCCCTTCAACCAATTTCCCCCTCCCTTTCCCATCATCCACTTGGTTTAGCTGTTTACCGTGGGTTATTTTCCACATGGTTACCCAGAAAAAAGTCTGTTACCAGCTCAGGCCGACTTCATCAACAAAAATGTATCCTGAAAAGTCCTGACCCAAAAAAAAAAAAAAAAAAAAAAAAAGATATATATATACATATATGAGCGCCTTATAGATACCTGTTCTTTCTTAAATGTATGATGTAAACATACCACACATTCTGTACTATTTAGAATAATAATTAATAACGCATTCTAAATCTTAATTTTTGAGTTGTACGCTATGCTATAGTGTCTTGGGTTGAATTACAAAAAGTAAAAAAGACAAAAAGTCTTCTACGTGTTTCAGGTTTGTGGTTACATGGCCTTGGACTCATATTGGCCAATCATGTAAGCCCATGTAGTTTCGCTGGATCACTTACACTTCAGCACTCTGTAACGGAGTCTTAGAAGTACAGCAGAATGTTCGATCTTGGAACAGGAATGCTATTCTGACATGCCTTTTGAAACCACGCCAAGAGCTTAGCTTCAAAAGGCAAATGTTCAGACTTCAGAAGCTGGGGCCTCGCGAGAAATGCTGCTGTATTTTCAATGACACGACCGCCGCCGCTTCAAGGGCGCAACACACCCGCAGGCCGCGCTGGGTGGGCCATCAGCTCCTCCTGTCCTTCACAGAGTCACCGAAGTGTTTTTTTCTTACGGAGTGAGGGAATGAGCGAGCAGGGGGCGATCAAAGGGAGCAGACTAATTGAGACGGAGGCTGCCCCCTGTCTGTGCGGATTGCCCTTGCCTGCCTGAAGACACTGGGATAATTACAATTGTCAGGGCGCTCCAATCAGTCAAGCTAATGTGCAATCACAGGTTGAGACCTGACATTAAAAGTGGAAGTCAGGGATATTTTGTTGTCGTTGGCTCCTCCTGTAAATACCAGCAGCTTGATTTACCACTGTGTCCTCGCTGTGTCTCCTTGGCCTGATTGTAATGCGGGAAACAGCGGACGCATTAAGGCCCGGCCTGGCCTGCAGAACTTTTTATCTGAGGCGGCGTCTTCAGCTTCTTTTCCCTCTCCGTTGCCGCTCTGATCTTTTGCCAGCTTATTTAATATTTATCAAAAGTTGAGAATGCTCAAGTGCAAGCTGATTGAAATCTCCTGGCACGCTAGCCCCCCAAATTCCCAATTCTCCAAACTGCTTTTTTTTCTGTAACATTAAGAATCCTATTTTCTTTTTTTTTCTTCCTGCAAAGGAGAAGTGCTCTGATTTTCCCCATGCTCTCAGGACCTGCCAGGGGGTGATTGATGCCCCTGGCTCTTGCAGAGGTTTAACAGAGAGACAAAATAAGCAAATCTGACAAGTAGACCCTGTAAAATATGTCTGTCAGAGAGTCCACCGAAACTTCAATATCTTATAACTCCGCACCTCTTCAATTTGATTAGCAGAGAGGTGCTGGTTGCGTTCAGATCTGATCTTCAGTCTGATATGAGTCTAAACCAACCAGAGTGTCGGTGAAGATGATTTCAAAGAACACAAATGAAATTATATTGTGGCAGGAGAGGCTTACAAAACCATGCACGCAATACTGTAGGGCTGCACAATATGTCTTTTGGTGTCTTTGTAATATCACTACTGCAGAAGGCTTTAGGAGTTTTTCACTAAAGACAGCAAAGGTATTCAGTAGTACCTCTCAAAGTGTCCTCAGGGACTCCTAGCTGACCCACATCTGCTGCAATACCGTTTAGGGGTCCAGAGAACTGGTATGAGAACCATTGCTTTGAGAACCACTGTTATACAGAACGATGACAACTTAAATGGTTGCCCTGTTGCCTGGTTGTAAGGTCCATCTCCATGATGGTGAACTTTTTAAATAAAGAAGCTTTAATAATGTTCAATATTGTGTGTTTTTGAGATTATTCTGAGCAAGACTTCTGCCAACTCAAGACTTCTGCCGATCAAAAGGCATTGGCTTTGGAGACAAGCACATTTGAATGGTTTGGGTTTCAGCTAGAAGCTCAGTCTAGGCTGGATCATTTACCCTGCTATTGAATCATGTAAAACAGGCATTATCCGCAACCTGGTCCAATTTCAGAAGTTACCAAAGTCATCTAAACGTCTGCTGTCTGGAATATGGAGGCTGTTTACAATAGGAACTGTGTAACCAATGTTTTATTCAAATTACGTCTAAACACTGGCACGTAAAAATTTGAGCAAATAGCTACTCTTGCCATGTATCATGAGAAGCATGCCAACAGAGCCACATACAAATTACACTCCCGTCACGTATTTAGCTCACAAAGCCAACTGAAAACATATTTACTGAAGAAACTTCATGTTTTACCAGCGTCATCAGCCACTTCTGGTTTTAAACCTCCATTAGCATAAACAGCATGTTCACAACCAAGACAAAGAAGCAGACTACTGTGCATAGGTAGAGCTACATGAAACCATTGGGGATAATTATTTTACATGTGCAGTCCACAAACAACATGGTATTTTAGTTCCGATTAAATACAACCCTGTATATATAAATTAAAACTATGTGATTTCACTACAGAATACAATTAGACATTTGTCACATATAGACACATGTGTGATTTTATTTGGCTAATTTTGTTTGCCTCGTATGCATTACCATAATATCATATAAATAGCTAAACATCTACAAAAAACATCTGATTGACTTTATATCAGCTAATTCAGACTGGGCTGTCCAAGATGCAACATAAAACTAGTGTGGGGTAGTGAGATTTGGTTGCCAGGCGATAAAATAAAAGATTAGTTCCGATATTAATCACTACTAATCTAAATGTTTATCTATATTGGTGCGAAAGCCTTATACATGTTTCAAAAGAGTAGAAATATTAATCTGTATTATTAACAATAATATTATATGTGTTCTATATTGTCATCTGTAATTAAAGTGTATTTATTTAACAACTTTATTATTCTCTGTCGGAACCCGGTTTACCACCACACCAACCACTAGCTGCTGCTCTGTTATCTAAAGGGGACATGTTCCACTTTAACATAGCTAATTTGGAATGGGCTCTTTAGAAATGAAATAGAACAACATTTATCTGTTTTGAGCATGAAGTATATATGTACAAAATTATAAATGGTAAACTGATATTACAAATGACCAGATCTGGGACTAATTGCAACTACGGGTTGCCATTAAATAAAAGGATAGCCATTAAACTTCAGGAATGGCCCTTGCTAACAAAACCCAAAGAAATTTGAAAAATATATTATTATGGTTATGGATGGTAATGTAAGACAACAGCAAGTATAGGGTTAACAAACTAGCTGAGTTCTGACTGTTAACTGCAGGAGAATCACGATCACAGCATCACACTACTGAACCGCTACTGAGAATCAATACACTACTGAACCGCTACTGAGAATCATTACACTACTGAACCGCTACTAAAAAAATATCACACTACTGAACCGCTACTGAGAATCATTACACTACTGAATCGCTACTGAGAATCATTACACTACTTAACCGCTACTGAGAATCATTACACTACTGAATCGCTACTGAGAATCATTACACTACTGAGCCCCTACTAAATCATTACACTACTGAACCGCTACTGAGAATCATTACACTATTGAGCCCCTACTAAATCATTACACTATTGAACCGCTACTGAGAATCATTACACTATTGAACCGCTACTGAGAATCATTACACTACTGAACAGCTACTGAGAATCATTACACTACTGAACCGCTACTGAGAATCATTACACTACTAAAAGGCTACTGAGAATCATTACACTACTGAACGGCTACTGAGAATCATTACACTACTGAACCCCTACTGAGAATCATTACACTACTGAACTCCTACTGAGAATCATTACACTACTGAGCCCCTACTAAATCATTACACTACTGAAACCCTACTGAGAATCATTACACTACTGAACCGCTACAGAGAATCATTACACTATTGAACCCCTATTGAGAATCATTACACTACTGAACCCCTACTAAATCATCACACTACTGAACAGCTACTGAGAATCATTACACTACTGAACAGCTACTGAGAATCATTACACTACTGAACCCCTACTAAATCTTCACACTACTGAACAGCTACTGAGAATCATTACACTACTGAACCCCTACATACTGAGAATCATTACACTACTGAACCCCTACAGAGAATCATTACACTACTGAACTGCTACTGAGAATCATTACACTACTGAACTGCTATTGAGAATCATTACACTACTGAACCCCTATTAAATCATCACACTACTGAACAGCTACTGAGAATCATTACACTACTGAACCCCTACAGAGAATCATTACACTACTGAACCGCTACTGAGAATTATTACACTACTGAACCCCTACTAAATCATCACACTACTGAACAGCTACTGAGAATCATTACACTACTGAACTGCTACTGAGAATCATTACACTACTGAGTCGCTACAGAGAATCATTACACTACTGAACCGCTACCGAAAATCATTACACTACTGAACAGCTACTGAGAATCATTACACTACTGAACCCCTACAGAAAATCATTACACTACTGAACCCCTACTAAATCATCACACTACTGAAACCCTACTAGGAATCATTACACGACTGAACTGCTGCTTAGGATCATTATACTACTAAACCCCTACTGAAAATAATTACACTACTGAGCCCTTACTAAATCATCACACTACTGAACTCTTACTGAGAATCATTACACTCTAATCTAATTCTAATAGATAAAGAGAGGTTGGACAATAATTATATAAAAATTAATAATGACCATTTTTAGCATATAAAACCACAAAAGTGGAAAAATAAAGTCTATAAATAAAATATAGGATAGAAACTCTTTAATGAATCAAAGCACATGGTCCAAAAGACACAAATGCCACAAAATACTTATTGTAGACTACACTGTAGCAATGTATTCGCAATATGCTTTTTTGTCCATACTGGCAGCTCCTTTACAACAGCTGCTAAAAATACTGGAGCTGATAAATGCTCAGCAGTGTCATATAACCTGTGTGAGTCTGATCTACACCTCAGTCAAATCAGTGCTAAAGTTCAAATCTGTCAGAAACTCAAGGAAGACCTATGAGGCCTGGAGCTGGAGAGAGCCCAGCAGGACAAAGACGTTTCAGACACGCTGCAGAAAACAGCACAACACACTCTGTCTCTATTTCTTACATACACATATATCCTCATCCGTTCACTGCCCATCTCTTCCACTTCACTGTAGTACTCTAGTACTAGTGTCTCTCTCTCTCCCCTTCTCTCTTTCTGTCTCCCCTTCTCTCTTTCTCTCTCTCTCTCTCTCTCTCTCTCTCCCTCTCTCTCTATTCTTTTTTTAAGTGTTATCGTTTATTATTTCTCCATTCCCTTCCCACATGTTCCGAGCACGTAGCTTCATCCTCTTTCCGAGGCTATTAGAGCCGGTGTCTAAAGAGAGACAGAAAGAAATGGACCCTCAGCCATGGGATCAAACCCAGCTGACACCCAGTCAACCATCAGGATGACACCATTTAGACCCAATTTTGGCAGGGGGGGAAATTGCAGGTTGCGTGGAGGTAAATTACATGTTTGACTACATTACTTAATTGGCATGGCAGTGTATGGTGGCTATATTTAGTGCTGCAGCCTAACCTGACTTTGTCAGCCCCTTCTTCGGCAGGGAGTGCTCTCATTACTCTTATTTATTTCTCTTGCCTTTAATTGCATTTTGCTTGTGTGGATGAAGTACAAATAGCCCTCAATATTTCATGGCAGCCGGGGAGCTGGCAGTGTGGAGTATGAATCTTTCAGCAGAGGTGCATACCATGTCTGCTGCATGGTGAATTATTCAAGGCTGTTGATGAACTGTGAAGAGAGCAAGAGAGGGTTAGAGGGAGTGAGAGACTTAGTTGAGGGAGGGTGAAAGAGCTTGAAAGTTGAGAAAGAGACATGTGTGTGCGGATGTGTGTGTATGTGTGTGAGAGAGAGAGAGAGAGAGAGAGAGAGAGAGAGAGAGAGAGAGAGAGAGAGAGGTGAATTAGGGATGAATCAGTTAAGGTAAATAGAAAAACACGCATTGTGCAAAAGTATGCAATATATTCAGGCATTCAATCATTTTCTCTCCCTTCCTAATTTTCTGTGGCCCTCGGAACGCAGTCGCTCTGTCACACTCTTTCTGCTCCATTTGCATTCATAAATTACTCAGCTAATTACCTGCTTTTCTAGCAGCTGACCAGAACAGAATCATTCAAATGCGATAATTATCCCACAGACACGCAGGGCAGAGAGGGAGAGAGAGCACAGAACCTTCTGAGTATGCTCTAAGCACAGGCATAGCAGAACAGACCTGAACTGTCTCTTTGTGGTCATGCTTTGTTTGCTTTTCAAAAGCTGCTCTGTACAAGATTCCGATGCTGGAAGTTAAAAGGCTCATGAAAAACCAACCTTTCCTTTCTTTTTAAAGGGGGGTGTAGTATTTAAACACTTCCCAGTCTCTGAGCTGTCCATTCAGGCAGTTTGAAGAAAGTACATGCTAGCCTTTACCCTCCTAGCTTGTTTGCTGGTGAAACAATTAGTATGTTTACATGCATGTGATATTCTGTTCATAATTGGATTTCGGCAGTTATCTGATTATTCTAATGCTCATGTAAACAGCATACTCCAATTCCTAAGAACAGATCTGTTTGGAAATCCTATTAAGAAATCTGATATAGAGAAATAAACAAGCAAAACTTATTTGGAGTAAAACTGAATGCAAATATGAGCATCATAAAATGAAGTATAAAAAATTATTCTACTTCTATCTTTATAATTTCCACAAAAGTGTTTTGTTTAAAAAAAAAAAAGCATCAGTGATTACCTGAATTTACTGTCTTGTATTTTGGGATGTGGTATATCACGAAGATAACTCTGACCCCATATTGGAATATTTAGCCAGAGTGGAACATCATCAGTGTATCTTTGGCACACTGGGAAATTCATGTTGCATATTACTTTCAGGCACAATTATTACATTAGCAGTATGTAGTAGGGTATTATTCAAGGCTGCATCTGAATGGTGCACCACACACTAATACTACACACTGTACGGCTCTTAACAGTATGAGTTTGGCAGGCTAGTGCACAAAAGAATTAGTATACTAGCTTGTTCCCATGCATCTTCTTCTGTGAGTTTACTGGCCCAGATGTTTGGCAGAAATCCAATTATTGCCTAGAGTTCTTATCTGATTATTCAAATGCGTATAAACACAGAGATTGGATTACTGACTGAAAATGGAGTAGAAATATATAATTAATGTAGGTCTTTCCAAAAAATCTGATCTGTTAGAAATCCCATATATATTTGACTCACACCACAACACAGCAAACATAACAAACGATTCATCAGAAACTGCTTACTGGTGGGTATCTACTAGTCCATTCCTCCACTGGTCCAGTCTTGGCTGACCTGACAGAAACACAGCCCTATACCAACTGGCTTCTGCTTTGAGTTTGAAGGCCGGGCCCCTGCTTTGAGAAATGGTCGTAGTACTGACAGATTGGATTGTGGAACATGGAGGATATGGTGTAGTGGTGAGGTTTGGTTCCACAGTACAAAACTACTGAGTATTAAGACCATAGATATGTACAAAGTCAATGTGACGTACTACAGCCCATAGGGGAACGACTAGACCACCAACATCCAGGACTGAGCCAAACAGAGCAATCTCAAAAGCTGCCCCATTTTCCTCGGCCCTTCACTTACTGCTTAGCAACCATTGCTAGTCGCTCTTTAGTTCATGTCAAGCCTTTAGCAAAACATGTGGATACATATTGATCACATGTGATCCTGAAAAGCTGACGTTGTGTGGATGGTTTGGTTGAGACCAGCTTAATTAAGTTACTGTGTAACCTCGCTGTCTATGCAGTAAAGTAACTTGATTAACTTGACAAAGTACGTAAACCCACTTCAAGACCAGCCAGGAAAACCAATGGGGCTTTACTTTAGCCCTGAGTGCAGCAGCAGGATTGACTATGAGATATAAGACTGAATCCAGGGGGATTCAATTGTTCTAAGAAAACCACACCAGTAATTACATCCCTCTGAAATAACTGCATTGTATTTTGTGTTGCTGTATATCACAAAGATCCTGTAAGGGAATATTTAGTCAGAGTGGGACATCAGCAGTGTATCTTTGACATATGGGGAAATTCAAGTTGGTCACATACTCCATACTACTTTCAGGCACAATTAACATTTCACATTAGCAGTCTGTAGTATTTACCAGTCTAAGGCTGTGCACTACACTCTATGCTACCCAGTGTATGCTAAGTATGAGTACAGAAGGCTAGAATAATTAGCATACTACATTGTTTCTTGCTAACAAGAAGTGATGAAGCTTATTTCATACCAAGCTGAATTTTGAAGTCTGCTTTGACTGAGGTTTTTTTTTTTTTTTGATAAATAAACACATTATTTACCAGAATGCATTATGTTTTAAGGCTGTTTTGACAGATTAGAGCTAAATTCACATTTTTACACTATTTCTGGTTCTGCCACCACCACAGCCATTCCATTTCCCAATGCAATGTTGGACAATAGTGTCCACCATTACCATGCTTAAAAATCAACTGCTTCTAATTGTGCATTGTGGATTTTTGAGTGTATTCAAATCTAAAATTATAACCACTACATCACTGTCTATATCAATGTCACTTTACAGCAGAGGGCAAAAACTTAATCTAATTTCAATGTAAGTCAATACATTTTTTTCCAAGCAATTTGAGGCCACGTCTGTTGGTCCATTTATCATTAAATTGGCACACAGTTTAAGGGCAGCTGCAGTGTTCAAATATGGCCCAAAAATGGAGAACCATGCTTTTCTTTGGATAGCAACGATATAGACTAGTTAGTATTTGAAAAAAAATCGATATATACTAGTTAGTATTAGAAAAACTAGTTAGTATTGGTTTTGAGTGTGCCAATGAGACATACCCAAAGAGTTTAAGTACACAGGTGAGGACATACTTTTAACTGCACCCCTGCATTTTAGAGCAGAAAGTGTGACTGCATCTCTGTCCCTCATGGCCACATGGTGGCAACAGTTAGATCTTATTGTTTCTAAGTAAATGTGTCCCAACGTCTGAGAGTCTGAAGGTCTGAAATTCAATAGAGTAATACATATTACCTACATAGCTCCAACCAGGCTACGCAGAGTACACACTGACACCGCATTAATGAATAGCAGTTTGTTTGAACATAGTGTTTTAGCCCATGCTAACATCTGGTTTGCACCATGCTCACGGTAGAATCCAAAAGCAGATATACAGGGGTTGGACAATGAAACTGAAACACCTGTCATTTTAGTGTGGGAGGTCTCATGGCTAAATTGGACCAGCCTGGTGGCCAATCTTCATTAACTGCACATTGCACCAGTAAGAGCAGAGTGAATATTGCAATGCACACAACATTATGGGTGACATACCAGAGTTCAAAAGAGGACAAATTGTTGGTGCACGTCTTGCTGGCGCATCTGTGACCAAGACAGCAAGTCTTTGTGATGTATCAAGAGCCACGGTATCCAGGCTAATGTCAGCATACCACCAAGAAGGGCGAACCACATTCAGCAGGATTAACTGTGGACGCAAGAGGAAGCTGTCTGAAAGGGATGTTCGGGTGCTAACCCGGATTGTATCCAAAAAACAAAACCACGGCTGCCCAAATGACGCTGTATTGGCCGCAAAAGGAGGCCCTACACCATACTAATAAATGATTGTGGTCTAAAACCAGGTGTTTCAGTTTCATTGTCCAACCCCTGTATATATGTTGAGCTATTAACAGACACAGAGAGTGGTATTGCGTGAAATCTGGCTACTACAGCATGCAGAACTCGTCCGGCCTCACACTGATTTCTTTTGCTCTCAGAGAAAATGCCTCTTGCTTTCTTTCCCTTCATCACTGTCTTCTTCAGCAACTTGCATTCTAACTCTCCTTCCAGCTCTCCATCTCCCCTTTTCAAACCTCCGCTGCCGAGCTCGCCCGTGTGACATTTCAAAGGCTCCTGTCCTCATGTGGACTTTGCAGACTTTCGACTCAAATCTGTCTCCTGCTCTGATCTGGGCATTCCCTCGAAGAAAGACAGTCAAACATGAGGAACAAGCTGCGGGCCCATAGCGCTGAGCAGAAAAATTCCGCTTCATTCTGACTACTGCGCTTAGATCAATGCCCCTCATAACACATCCACAAGACATCAATATTTGATAAGCTGACACTCTGTAATGCTCAGCTCATATGCTTTCAGCTCTCGCTGCAGCCGCACTGACGGCTGGGATCCAGTGGGCAGCTCAGACGCATGCCACAACCAGGAGGGAAATATTTGGATTAAGTGTTTCAACCGTCTACAGAACACTGCAGAAATGATGTCTTGCCCAGTCAAATAATCCCAAATCTACTCCATCTATCTGCTGTTTCCCATTATGAGGATGTTGTAAGAGTCATTCGTTCAGTCTGTATCTGGACGTTTTTATTTGAAATAATTTTCTTTCTTTTGGCAGATAATTTTGCATGCCTTGAGAAATGATACACATTAAGCTGTGTGTGGAATAAGATCATTTCCCTAGATAAAAATACTTAAAGAAGTAAAAATGTATTATTATAATAATGTAATATGTATCATTCTTTCTTTTTATAACAATATATAAAAGAAACAGCACTGTACAAATGCCAACGAGCACTCTTCGTGTCTTTAATCTCCATTTTTCAGGAGATATCGCTGAGAAGATTCAACATAAGATAATCCACCTGCATAAGGAAAAGAAAGGTCAAAGAAAAAACAAGTAGAACGAAAATAACAAGAGTTTCCAAAAACCGTGGGGTTCAATAATAATAAGATACAGAAAAAATCAGACTCCTAACAATCACTCCAGACCTGGTAATGGACATTTTTCACTGGAGCTTACTCTTGAACAGGACTACAGATGTATATTGACTTAAGGATGAATTTACTTTCCGGTATCCTTCATGCTGTGAATATCTGCCAGTTTTGTTGTCTGTGAAAGGCAACTAAGCTTCTAAAATCTGCATCTTGTTACCTGAAACTGTGACTTCGGAGCCCCCGAACAGCTGGAGCTCTGATACCATTAGATTTAAGCGAAGCAGATCAAACCCTAGAAAGGATATTTTTCTTTCTGAGGATTGGGAAATTGAAGGAGACACATCTTCAAAAGTTCCATTTTAGTTTTCAGATGAAACAGCAAATTAAAATTATGGGTGGATCAAACAGGGGATCTTAAAGGTTCAGGCCTGGACGCTTGTTGCTTTAATGCTTCGGGGTGTATGTCCTAGAACACTTTGAGACTGCTTTATTTGATCAGCTCTTTTTGAAACATTGCAGTCGATTTGTTGAGTCTAGATTACTGGCAGCAGGGTGCTTGCTTTGTGTGCTCGTGACTGACAATCGGCACATCCTTCCCACAGTTCTGGGTTTAACAGCCCCAGTGCTAGTGAGACTTTCTATACTTTTAAAATCTATCAGTGGTGGAGATGAACGATTAAACACTGATCTCAAAGATTCACTAATTGGTCATTGGAGATCTGTGTTACAGTGCTCTGAATGCTGATATAGAGAGTTCCACCCCCAGCGATGGTAATGACAGGTCATTTCGGAATCTGGGCAATAGTCTTATCTGTGAACACGGCTAATTATGATTTCCAACATGACTAATTAAATTTAACATAAAATCCTGTTTAGGTCCCCCGGCAACACACTGAATATAGAATTTTTTAAAAAAGTACAAAGCAATAAAAAAGGGATTTAGGACCTAATTAGATATGCATTGCATTATACTCCATGAATTAGAGCTAAATGAAACCTCTTAATTTAAGTCAATATTTCACCCAAAAAGGCTAACATGGCTAACAATGAATCAAACATAGAGAGCGCCAGCTAGCACAGCCTAATTTGCATAATATTACCACAGCTCTACAGGCTTTCATTATTTGCAGCTTTAACATTTTGCCAGAACATGTCAGTCAAATGGCTCTTTCCTATCAGAGACGGCTGTTCTAAAACCTACCCTTTCAGTGCAGTGTCACACAATTTGCAGTGGTAATGGTTCCTCATTCATATTTTATGTTTTATATGGCTAGGAGAATTTTTTTTTTGAGAAATGTCAATTTCTACTTTCCAGGAAATAATTAATGAGTTTAAAGCCATTGGAGATCTGCAGGGAACAATACATATGTCCACACTGAGACCAGACACAATAAGCAGGATGCTTTGTGTGGCCAAAGGATCTCCATGGATCACAGCTTGGAAATTCCAGACATTAGTCCAGTTCTGGGGTCAGCACATCTCCCATACTTCAATCAGATGCCACCTTCCTAACACCGAGTTGTTTGGGAGGGATTGCTAGAAGAAAGAATCTGTTCTGTTAGCAACTAACAATCTCTAGTTCTTTCGGGTTCCTTCAGGTTTATCAGACTTTACCGGTAGTTTAGTGATCAGTGTTGATGGTCAGATCAAACTAAAATAGAGTTTTGTTGGAAACACACACCAGAGGTGGGTTTGGCATGGACACACACACACCTCATCCCTACTGGTGGTTTATCTGTGATGTTGTGGGACTATTTTCTAAACTTAAACTCTAAACTTCTTAGTCCTTCTGGGTCACAGGAGTCCTAGAGACTATCCCAGGGCTCTGGACAGGATGTGATCCATCACAGGGCAGACACACATCACACACACACCCAAGTACAATCATAATCTATCGCTCTCAATGTTAACAGCTAAAGCTAGCTAGCTAACTGATTTTAGCATTGTTAGCATTGTAAATGCACTTTCACACTCATCCCGAACAGCTTGAGTCCAAACCAAGGACCAATTCTGAGCTCATTATTGCTGGTTTGCAATCACAGACAAGAATTCCATCTGAACCGTGGACTGATTACATAATTCCAAACGGATTGATTGCATAATTTCTGGTTTGCAAAATGGTAGGCACAAGCTCGGTCCATTTGCAGTCCTTTCTCTGCCATCACGAAACTTTGAAGCAGTCATGTTACAAAACGAACCAATCATGCAATCCCACATGCAGCGCCAGGAGCGGATAGCTTCCACCCACACAGCAGACCACACTACAGTTCACTCGAAGTCAGCCTCAAACAACAGGTTTCAGGAGGACACTCACAGCAGCAAGAGGGTCCACAAAAAGCTTCCAGATAAACAAACTAATATGCGTCTGCATGAAAAGTTTAATCCGTGTCACATTTTCATGCACCTAATCCTAATTATTTAGACCAAGTTATGTCACTGCCAGAAGTAGATTGCACAAGTGATCTGATGCATTTTCCCTATTTTATCCATATCGTCTATATTCCATATGCTAAAAAGAAGTATTTAGGTCCAACAAATCCACAATTATATGAGAGTTACAATTCTTAAATAAATCTGATTATTAAATCTGATTTCCCCCTACTGATTTTCATACTTAGCAGCACTAAAGTTCCTTAAATGATAAGCTGTCCATGATGCACATGCCAAGTTTGTGAGATCAACATTCCTAATTTTCCTCATTTCTTCTGAATGCATTAAGTATCAAGGGGAATCTATCCTTGTATCGCCAACTACTTCAATGCATTGTTAATGTGGTTTCACTGCAATGTAATTTTAGGGCTTCATCCAACCAAGAATTCACACCACAGGACAATGCTATCAGCAGCTGAGATGGGAAGACGCATCAGCAGTACTTCAATATCTTGACATGATCATGAATTGAAGGAGAAAATAGAAGTGAATCATGAGTGGGACATGATTAAGATGGAATAGGGCAATTACTCCCATCACTGATGGGCAACATGTGCCTATTTTACACACTGTACCTCAGTAAAGACAACTGCCAAGGCTGCCATAATGGCATCTCTGAATATGGCACTATAGCGCCATTATGGAGTATTAAGTGGATGCGTCTCAAAAAATGTAATCGTTTGGACGACCATCAGTCGAAAAAGAAAGACCCTGGAAAGGCAGCGGGGGTCGAGGGAGATGCCTTATCTGCAGCTGTAGTCAGAAACATCCAGTCCCACAGGGGAAATAAAAGAAAATAATAGAGTTATAGTACAGCTTATGATTGCTGCAGCATGACACATAGTTAGGATAGCAACTCTGCCATGAACACAAAAAGCAACTTGCTTTTAGAAATTGAATCTATAATTCCACAGTCATGTCTTTCCTCCCACACAGCTTATATATCTGCATCTGAGCTATCAATACAGTCTATGTACAAATTAACGTACTCTTATTATTATTATTATTATTAGATGATGATGATGACGATGATGATGATACATTAGCTTTCTGAGAGTATCTAAAATATTCAGTGCTTTGCCAAGGTGACCACTGCAAAAGCATATAGAGATGTCTGGGTATGCTGTCTTATCACAGGCTCTGATCTAATGGTCTCTCATCATCCCAGCCTTCCTTTACATCAATATCAAAACCCCACATAATGCAGTGAGCAGCCCACACTGTAATGCTGAAAAAGACCAGGACCTCTGTGTTAGCTACCACAGGCTGCGAGATAACAAGATAGGGTAAACAGAATAAGTCAAACCATTTCCATAATTAGCAGTAGCGTCCAATATTGCCCCAGAAACTTATCAACAAAGTGCAGTACTGTAGCGGGTGAGGCGATCAAAATGAAAGCATCCAAACAGAAAGCAAAAAAGTGAGTCATCGCCGCAGCTAAAGAATGACTTGAGGACGTTTTTTAATTGGCCATTTGATAAATGGTTTGTGTAGATGATGTGAGGTGAACACGCAACTACAAAACATGCACTCTTGTTTGATTGGGTGGGGGTTGGAGGGGTGTAGTAATTATGTTTGTTTTGATTTGGCATGGTGATCAGCAGCCTGGGCATAGCAGCTGGGTGAAGTAATTTGTTGACATGCCGCCTGTGCACCGCACTTGATCTCTTACAAGTAGTTTGTTTGCAGTTGCACAAGCTGTTGACACGGGCGCATTTGTTTAAACATACATAGTCTGACCCATTTTATCACTCTTCCAACTCAAACTGTCATGTTGTGTTTGGTTCTTCTGAAATCTCCAGCAAAACAGCATTTCACAGAAACAGGACAGGAGAAGCGGCACTCGGAACAAGCTTACACTGAACAGTGGCAGATACTGCCATACCTGGAGGACAGCCACTTTGCATAAACGCTCAGAGGGAAGTAGTCAGCAGGAAGGAGCATTGTTGTAAACTTCATGCTAATTGACCTCTCCATCCTCGCTGTCCACACTGTCTTCTTTCCTGGCAACTGTTACAAGGTTGCATGTGATTGCACAAGGTTTACAGACCGCTGGAACCTAATGGGAGAACACTGAACTCTGGGATGACTGTTTTGTCTTTCTAAATATGGGAATGCATAATGGATTATCAGTTTCAAATGATATTAGTTCTCTGTGCGTGTTGTCCCATAGCATTGTGGCAAATTTGATTGGGTTAGCACAGACTCAGTATATAACTTCAACCTAAAGTCATTAGTTTTGACTAATCAAAGCCTATTAAACCTAACATTTGCAGTAAATTATGCATTTGTGGATGGAAATGTCAACAACTGCACTTAGAGGGTAAGGAACAAGATAAGGAGTATAAGGAACAAGAACAAAATGATTCTTTTTACTGTCTTTGCTTTTCTACTGGGGTAGAAACACCCCTATCAACAAATATGAGGTTTAAGTAGTCAGTAGTACTGGGCACTATGACCAGACCAATGTGTTTCTGAAAGTTTCCATATACATATATAGTACACAGACAAAGTTAAGTCATTCACATTTATGGCATTTAGCTGACGCTCTTATCCAGAGCGACTTACAAGGTTCATCATATTACAGGTAGGCCAATGTAGTGTTAGGAGTCTTGCCCAAGGACTCTTACTGGTGTAGCACAGCATAGTTACCCAGCCCGGGATTTGAACCCCAATCTCCCACATGGGACGATAGCTTCCTGGTGGGTAGTGGTGTTATCCACTGTACCACACCAGAGTTAGTACGTTAATATTGTACACTAGCCCCACTTGGCTTTTATTCAGCAACTTTTTGTTCTAATTCTTAGTTCCACATTTAAAGAAACAACGGAATGTACCTGCTGCACCATTTAAGGTGGAACAGGACATGTAAATAAAAAGAACTTTATGCTTTACCCATACATTTGTGCGGCGGACCATCAGACACTGCTGAAGGACAGCATTAGAGTTGTTCATGCTGCATAAACAGCTGGACCAGGGCTTGTTTCATCCATTGTCATCTGATGCAGCTGACCAACTCAGATGGCTTCCTCTGTGGCAGTACTAGAGGAAGGTTGGTAATTAGTCTGTTGTCCATGTTAGAGTAAGGCTTACCCACAAAACCAGTCATGCCTTTATGTCTGCTCGCTTGATTCAAGTGAGCAGACATAAGCTTCAAGCTTCAGATTCTGAAGTGGATTGATGAACTTCTGCTTTTTTGCTTTCTTTGGAAATGCAACTGAAATACTCCTGATTCAGCCTCATGGCTAAATTGGCCAACGTTAGTGAGGTTTGCACTATTTGTACGTTGCATTATTAGTGATTATTTGTAGCATACCAGTATAACAGTTCTTGCAAATCTAAAGAAATACAGTCGACACACTGGTGAACTGGGTGATCTAGTATACTGTGCAGAATTAGAAATGTATTTACAATATACTGTTCATTAAAAGTGTTCAGTACACATCTTCACAGACACTGGTTAACTGTGTTGTTGCTTAGTGACTTGGCCTCTGCAGCTAGAGTGTTTACCCCTGATATTTCTGACCAGTGTAGCAATCTCTATAGCAGCTGATGCTAAACCAGAGAGAGTCTACTAAGGAGAATTGCCACTCAGTAATGTCCATTATGTTGGTCATACACTAGAGAATGTTCCCAAAATGTCCAAAATGAATGGCTTCCTATGGAACCTCAGGTCTAAGATTATAAGGCTTTCAGTTCAGTATGCATATATTCACAAAATTAGTTCATGACATTAGTAAAGAGAACCCGCTTCACTCAACCAATAAATAAAATGAAATACATTCATATATTAACCAAGATTACAGGAACATCCTGCACAAATGGATATAAATATGTTTAATTTTGTAGTTCTCAGGCATTTAGAAGACTCACGGGTGCCCTCTCTCATTTAGAGGATCGTTGGGTAAGCATCTTCCCCTGTGAGCACAACAGACTACTTCCAAGAGTCAAGTCATGGCAAGACAGCATCCTGTCATCTGGGTAGTTAATAGTTAAAGGGTGGAGATACATGGTACATAAGGAAATGAGGCGGGAGCGCTGTTGACTTCCATTCACAGTAGTGCATTTGCTGAGATTCTTATTGCTGAGGTTCATTCGATTATCAGAGCAAACAAATCATATCGAAACCTTATAATTCTGTTCTGTGCATGTTGTGACAGTCAATGACAGATGCTCAGATAGAAATAATCCGAAACTGCTCAGAATGAAATCTTGTTAGATATAACGTATTGTGACGTAAGACCCCTTTACCTTCTCCAATTAAGTGTCCATTTCAGAAATATGAGGTTTTCTTATGGCGGTGACAAAATGTAATAAAATCCATGCAGTTCTGTGGTCAGCATAAGCAAAGCTTTGCAAAACTCATACATTCCTCATATTGCAAACTGACAGTATCCTGCCAGAAGAGAGATAGACAAGGATAAATTCAACCCTGAAGCAACGGCTCCAGGAAGGCACCAATGTAGTGTACTGAGTGCGATCAGTTTATATTTTGCCTATCAATCTTTCAGCCATGAATTATTCATTATTCAAGGGTAAGAGAAGCAGCCTAACCAATATATTTCAACTTGACCCTGAATCAAATTTAGGGAATTGCAGAATTTACACCCATACATATGAAACATGGCCCGCCCCTCACACAAAACACAGCCCTGATTGCCGGACTACTGAAAGCACATAAATTTCAGCAACGTGCCCAAGAGCTCGAGTAGATTATTCCAAGGTTCTCATCATATCTCGGGCCAGTAATATTTATGACAGGGCCAGGGGCATCTCAATGCTAAAACCTCTCAGGACCGAGGTGTGTGAGGCACCTCCGTGTTCTCCCACTTCCCTTCTCATCTGCCCGTAGCGTATTCAACTGGAGTCCCTATCGCAGGCCTGTCTGCTTCCACATCCCGACAATAGCAAACATCATTTCCCCGCTTGCTTCGCTCCCCATTGTGGCCTCAGTCCCACAGACAGCTCAATCCTTTAGCCAGCGCTGCACTATTCAGATGCTGGATGCATTGTATATGCGCGCATTTGTCTGTGAGCAAAAACGCCTGACAAGTCACACTCAATTTAGGAGCCGTCATATGAATTCTACTGAATGGAAAGGAGACGCCTGTTGAGAACCATTGACATTTTATGAGATGTCTTATGAGCCCTTGAACAACAGCACTTAGAGACCTACTGCTTAGAAACGGTGGACAATTTGGCGCAATTTACAGCTGAAACTGGGAACGTTGTGTTTTCAATTAATCCTTTAGCTATAGAAGTAGGCCATCAAAATGTATGTTGGTTTAATGACTTCCGGGGTGCACGGCATGGCATGCTTATACATCCCCGCACTCAGATCAGAGCACGTCTCCACACTGCTACCTTATTTCCACTCTCCCGACTCCTTCTCACGCCGCCCCTCAGGCCTCACGCATAGCTCTGAAAATACAGCGTCCGTAAAGGCCACGCCAATTAAGCGTGTTTGGCTTGGTGACGGCATCAGAGGCAGCGTGGTAATGAAGAAAGGCTGGTGGCAGTGCTGCAGCTGGAGAAGGATGATTAGGCGGCAGGATCCTTGGCCGGGATGAGGGCAGGCCAAGGCTGAGCCTCAGTAATGAATATATTAATAGCGAGTGTGTGCGAGTTTCCACCGCGCTTCATTACTCAGACTGCGGAAGAGATGTAATGACTTTCTCCCAATAATTAATGGCTCTCTCTGGAGCTTTATTTATGAAAGGATATTGTCTGTAATAGACTGAGCAGGTGGAGGAGAGAGAATTTTTAAACATTCTTTTGGAACAATGCGGAAGTGGGGAAAATAAACAGAAAATAAATTAGATGGTCTGAATATGTATTCAGACAGTTTCATGGGAACTGACATTTCTTTAATTATTCACTGCAGAGCAATCAGAGTGGGTGTCGACCTGGAAAGATGCGTGTAACAGTCTGAATTTGAAAGAGGTCGGCATAATGTTATCTAGGAAAATGGTCTTAAGTGCGGCATTCTTTCACAGTTCTAGGCAGCTGCTACTCTTGCTTTAGTCTTGTAGGGCCAGACGTTATCTCGTAACAAGAACATCTCGGAACAACCGTGAGAAATTTTGGTTGACCAGGAACATAGTACTGGTACAGTCAAGTTAAGGACAAGACCAGGACCATCCCAGCTAGCAGAGAACAATTCCTAGAACTTTGGCTACCGTTACCTGCTAGTTTTAAAAAATGTTTTAATCTAATGTTCAATGAACGTTTAAAGTTGTTTACAGTTTCAGATAATGTTCCTGTAACGTTAAATGTTAACTAAGACACTTTTGAACTACGAGGTTCAGAGGATGTTTGGAGTATGCTTTCAGGGCCACAGATTTAGTTACATGGTAACAGAAGAAGAACATTCTCAGTGCAATATTCAGAATATGTTTTACGGATGTTACTGTGACCTGAGATGACCTGAGAATGTTTTTAGAGAACACTTGGGGTACCAAAAGAAAACTTCCTGCTGAAAACCTTAATGGATCATCGCACTGCACATTCACAGAACATTTTTAGTCAAGACAGAGTTTTGTAGAAGGCCCAGTCAAGTCAGAGTTCAGCTAAAAGTGATGCAAAGTAAAAACCAAATCCGTTTAAAAAGCAAGGCCAGTTCAACAATATCGAGTCCTCTTCAAGATCAGGGCTTAATGAGCTTTCACTTACTTTTAGTCACTGGGAAATTACTGGAAATTCAATTACTGGAAAAATACAAAAGACCACCAAACCAACCCATGTGTACAAAAATGACTCCAACATCAAATTTACAAATTTGTTTTGTTGTTGTTGTTTTTGCATTTAACAACTGCTCTGAATAAATCCAACCAGTGCACACTCTTAATACATCCAACCCATGCCCACTCTGAATACTCTGAATCAATCTGCAACTAATCCTCACCCTTAATGAATTCAACTAATGCCTGCATCATAAAATGTAAAACAACACCATATCTGTTTTAGTCATTATGGCTTCATTAAGAAAATTAATTAACTTGACCGTCATAAAGCCAAGATGTCAGTTGTGGCATCAAAATGATGCTTTCAGGCTTTAAATTAGCAAAACTAAAATTCCATACATCTGACATCAACCCTTCCTGTCCATTTATCTGCTTGGATCATCTGCCCTTTGTTCTAAGAGAATACAAAACAATAAAGTAGAACATAAGACAATCTAGAAAACGTGTGTACTGAGTTAGTAGTAACTCTCTTGTGCAGTCATAACGGCACTGGATTTGCTAGGTGCACAGTAACCAGGGCAATTAATGAAAGCTAGCAGATACAACAAGTTATCATTTAAGCTAATTCATCGTGTCTTTGAATATGCCTCTGTGACTGACACAATGCTTTCGAGGACAGTACATACATGGTGTGACACTAGACTGGCCAATCATGAAAAGGAAAACCGTTTCTGTGATTTCTACCTCCAGAAAACAGCAAAGCAACAAGCTTAAAACTTCCCTGTCTCTCTTCTGGCACCGTGCCGGTGCCTCTCTTCATAATCACCTCTGTGATGCACGTACTTCCTGCTAGCTTACTGGCAGAGAGCGTGCCTTGTTTCATAACGCTGTCACAACCGAGCCGCGTGGGTCCTGAAAACAGCCCCTGCTACACCCTGAGCGTTGCCACAGGAAGAATTCCATCTCTTCCTCGAGACACTGAATTTTCCACACATTCAGCACATGATTTAAAAGCATGCGGCATGCTGGTTAGAACAGGAGGGCAGCATCATTACAATGAAACAGACATGCTATTCTAGTCGAGCTTTTCCGCACGGTTAAAATAAGTTTTTAGCAGGGCAGAGGTGAGGTGCGCTGCTGCCGAGAATGGTGTTGAATCCCAGCTGTGCTATACACCACCTGAAAGCAGTCCTCGAGAACACAACGGAGTACACTCTCACTTAAAGCGAGAACAGCGGGCTTCGTCCAGCCATAATCCATAACTCAGCAACGTACCAACTGGACCCCCTACGGTTTCATGTAGTCAAGGTGAGAGTGGAATACCCTGCGAATAAACTGCAGGGGCAGATGTAGAGTATGGTGCAAAAGTCAGAGACCACACCTTATTTATTTAATTCCCTCCAAAACGTCCTTGACCTTCTGTAATAAGTCACACACACCCGATATCAGGAGGATGAAGCTGAATATTTGTGGGGGTATTGTGGATGATGCATTGAATGTACTAAAGTTTTGTCAGGAACTTCTATGCAGAGTTGCCAATAGCGTCTGAGAGGTGCATTGTTGGTAGACTTCCTCCAACAATGATGGGAGTCCTATTGACTAGATAGATCTACAAGCTTGGAAATGTGCTGAAAGAATATTTACTCTGCTATTTCAACTCCCAGAGCTCCTTCCACTGACTGGCACTGACTGTCTGTATTGCTTTTGTCCTAGTATAGATTTCCATGCTTCCATTCCAAGATTTTTCTCATACTGTACATCTGTGTGAAATGCTTTGTTTGAGCATCTTTGTCTTTAGGCTCCTCGTCCTAATGAGTCCAGTGTGCTCTGATTGGTCAGCATCTGTTTGACTGGCAAAGAGACATCTTGCTAGATGTTCTGCCCTGACACTGCTGTGGTTATTATTCCAATGGTGTTGGTTCTGCCACATCAGTTTAAGGCAGAGTGCTATCCTATAAGTCATATAAGCCTTCGTAAGAGCTGATTCACCTTCATAAGCTAGACTGGTGCAGAACTTTACAGAGTAGCAGGTTTTTACTTTGCAGCTCTCTGTACTGTTGTGTGAGACCATGCCAAGCCTGCCAGTAGACAGGAGATAAGGATTGTGTTGCAAGGTGATGTCACCTTGTAACAGAGGGAAGGGCTGAAATACCAACAAGGCCTTTCAGGCAGCTGAGAAATTGTGGTGTCTGTGAGAGCGTTTCTCCCTCTGGCCATTTTGGACTTTATAACTTTGAAGACCATTTAGAAAATCCACAAAAGCCTACATAACAAACACAAAAGGAAAAGGGGGAAAATGTAAAACACAGTAAGTCTCCTTTAGGCCTGGATAGAATGATGACTTTGCTGGAGTATTGTCGGCAGCTCCACTGCTTCACTGCGGTTTTGCAGATTGCTGCCACAACAAGACATATTTTGCATTGCTCTTTCCCAGGTATGTACATTTGAACCAGGGTGAACTCGGACTGCATTTTTGTACTCAGTCAGTGGCGGTACTGAAGTTTAAAGGCGAGATAACTCTCTGTCATTCTTGAAATTGGCTACCGCTAAATTAGAAGGAAAAAGGGCTATGAAATAATAATAATAAAAAATTGCTGGCAGATAAGAGAGCTCCTGCAGGGAAAATAAATCTTTTGCTTTCGTGCTATAAAAGTGGTAAAGTTACAAAATGCCCTGTACACCTTTTCTTTTCATTCTGTGCAGCAGGGTCATTGAAAAGATAAAAAAAAGATAAAATATTGGACATAATGTAATTACATTAAAAGCTATATGCAAAAAGTTACTGTGACACAGAAAACACAATCTAACAGTCTAACATTAAGGAGTTTTGCCACTTTCAGTATGAGTCCTACCTTAGGGCTTTAACTGGCTGTAATTGGTTCCTTAAATACAACTTTAAGAGTGGGACACATTTTTCGTCACCAATTTTTGACCACTGAGCTTCTAACTTGTGCTGAAACTTGTATTGAGCATGTGTTCATAAAACGACTGGGGACTGCCTTCTTATTAATGCGAGCCTTGGATTGTAAATATGAACAGAGCTTCACTTTAGTGCATGGAGCTCCTTTATGGAAAGCTAACATACACCCAGCTAGTCTTTGTTGTGGGAATGTGAGAGTGGCACAAAATACATGAGATGTTTGCCGACGCAGCGCTGATATGTTAAGAAAAGCCGCATTTTGCAAATGAGCGCTGGTAGAACTTGTTTTGTATTGTGTGCAATGAGACCATGATTAGTCTCTGATGTTCTCAATGCTTGCATGATTGAACAAGCTTAAAGAAGCTTATTTGCATTAATTAAAAATGATCTTTAACCACATAACACTGGGTCAAACAGTCAGAGTTTTATTTTGTACTTTGTCACATACACATGACATATAAACAACTGTGCATCTGATTCGTGAAACACAAATGACTGATAGATAGAGTCCAAGTGTTGAATCGGATTTAGCGTGTGAATACAAGAGCAAGCCTACCAGTACCTCATTTACATATCATCTATATGAAGCACATCATGTGTCTGTGCTTGTAGGTGGGGTTTGAGGTCAAGTAGTGAGAACACTGCTCATCACTGTGTTGAAATTATGTAAGAATGAAATGTTATAATAAACAAAACACCAAGACAGAAGAAAACGTCTGATTATTTTCTTAAAATAAAATATTACAGGCTGTAGTACTGCAAACCATGAGGTGGTTCTGCACTTTTAGTTTAAATGGTGTACAATAATGCTAATAATGCTAATAAATGAAAGATATATTACCCTTCATTTATTAGCATTATTAGCATTATTGTTTTATTTCTATTCTTTTGCCTTTGTATTATAGATAATACTTATGTTAGCTTTGGTTAGTTAACCACTCCTACAAGAGAAGATCATACAAATATGGAAAAATTAAACTGATGAATAACAAAACTGTCAGCAAAATGTGTGTGTGCTCGTTTTACTTACTACTCAATTTTGACCACATGTGGCAAATTTAATCAATCTACTGTATACTGCCTATATCATATCAAGACAGCCTTTCAAGTAAGTTTAAAACGTGTAGAAATTAATAAATGCCCATATTTCAAGCCATGCAGTGCCGCCAAAAGTCTTTCGACACTTTAGCTGTGGTCAAATGTCTTCAGGTTATTATGAAATATTTAACAAAATCGTTTCAGAGAAAAGAACTTTTAGCTCATGTTCTTTGATGAGATTGTGCACTCTGTACAGAGGCATTTTGGAAAAACCTGTGGAAGTCTGAAAAGAAACTGTTCAAATATTAACAACAGCCTTGATAAAATAACTGCCCTCTTGGCTTTCAAACCCTATGAACTCAACATATTTTTGCACAAATGTCCAAATAGTTTTTATATAGACAGGATATATGGGTTTATAGAGAGATTGAGAGGGATATTTTGATATATATATCAATAAACTCTTTAACTCAATAAACTCTCTCCACCACGTGGTATTACTCAGCTCGACTCTACATGCATTAGTACTTGCAATTTTGTTTTTCAGTGTAGATATACTACCTCCTCAGTGTAGCTGGCCATGTAGTGACACCAGATGACAATTCTGGTCAGAAGAGGTCAATGGAAGCAAAGAACGCTGAGTTTAAACTACAGGGTGGTTCTGGATGCTCAAAAAGGTGATGCAAAAGGGTAAGCTAGCCCAGTAACTAGCATTAGCATATGCTGTTCTCTCCATCCAGTGTGGAAATTTACATCAATTTTTGGTAATGGCTCAGCTAATGCGTCACCTCAACCTTTTATTTTTCCATAATATAGCCAATATTTTTAGCAGTGGGAGTTTAATATATTGCAAAGTGCATTAAAATCACAATATATCCTAATCGCAATATGATATGTTGTGCATATCATGTGATTTTAGTAAGCCAGTCTCCAAAGTGTTGATGCAAGCTGAATTACAGCTGGGGCTGGGGGTCCATGCTCTCTGATCTGCTCTCCTTAAAGAGTTTATCCCCTTCAGCTTCACACAACAGAGCGGCAGAATAGCGTCAGTTCCCACCCAAAGCCTGCCAATAAAGCCGCTGTGGATTCGCCAGCAATATGTGGCGGACAGGGAATCTCATAACCAACTCTCATTAGTCAATATTTATTGAGCCCTGGCTGTGTGGGATACAGGTCTATAGGGCCAGGTCTCTCTGGGCTGCTGCTGTTGCAGTACGTTTGATCAATATGAGCGCCAGTGTAGCACTGTGGTGTAACTGACTCTTAAGTTGCCTGGTCCTCTAGGGCATTTGGGAAAAAGAGGCTGGCACGCGCTTTATTGGCATTTCGGACGCACTCGATGGGCACAGTCTAGAGGTCTGCTCCGGGAACATGAGCACACACACAAGAACACATACATAGTTATGAAGTTACTGCAGCGGGCTTTGTATGTAAATTTAAAGGGTCATTTTAAAGGCCTCATACATATTGACTGCAACTTCAGCTTGCTCGTGCAGAAGAAGGATTAAAAATTGACCTCTGAAAAAAAGAAAAAGCAAAACAACACGGCTTGCAAGAACAATAACTTGGAAAGACATTAGCAAGCACACAAACAAGCAAAGGAAGAAAACAAAGGGATTAAAAACATCAAAACTTTCATGGCGGAAAGACATACAATGCTCCAGTGAAAAGATGTCAACACCCACCAAAACAAAAACAGCGCGCAAGACAACACACAGAGATAGACTCAAATAGGAGCTCTTAAATGTTCCCGGAAAATAGAAGCTAGTGTAATTTTCATCAATCACCCACACACAGGGACAAAAGTACACAATAGGGTCCAATCAAACGATTTAGGCCCTTCACTTCAATCTTTCCACCAGGTGACCACTTATGGCTGTCAATCAGAGGCTCAAATAGGAAATGGCTTCTCTAGAGCTCAGATTTGTTCCTTATAGACCTAACTTCCATGTAGCAGAGTTCTAGGCATGGAGCAGTCAGAATCACTTGTGTTCAAGAACAGCTAACGCACAATGAGCAGCACAAAGAGTCTAAAAATACACACAATTCCTATGATAACTCTCACACATTACAACACACGATAACGAACCGTTACCACCAAGCCAAGGACCTCCTGTATAGCGCATGCTGGCACACAGTGATAAAAATGCCGGACAAAACATAACGTAAGGGTTTGCTAGCTTCTTATTTAGCATCTTAGAGTATTTAAACGATTGCCCCACAAAAACGCCTGTGTGTTTTCAGGCGAAAGCACACATATATTTGCATGAAGTGTTTTGAAAATTCGAAGCAGAATATAAAGAAGTTTTCTAAGAAAAAACATCATTTTGTGCCCAGGCTCCTCTCAATCCCAGTGCAGCGCCTTCCATAATGTTTACACTTATGGCTCCTCTGGAGAAGATGAAAGTGGGTCTTTAGTCTCATTTGCATTGCAGAATTTATGGCGGAATTGAAATCCCTCAAATTCTGAAAATGGAACGAGGCCTTTTTATGAGCACACGGCTCAGAAATTCCTAGTAAAGTCCAGTTGCTTCTCAGCTTTTAGTGTTGACTTTTCCACTCATTTCGGAGGACATTTTCTGACTCGGCAACAGATGGCGCTGAAGGTCATGAACCCAATTACCATGAACTCAATACTTTAGCTAGTATCAGTACCTTTAGATATTCAGCGCTACTAGCATTGGACGCCCGTTGGCATTATTCTTGTCTTGTGTCCCTCCACCTGCAATTAGCAGAGGAAGCAGCAGCTCCAAAATGCATGCCTCAATTTCCTGGCACAAGAGTCTCAGTTCTGATAGGTCAGAAGTGTAATGAGTTTTGTAAAGGCAATCAAGCCAAGCGATGAATGTTTGTGGAACTGCCATTTCAGGGCTTTAATAGGATACTAAGAGTTGATGTCTTGCATTACGCCAACACAGCTCACGTTAAAATAGGAACTGCTCAGGGAATTAAAACTATTTTTTCCCACCCCTCAGTTATGATAAAGCAGATTTCTAATGTGATTGGTGGTGCTGCTCATTTTCCCTCTCAAAGTCATTCCAGTAACTCCAATAACACCATTTGCTACAATGACACATCTTCAGTGCACCATAGCTGTATCCGAAGGCCCGTCTAGATGCCGCAATAAACTTTTTTGCTTTAAAACTATGGTCTAGAGCCGTGACCATCACAATATCACAGCTGCAAATATCCAATCTGTTCTAATGTCTGTCTCATTAAAACTATGAGGCTCAGAACTGCTTATTAGAATGCAATGAATATATAGCAATAACAAAGCCTGTATTAGATGCGAATTTTAATGACTATGACAAAAGGAGGAAATCCATATGATTTCTTATGGGTGCAATTTTGTTTGGGTGTTTGTAATGCCTTTCAGCAGACCATATATTCCTGTATGTGTTATTGTACATTCCAAGCAAAAATACAATAATCAAAATAAAAATAAAAATAGCTGCACCCAAAAGGAATCAGCCGATTGAAATAAAACTTGGTGGGTAGGCTTAACATCATGAGACATGCGAATGATTCAAGTTTCCCTCCATGGGTTATCCTAGTGCTAGCAACATTGGCAGACGACTGCCTTGGTGGAGACAGCCACTAAATCTGTGTGTGGAAGCACCGTGGTTAGAGCCCAAAATGGACAATTTGTTGTCACACATCACTCCACCTCCACCCATACCGCAAGGAACCCATACCATCTGCAGGAATTGTGAGAATATTCAAGCTGTATGGAATGGATTATCACATTACGACCCTCTACAACTCCATGCCAAGACGTCTGGCAAGTTGCATTAGCAAATATGGCGGCTCAATGCCATACTGGGAGACACTACTTCTGTATGTGTAGCTCAGTAAATATTGCTCATATCAGTCTAAATTCATCATCATGTATTGTTCTTGGTAGGCTTTATCTTCACTCCCAACAGCATTGCAATCTGAAACTTCCTTCTGGACACAATTATTCTTTTGACAATGAGTATAAATCTGAAGAATACTGTTAAAGTATGCCATGACTTACGACAATAGCAGAACTTCTTTTGACAGTTTAAAGGAGCAGTGTGTAACCTCTACCAGTGAGGTTACAGATTGACCAACTAAGTATCCCCCTACCCTCTCTTTTTCCATGAATCTATGGTGGTGTCTCCTTTCTTGATGTTGCCCCAATTTTGCTTCTTTAATGCTAAGGACTCACTCTCCTTCGCTTTTTTTATTTTATGTTTATGCTAAAACAAATGACTCATGTTATCTAGTTTGTTTGGTGTAAGGAGGACAGGATCTCTGTCATTTTCTCATCTTGATGTTCCAATAAAATAAACTGTGTTTAATATTAATTGTTATATATTATAAGGTTATAATATTATAAGGATTTTAGCCCTGGCTTATTCAAACAGTGAACATTGTAAATAACCAATAGGTGAGTTTTCTCTAGACATAGTAAAACCTAGTCTGTAAGTAAGTATTGACATGATTTTGACTCTTACAAAGTGTTAAACCTTTCAGAGTCATGTCAATCATTTCAGTGATTTACTGAGGACATGAATCGGGTGTGCTTGAGCAGGAAAGCAACCCGACTGTACAGTAATCTGGGCCTCCAGAACTGAAGTTATTCACCTTTGTTCTATCCCAGCACCCCAAAGAACCCTGTAAAGAAATCTATTTATGTGGTGGGCCAAAATGCCAAAAAATGAAAAATGGAACCATTCCTACTATTATTTTAATCATGCTTCTTGCCTTGTACAGCAGTGCCACAGGATTCTCTAAGGGGAGATTTTCCATTTTGAAGACACCAAAAATTCCCTTCTGATCATTTATCTTGGAGCTGGAAAGATCTGCTTTGGGTTAGCTTATTAAGGGCAGGCTGTTTTTAACTTTTGCCCCATTATATAGAAATGTAGAAAGAAGTAATTTAGCTATAATTTCTCATATAGGAAGTTTAATATTGTAGCCATATGAGTGTGTTACATGCTATCAAATAATTCATCAGTCATCATTAAGACGGAAAGATAATTTGTGGATCATACATACATTAGAAATGACTAATGACAAACTAGATGCTAACAGCAAGGTAAACTAGCAATGGCAGTTATCTGGACATGTGGATGGTCTGTTTTCTGCGGATGAGAGGATAAAACCCTTGTATCTTGGATCTATTTTGAGCTGAATTAAGACAGAATAGCTGTTTTATCTACAATTTGGCTCAACAGCTAATGTAGAAGCCAAACTAATGCTAACTTGATTTTATTTATTAGCCTATAAACCCCTGGTTAGGCTAGCACTCAGGATTGGGATTCCCAGTGGTTTTATGGTTGCATTAGGGCTTTTAAAGAGGGAAAGCACATAGAAAAAGCCTTTAGTTGTATTGTCTAAATATATCAGTATCAAAGATCGGTGTTTAGTAATACATGCCTTAGGATCCTCTAATCAATCAGACAATTATCTGAGGGTGAACAATAGATTGCAATAGATCAGTTGCTCGTGCTTAACTGCTTCAGCTAATGAAATGCTCCTGAACAAATGTAATCCATTCAACATGAACAAAAGCAGGACCAAGAAACAGGACAGCAAACCTACATTCACAGTCCAGGCTATTTGCATTAGCGGCATGGAAGAGAAACGGATATTGTAGACAGGGAAAAAAAAAAAAACAATAACTTTGCAAGGGGGGGTGGGGGGGGGGGGGGGGGGGGGGGGGGGGGGGGGGGAGGAGGGGGGGGGGGGGGGGGGGGGGGGGGGGGGAGGGGGGGGGGGGGGAGTGGAGGGGGGGGGGGGGGGGGGGAGGGGGGGGGGGGGGGGTGGGGGGGTTTCAGGGGGGGGGGGGGGGGGGGGGGGGGGGGGGGGGGGGGGGGGGGTGGGGGGGGGGGGGGGGGGGGGGGGGGGGGGGGGGGGGGGGGATGGGGGGGAGGGGGGGGGGTTTGAGGTAGAGGAGGGGGGGGGGGGGGAGGGGCAGACGGAGGGTGGGGGGGGGGGGGGGCCGGGGTGAGAGCGGGGGATAGTCAAGGGAAGGGGCGGGGGCGGGGGAGGGGGGGGGGGGGGGGGCAGGGAGGGTGGGGT
Organism: Prochilodus magdalenae; assembly: GCA_024036415.1. Lineage (NCBI taxonomy): Eukaryota > Metazoa > Chordata > Actinopteri > Characiformes > Prochilodontidae > Prochilodus > Prochilodus magdalenae. Next base: position 242,012 of record JAMWET010000945.1, read on the forward strand.
GGGGGGGAGGAGTGTGGGGGGGGGGGGGGGGGAGGGTGGGGGGGGGGGGGGGGGCGGGACGGGGGGGGGGGGGCCGGCGGGAGGGGGGGGGGGGGGGCCGCCGCCGGGGGGGGGGGGGGGGGGGGGGGGGGGGGCGGGGGGGGGTTGGGGGGGGGGGGAGTTATAGGGCGTGAGGGGGGGGGGGGGGGGGGGGGGAGGGGGGGTGGGGTTGGGAAGGGGGTTGGGGTGGAGGGGGGGAGGGGGGGGGGGTGGGGGGGGGGGGGGGGGGGAGGGGGGGGGGGGTGGGGGGGGGGGGGGGGGAGGGGGGGGGGGGGGGGGAGGGGGGGGGGGGGCGGGGGGGGGTGGGGGGGGGGGGGGGGGGGGGGGGGGGCGGGGGGGGGGGGGGGGGGGGGGGGGGGGGGGGGGGCCGGGGTGGGGGTTGGGGGGTGGGGTGTTTGTTGGGGGGGGGGGGGGGGGGGGGAAAAGGGGGGGGGGGGGGGAGGGGGGGGGGGTGGGGCGCGGGGCCCGGGGCGGGGGCGGGGGGGGTGGGGGGGGGAGAGTAGGGGGGGGGGGGGGGGGGGGGGGGGGCGTGGGGGGGGGGTGGGGGGGGTGGGGGGGAGACGGCGCCGGGGAGCGCCCGCCCCGGGGGGGCGGGGCGGGGGGGGGGGGGGGGGGGGGGGGGTGGGGGGGGGGAGGGGGGAGTGGGGGGGGGGGCTGGTGGGGGGGTGGGGGGGCGGGGGGGGGGGGGGGGGGGGGGGGGGGGGGGGGGGTGGGGGAGGGGGGGGGGGGGGGGGGGGGGGGGGGGGGGGGGGGGGGGGGGGGGGGGGGGGGGGGGTGGGGGGGGGGGGGGGGGGGGGGGTAAAGGGGGGGGGGGTGTGGGGGGGGGTTGGTTAGGGGGGGGGGGGGGGGGGGGGGAGGAGGGGGGGGGGGGGGGAGACAGGGTGGGCGAGGGGGGGGGGGGGGGGGGGGGCGGGGGGGGGTGACGGGGGGGGGGGGCAGGGGCGGGGGGAGGGGGGGGGGGGGGAAGTGGGGGGGGGGAGGGGGGGAGGGGGGAGAGGGCGGGGGGGGGGAGGGGGGGCGGGGAGGGGGGGGGGGGGGGGGGGGGGGGGGGGGGGGGGGGGGGGGGGGGGGGGGGGGGGGGGGGGGGGGGGGGGGGGGGGGGGGGGGGGGGGGGGGGGGGGGGGGGGGGGGGGGGGGGGGGGGGGGGGGGGGGGGGGGGGGGGGGGGGGGGGGTGGGGGGGGGGGGGGGGGGGGGGGGGGGGGGGGGGGGGGGGGGGGAGGTTGGTGGGAGGGGGGGGGGGGGGGGGGGCGGCGGGGGGGGGGGGGGCGGGGGGAGGGGGGTGGGAGGGGGGCGGCCGGAGGGGGGGGGGGGGGGGGGGGGGGAGGGGGGGGGGGAAGGGTGTCTGAAAGACTGAGATTATATAATGGGTTATCGCTGGCTTCTGTGTTTCAACTAAAAGATTACTGGTGTGTAATTACCACACAGGCAGGCACGTGCTGGAGATACACAGGGGTTGGACAATGAAACTAAAACACCTGTCATTTTAGTGTGGGAGGTCTCATGGCTAAATTGGACCAGCCTGGTGGCCAATCTTCATTAATTGCACATTGCACCAGTAAGAGCAGAGTGTGAAGGTTCAGTTAGCAGGTAAGAGCACAGTTCTGCTCAAAATACTGCAATGCACACAACATTATGGGTGACATACCAGAGTTCAAAAGAGGACAGATTGTTGGTGCACGTCTTGCTGGCGCATCTGTGACCAAGACAGCAAGTCTTTGTGATGTATCAAGAGCCACGGTATCCAGGGTAATGTCAGCATACCACCAAGAAGGACGAACCTCCACCAGCATCACGTAGTGACCTGGCCACAATCCTGCAAGAAGAATGGCTTAAAATCCCTCTGACCACTGTGCAGGACGCAGTATATGTCATTCCCAAGACGAACTGATGCTGTATTGGCCGCAAAAGGAGGCCCTACACCATACTAATAAATGATAGTGGTCTAAAACCAGGTGTTTCAGTTTCATTGTCCAACCCCTGTATATATAAAAAATGGCTTCCTCAGCAGCAGTTATATATAGAACCACAACAATATTTTACATTTACTAACATTAAGTAATACATTGGTTAACATGGAGTAATACATGTGGTTACAATGGCTATCTAATCTTAACCTAAACATATAACAACTACCTGCAACAGTTGTAACCTGGTTACTTAACATTAGCCTATCCTGTCTTGTAATACCCCTTTTTACTTCAAGAGGTGTTAGCAAGTCACTGTAGCGTCATGTCTAATCAGTCCAACATGGGAAGATGAAGTAGTATCACTGCCCCGACAGCATATTCTAACGTCTTGTAAATCAGGTTAAAGTTGTAATCCAGGTTTAGGAAAAGCCAGCCAATGAAAGTTTAGATTAAACATTGCCACCCGCTTCCAACAACAACAAACCCCGTTTAGCTGCTAACAAAATAAGTAATGTAAATAAAAGCAAAGAAACGTTAACACTGGTGTTGATTTGCAACTTTGGAGACAACTCTTAGTACAGGAATAAGGTTTGATGCTAAGCTTGGCACATTTCTTCTAGACTAGTATGATACTGAGTAAAGGAAGTGGAGAAGGGACTATGCATTTCTCACGACAGAGGTGGATACCACATTTGTTTGGAACATGAATTTGTTAGGTTACATCATCTTAAGAAGTGCTCTCAATAAACTGAAATTCTCTGGCTCTTTAAACTATAAGCTAGCACTCAATAACCATGGTCTCATCTAAGCTGTTAAGCATTGGAGTGGATCCATTTTGATTTGGGAAGTGTGAGCCAGTGGTACAGGAAACATCACATGGGTAAAAGAACGAATATTAGCAACACCTGGAACAACCATGGCACAGTCAGTCAGGAAACGGAAGCTAAAAGGAGGCTTGCTTCTACAGCAAAACATAGAAAGTTCAAGTTTTTTAAACGGCCCTTACCATCATCTTATTTGAATGTCATTGAAAGCCTGGGGGTAGGTCTTAATCATGCGCTGCATGCAAGATAGCCCCAGAACACTAGAGAAGTAGAAGCGTTCATTAAGGAAGATAAAAATAAATAAGTGAATAATTGAAATAAAAAAACAAGCTAGCCGGCTACAAAGAGATGTGTTTTTTAACAAATATAAAATTACTGCACAATATTAAATTAATAAAAATGATTAGTTCAAGAGATTTACTTCAGAAATCAACAATATGTCTGTAAGCATTGATCCATGGCACGATGTGTACAGATGATGCTCAAAAAAGGTTTATTACCAAATCCAAAGTCGAAGTCAGAAACTAGCGCAGGGTCAATAAAACGGCAAACTAACACAAACAGCAGATTCGAAATCTGAATCAAAAAGAAGACCAAAACAGAGATCACAACGAGAAGTGGATAGCTGAATATACAGATATGATAGGTCACATAATCACACAGGGTATCATGGGAAATGGAGTCCCCAGGAGCTAGGCTCAGTACTGAGCCAGAGGAATGTGTGACAATATTACAGCACCACATGTATCTCACGATTTTTACTTTTCTGCATCATTTGAGCACAGCAGCTGCCCTTTATACTGTGTAGAAACAGCACGATGAACAGACCAACAGAAATGCTCCTAAAGTGCTTTGATTAAAGCCTCTGTACACTGAAGCTCACTGAAGGTAAAACAAGATTTTGCCCTCTCCTGTAAAGCTACCATTCTGGAGATACTTTTTTATTTTATTTGGACTGTATTAGTATTTAATATGGCAAGAGGTGCCCAAACTTGTCATGCAGCTACAAATGTTTTATGACTTGACATGTTAGCACCTTATTGTTATAGATCATTGTACGGGTGGTCTGTAGTCTTATCTTATTAGAATCACTCAACAGCATATTATTCAACACAAAAATTGTTTGATTTTCTAAAAAAAAAAAAATTATTATTATAAACCATTTACTTGCACTGTCTCTATGGCTGACATCAGTCATCTTCTCAATTTGCACAGCAAATGGTATACCACTACCTCCATTACACAGACACTAAAGGACTTTACATAGACACTAAGGACTCTATATTCATACTTTTTATACTTTATATTATACATATCTCTCTCTCTCTCTCTCTCTCTCTCTCTCTCTCTCTCTATATATATATATATATATATATATATATATATATATATATATATATATATATATATATATATATATATATATACATATATATACATATATATATTTACAATATAAATCTATCTATCTATCTATCTATCTATCTATCTATCTATCTATCTATCTATCTATCTACCTGTCTGTCTGTCTACCTACCTACCTACCTACCTACCTACCAAATAACCAAATGACCTCTCAGTGATACTGGAATGTGAAATTCAGTTAGTATCAGTTGAACATTGGAAGGCAGGAAGCAACTAAAACCAAGAACTTATTTTTACAGTGTATACAGAATCATTTGTGCTAAGAGTGTCCTAAGTGCCAAGGCAATACAAGCACTCCGTCAGACTGTTTTTTGACAGCAGGGTGTCTTTATGATTGGAATGCCTCAAGTTCCTCTTGGTTTAAACCATCTCAGGCCTGGAATCCGGAGTTCACACCAATCTCACAGCTCTTGTGTTCAGATATATCGCATATTCCCTGTGGACGAGAACTCGAACACACCTGCCAGCTCTGTGAGATGCTCATTCTTCTCTCCCTCACACTTCCTCTACGCTATCTCACTTTTTCTCTACCTCCTCCCCGTCCGTCCACTAGGCAAGCCTCTTTTCTCCTCTCGCGGAGTGTCAGGAGGTGTCTAAGATGGCCAGGAGGCAATCCATCTCGCTGTGAGATCGTATCACTCATGTTTACAGCATGGTGTGGTGTAAGAGGCCTGGGCGAGAAGAGAGTGAAGAGGGAGAGAGGTGCAGGAGTGTGGGGCCACGCCTGCGTCTGCCTGCGCTGTCTGCTTCACGCTGGCCTGATGCCAGGTCACGTCTCTGTGCGGCCCAGACTGTGATGAGCTATGACCAACTATACTTACTCTACTGATCTGGGCTTCAGAGCCTGCTTCTGGGCCCACGCCCGGAACACAACACATAAACAGGTACTGCACTTCCAGCTGGGGGGAGGAGGAGAGAAGGAAACACACAGAGAAAAAGCGAACGAGAATGGCACAGTGCAGGGGGGAGGGAGGGGAGAAACAGGGGGGGAAGACAGAGAGAGAGAGTGAGAGACAGAAAGAGAGAGGGTAAAGAGGGATAGAGAGGGAAAGAAGTAACAAGAAGGACTAAGTGAAACAGTGGGAGAGATGAGGAGAAATTGAAAAGTGGTACAAAGAAAGAAAGTGAAGGAATAAAGAAGAAAGAGTGCAGTAGCATTAAAGAGAGGGATAAAGAATGCAGGAAATGGAGAGAACTGAAATGAGTGAGCTTATGAGTTAGAGAGAAAAGAAAAAAGAGAGACAAGGAAAGAGGGAAGGCACAGAAAGAGAGAGAGAAAACTGAGGAAGAGAGAAGAAATGAGAGGAAAAACAGTACAGAGGAGAGGAAGTGAAGATGAGAGAGAGATAGAGGGAGTGAGAATAAAAATAAGTGCATGTGTGGGCCACTAAGAGGTAGAGAAGCAGAGAGGAGGAAAGAGAAAGAAATGGAGGGGGGGGGGGTGGTCAGAGAAGTATGTTAAAAGAGTGAAGGAGAAGATAGAAAGAGAGAAGAGAGAAATGGAAAAGGAGACGAGGTGGGCAAAAGGGAGGGGGTAGATACAGAGTACAACAGCTTTAAAGGAGAGAAAAATGAACAGAGAAAGAGAGAAATAAAAGGAATGAGCAGGAGAGTGGAAGAAAGAAAAAGAGACAGAGAAAAAAGCAGCAGGAAGGTAGAAAGAGAAACAAAGGGAAGAGAAAGAGAGAGTAGAATGGGAGAGAGAAAGGTAAAGTGCATTTCATCACATGAGCTGACAAGTTCCAGAACACCAGACCAGAACACATAACCACACAGCTGGAGTCCACTGTATTCACACTTTCACCAACACACCAACACGGAACACGGGCCAATACTGATATATACCACACATATACTGTATTCCCAGCATGAATATACAGTATATATACAAAATGATGATGATGATGATGATCATATCTCCTCTTCTTCCTACAGATACAAGTGTGGTACTAGTTAAGAGATTTGAATCTGCACTCCTGACAGACCTGATCTGCTTGCTTCACTAAACTAGGAGTGACATAATAATTAAATGGTGTATTTAATTATTCTCAAATGGTACATGAACACACTCTCTACCCGTCAAGATGATCTTGACACTAAGATGTTTTGGGGAAACTGACCCTTAAGCTGCTTCTGGCAAGTAGTGACAAATTAGCATGGCTTGTCTGATGCCTGGCCAGATCTATGAAAAACACCCTCTTCACTTCGACTCTCTACTCTCTCTCATCATCTCCACCCTATTATACGGACCAAAGCTTAAGCTCTGTGGGCCACGGGCCTCCTGTCTGCCTGAACAGCCTGCTGAGTGACAAGGCCACAGTAGCGCTGTCACTGTCCCAGTCGGGATGCCTGCCCTGCGGCTGTGGGGATCAGTGCTCCGGCCCCGGAGGGCTGCAATACCGCCGCCTTCTCCACAGCCGGACTCCGTGTCACTCCTGCTGTTATTATTAGCAACGGTCAACTATTTCCTCAGCAAATGACCGCCACTGCAGCCACATGAAGAGGTGCCTGATTCCGAGCTCATTAGTGCTTAGGAAAAAAGAAAAAAACAGAAATGAGGAAATAAAAGAAAAAGGAAAAGGAGTAATGAGCAAAATCAAGTCTGCCAGCCTGAGATGTGTACAGTTTTTTTTTTTTTTTTTTTTTACAAAACCCCGCTTTAAAATTCAGTCAAGACACTCAACAAAGAGTGGGGGGAGAGAGAGAGAGAGGGAGAGAGAGAGAGAGAGAAAAAGAGAGAAAGAGAGAAAGAGAGAAAGAAAAAGAGTAAGAGAGAGAGAGTAAGAGAGAGACTAAAGAGTCAATGCCACTTAATTTTGCAAGTGCCAGCGTGAGCACACATCATTCTCGTTTCAGTGCCCGTGACAGCTCCCACATCGAGCAAAGCACAGCCAGGCAGATAAAGGCTCTCCATTATGCCACTGCAAACTTCATAATGGCCAAAAGCAGCCAGTGGGGAAAAAAAAGGACCACTTGATTAACCTCTGGGTGGTCAACCAACATATATAATCAAAATCAGAGTAATCAGTAATCTCTGTCTGTTGCATTTGTTTAATTATATCACCACATTATTTTCTTTTTTGACATTTATGCATATATATTGTTGTTAAAGTTAAACATTAAGGGTGAAGTTTTTTCTACGTTTTCCAAAATGATATTGCACATATATTTATGTTACTTATATTTATGTAGAGTTTTAGTCCGTGGGAAAAAACATATATTTAATCACACCCATGCATTTTACACCAGGAAGTGAGACTACATCCCTGTTCATTATGGCCACATGGTAAGCAGTTCGAACTATATTATATTATATTATATTATACTATATTATATTTTTACAGATATCATTAAAATAAGTTGCACCCAAAAAGAATCAACTAACGGAAATGAAACTTGGTTGGTAGGTTTGACATTGTGAGTTATGTGAATGATTCAGGTTTCACGCTCTGCCACGCATGTGATGTAAGCAAGGACGGGCTTTATCACTGCATCTGACTGACTATATAAGGTCATCCTGTTGTGCGTGCCTTCCATTCTGTCTCACACTGTTGTGTTTGTAGCATCTTTGCAAGTGAAGTATATGTCAGAGAAAAAGTTGTAGAGAGTCACATCATTGGGCTCCAGGAAACAGGACGGTCTTATAGACATACTGCATGCCATCCCGGAGGTGTGGATAGGACTACACGACTTGTGGATAGGACTACATGCACGCAGATCATTTTGGCGACAGTCCTTAACACCACTTCAACATCGCCAAAGACTGCAAAGGTGTCGTGCCAGACTGCCATGGAGTGACTCAGAATGACAGTGGGTCATCTTCAGTGATGGTCACTCCACCTCCAACCGTAATGCAAAATCTGTGTAAGAATATTCAAGCTCCATGAGATGTTTTTTTTTACCATTAGGAACCTCTACAGCTCCATGTCGAAACATCTGGCATGTGGCATTAACAAACATGGCGTCCTGAAGCCATACTGAGGGACTCTATTCTGTATGTGTGGCTCAGTAAACATTGGCCATATAAGTCTAAACGTATCATAATTTATTTTTCCCGGTTCCATCTTCCATTCCAACAGCACTGGAATTCAACACTTCCTCCTGGGTTCAACTATTCTTTTAATGATGGGTGTGTATCGTGTTGTATTGTATTATTATTGCTTAATTCTTTTAGCTACCTTAATATTGCTTATGTGTTTCATAAAAGAGTGGCAAAAAATCCACAAAATTATTTTAAAGATCATGAATTTATAAATTGAACAGGCAGCTTTATTCTGCTCTTGGAAGCAGAAATGAAAACTAACAATTGAATGATTTTTAGGTTTGCCTAAACCACACACACACACACACACACATACTGAGATGCACAAACAAGCTATCTTCCTCTTCTCAGTAGGGCTTGATGCTATCATCTCAGAACCGGGTGAAGCCCACAAAGGCCTCTCGGTCGGAGTCACCTTCCGAATAATGCAGATTGTTTGTGTAACCAGAGGCTGGCATGTCAACATCAGGGCGAGTGAGATTGGACCGCTGACAAGGGAGAGATTTAAAAAAGCTGGGAAATCGGCTTAAATTAGACAGCTGAGAGAGAGACAGCTGAAAGAGAGAGAGAGAGAGGGAGGGTGGGGACAAGGGGGGGTTATATGTGACAGAGATGAGAGTGGGGGAGGTGGAGGACAAATTCGAGATTTGAGAGAACAAAAAGGTGAGTGAAATGATGCATGATGGGAAGGCAGAGGAAGAGGTCTGGAGTGAAATGGAATGCGAGGTAGGTAAACTGCGAGACACAGACGCACCCAGACAGGGCAATCGAGCGTGACAGAGTCATATGGGCCAATACCGAACCAGGAGATGCAACAGAAAAGGGCCAGACGCCAAAGCCGGTCTGCAGCTTGGCCCTTCGGTTTCTGTCTCCTTCTGCCATATCGTCAAGCCATCTTCCTGTCTTTCAGCTGACCACCACAGAAAGCCCCTAGGAAACATCTGTTCCACTGCCAATCTCTGGCCCGAAACGCATACTCACTCACAAACGTACGTCCACACACACGCAATGACATCATGCTGTTTTTTCCACTCTTCATGCCATTGAAAAAAAAAAACGGAAAGCTTTGCCGTCTTCACATGGCTAGCCAAGCTGCTGACATTTGTTTGTCTGCTTACGTGAAAATAGATAGTGTTATTAGAGCCGGGTCTGTTTCTGTCTCGCCCATCTGCACTGGCAGCTGCTGAGCCTCACGGAAAAGGCAGAAAGGAAAAAAGGAAAGATCACTGCCACACAAAAAAGCCCAGTGGCATTTGTTTCTGTGATGACAAGTCAGTCCACGTTGGCTCTAATGAAAACAGATCTGATAGGCAAAGTGTATGCATGAATCTGTCTGTCGTTCTGCCTGGCGCTATATGTGAAGCTATATGTCTGTCTACAGTCACATATGTCTTTGTTGCAGGTTCGCAGTGAAGCTCCTCTGAGTCTCATCCCCTTGCATAAGTCAGAAAAATACATGAACATATTTTTTTCAAGTGTGGCAGGAGGCATTTTCAAAGTATGTTCAAAATAAGAGGTGGAAGGTTCAGTTCTGAGTACAGGCTCCACATATGTCAATATATGCCATATTTTAGCACAAAATTACTCATTTCATATGTGGAAGAAATGCACCTGTAGATATAAGCCCACTGGAACACAAGCTAGTCTCCTTTAAGGTGGCAGCAACTTCAGGGTACTGTAGATGGCGCTGAATGGGGATGATGGGGTTATAAATACCTGTGGAGTGTCTGGTGGGATTCATAGACTGAGAAGAGGTGGTACAGTGCAGTGAATGTCTTGTTTGATGTGTGGAAAATGGGTCCAAAATGGGTCCAAAATGGAGTGACTGCATTTGGTCCATAATGTGAAGGAAGTAGCTGAATCTGCAGATGTGTGGAAGGGCACAGTCATATGGGTCTACCAGCAGTGGCTAAAATTCCAATCTACAGGAAACGCTCATCAGAACTGGTCCAACCGTGCAATTCTTTGATGCAAGAGAGGCTGATCGCCTACATCCAGAAACATGACCAGTCCATGCTAAATCCAATCGCTAAGTCCAATCGCTAAGTCCAATCGCTGCTGTCATTCAATGGAGGTATTACACTCTATTAGGTGTGTTTCAGTCAGTCTAAAGGTTTTTTCTGGTGAGCTTACTTCCTCAAATTCTAAATGTGCATATATATATATATATATATATATATATATATATATATATATATATATATATATATATATATATATATATATATATATATTATACACACATGATCACATTTCTGTATCTATGACAAATATCAATTACAAACAAATATCCCTTCATCCTGTCGTTCTTCAAGAAATGACAAATAGTCTATATAAAGGAAATTTACCAACGATATCCTCATATTTTCTTTCATATAGACTATTTATCATTTCTTAAAGAACGACATCACATACACACTGGTAATTTGCCAGGTATTTTGGACAGGATGAAGGGATACTTGTTTGTAATTGAAATTTGTCATTTATAACCCCATCAAAAGTTTATATCTCCATTTTTGTCTATTTTTACTTTTATGCATAATCTGACCACAGCAGCTCCTGTTGACACTGTGTCTCATGATCCGCAGATTAATGGACCAACAGAAATGGCCCAAAAGTGCTTGGAAAGATATCTGCTCCCATTGACTTCCATTAAAGTTAAATAAGGTTTTTGTCCTCTCCTGTAAAGTTGCCATTTTGGAGATATTAGTTTTTCTTTGGACTGCGACGATATATTTCTCACTCACTCATGTTTTAAAATGGTTTATCCTTCTGGGTCACAGGGTGGATATATTTCTCCATGTTCAAAATACGTGTGCAATAAATTTCAAAATATATGAAGTTTTTAAAGAGAAATGCCACATATACAGCAGAAAAGCTGAGCACATGCATTTCTTGCCATCCAAAATACACATAGAGATACAATCATCTTTGAGCCCATAATAAATCAAATTTAAAATAAAAAATAGGGTGGTATTTCCTTACATTCATGATACAGGCATATAAACTCAGCCCATGCAATCTCCATAGACAAACACTGGTTGTAGAATGGGTCATACTGAAGAGATCAGTAACTTTAAACATGGCACTGTCATTGCATAGCATCTTTGTCAGTTCATAACTTTTCTGCGGTGCTAGATCCGTCCTGGTAAATTGTGTTTTCACTGCGTAACAGAATAATGAACAGTTCAACCACAAACTTACAGAGTTTCAAACTGCTTCTGGAATATAGAACTGTGAAACACAGTGCCACGGCACAGACATGTGTTCTCTGAAGTAATCTGGGTTTAGTAGATGCTGGGAAAGGTGCTACGTACTGAGATGGGTAGTGCCAACTTTAAAGTTTGGTGGAGAAGGGATAATGGTCTAGGGCTATTTTAAGAGTTTGGGCTCCTTAGTTCGAGTGACCAGTAATGTTAATGCTACAGCATACAAGGACGTTTTAGAAAATGGTATGCTTCTATCTTTATGGAAACAGTTTGGGTAAGACCCTTCCCTGTTTCAGCATGGCTGTGACCCTGTGCACAAAGCAAATCACATAAAGACATGGTTGGATGAGTTTGATTTGAAGAAACTCTTGCACAGACTCCTGACCTCAACCCCAATGAACACTTTTGGGATGAATTGGAGCACTGATTCCAGAAAGGACACAAATTCCCTTTTGGAAAGGCTTCCCAGAAGCTAAAATAGCCATGAAAGACCAACTTTCATTTTCCTATTAAAAACAGATACGCAATATTTATCAATAAATGTCGAGTCTTAATGGCAACATTTCAGAGCCTCTCCACCGCTCAGTATGCACAGCCTCGTTCGTGCTGTCAATCCGACTGTCTACACGGGCCTCATCTCCAGACATATTAATGTCCACGAGGCAGCTTTGAGAGGTAGCTCTACGGCTTTGCTCATTGTTCACCGCCCAGCTCGGCATTCCCAGCAGCAAATAGGGCACACAAAGTCCCCAAAATGGTCCCTCTGGAGCCTGCCATTCAATCTCCCTTACGGAGGAGACCCTTTCCCGCTCACATACTCCGGCAGGTTATCAGTGCTGAGCGGAGCTCTTATCACAGCCTGCTGCTGCTGCTGCTCCGACTGGGCTGTTTGGCCTGCCACATTGTGGAGAGACAGATGAGCAAAGGGACAAAAAGTCTCGGGAGGAGGGGGAAGGGGGGGGTAAACGGGCCACATGGCTAGCTGGGCAGCCCTACGAAAGGAATGTAATTACTGAATGAATGGACAAGGTCTGTGTTTTACCCACTGGAACACAACCATGTGTGAGGGGTGAGAGAAAGACAGAGCTAGAGGGAAAAAACCTGGGAAATAGAGAGCAAAAGAGTGAAATAGAGACGTTTGCTGAGTAAGGAGAAGCTATCAGGCTAGGCTAATCTCTTTTCTTAAATACCGTTGCACATTAGTTGCACATTAGGATTCCCTTGATGATTCCACACCACAAACGGCACAGCTGGGTTCCCTTAAATATCCTGTGATGAGCAGCACTAAAAGCCACTTGCTCCTCTGCCCCATTCTCATCATTCCTGTTTAGACTCACACCAGCAAGGCCCATAACGTCTCAGAAGAAGGGCAAATGCAGTTTAATACTCAGAGCCCAACCAATCTTACACCCATCCTCTTCCCCAAAGATGCCTGATAAATATCCAATTGCAAATGTTTGTCCTGATCTGAGCAAGCGTTCCAAATCACAATCACATTTCAAATTCAATCTTTCTGGTTTGTCTTCACTTCACATGCATTCCCTTAACAACTGAGAGTCGTTTTCCATATGTATAGAAGAGGAGCTCTCAGTTGGAAAGAGGGATCCAGTGATCAATGTTCAAAAAAAAAAAAATGGCAAAGAGGATGTTTATGTGTGAAGAAGCACGAGTTCAACTGAGCTCTGGCAAACTGCTGAGACATGCTCCACTGATGTGCTGTTTGAGCTATTCAACAGCATGTTTCAAAGGACTCTGAAAAAGGCCGCCGTACCGATTTTATTCTGTTTTTTATGGCACACTCGAAACCTGCACTGCGGAGAGGCTCAAACCACAGCCGGCAGCCACTTCAGGTCGGGATGTAATTATGTGCACATTCATGACGATATGTTGTTCACACAACTAACAGTTGATCCCCCTCAGAGTCACATGGTGAGGTTGGTGGCCTATGTCTATGGCGAACCCTTCAAGGACATTCACGATAAAACAAGAATGAAATGATGAACTACAGTTTAATGTGTTAATTGTCGTGTTATGCCGTATTCTGCAGAATATTATTACATCCCACAGTTTAACTGTGACAAATTTATATCAATTTATCAGCATTACAAAACCCAGAATGCCATTATGCCATATTTTTTGTCTTTTTTGTGATGTCAACCAGTCTAATCACTATAGTGTTATACACTGATCATCAAAAGAATAGCTGCACAAATAGTTAAGTAATGACATCATGAGACGAATGCGAAACAGGCGAATGATTCAAGGTGCACACTTAGCCGCGCATGTGCCTTAAGCAACGATAGGTCTAATCCCTGTACCTGACGAAACCAACAGCTACGATGGAGACATTCAGCGAGAAGTGATGACCTCCATGAGTGTCAGCACCATTGGACTACATGCACACAGACCATTATGATGACTGCCATTAACACCACGTCTTGCCAAAGACTGCAATGCCGTCCCAGATTGTAATGAAGCAGCTTAGAATGGCAGCGGATCATCTTCAGTGATGAGTCTCGCTTTTGTCTTGGTGGCTACATGGGTGGAGGTATAGTGGTCAGCACCAAGATGAACAGTTTGTTGTCCAGAAGGCCTGGTGTCACTTCATCTCCACCCCTACTGCAAAATCAGAAGGAACTGCGTAAGACTATTCAAACTGCATTGGATGGATTATTGCAGGACACCATTAGGAACCTCTACAACTCCATGCTGAGACAACTGGCATGTTGCATAAGCAAACATGGCAACCCAGTGCCGTACTAAGAGACATTGTGTGTGTAGCTAAAAAAAAAATTGCCCATCATCCTAAATTTATCATCAGCCTATTATTTATCTTCCCAGCTAACATTAAAAAATACACAGAAGATCCTCCCTAAAGCAGCCCTTAAATGTCAACACTAATGATTTTTGTGGGAGTCTTCCTATTATAACTCCTCCCTCTGTTGTTTGTAATTTAATATTTAATAGTTAATATCTTGGTTTCAAAGTAATACAAAACAAAAGCTTGTGTCTCGTTTGTGGTGTGGGATGTGTGTTGCGGTATCTGGCAACCCAACCCAGAGGCGGAGGTGAGCATGACCCTGCCTGACATGCATCATTCATCACTGCACTGTGCCAAAGACAGTATAAATGAAGAGAATGACTAAAATATGAATAAGAACGTTTGTAACCCTCAACATGGCATCTGTTTACAGAAGAAGTCAGTTGGATGGTCACATGACCAGTAGGGAAGGATTGACAAAAATTGTAGTGATGGGAAAGCCCCTGAGCTCATTGTGGAGAGGCATTTTTGGACCTTGATCCTTAAGACAGATCACCAGAGGAGTGTTTTCCTAATTGTTTAACCAGAAAAATCTCAAGCTAGAGACTACTGTAGATAGATGCTGCAATAGTTGAATTTTTCATTTTCAAAAAAGATTTTTCCTCATAATGTAGTGACCTGCTGATATTCTGGGAAAAATGTACAGATGACAGGTTCAGGCTTTGGACAATATTGGCTAACCATAGAGGGCAACTGGGCAATTTCCAAAGGGACAATAATCAAAAGCAGCTCAGACCTCAAGCTGAACAATCCAAAGCAACCTATCACTCAGTTGTATCCAGCATCGTACTGTAATTATTATTGGAATATTCATAAAAATCTTCTTAGAATATACACTGAATTACCATAAACATGTTCCGTCAAACAATGCCAGAGGACATTGTTATTATAAGGAGATATACTCTGAATCCTCACTTTTGAGTATTTGCTGGATTAACTTGCTTCCCTGACACAGAGCACTCATCAGAATTTTAGAAGACACGTTAGGCCTTCTGAGGCTAAATTGACGCAATTACTGACATTCAAGGTGAAATCACCTGGATGATGTTGCCATCCCTGTCAGCTAGCTGTAATCCAATGGAGATGTTGTTACGTGAGGTAGTTTCAACAGAGTAGCTTTGAGTCTTTCCCTTGGCACTAAGTAGGGTGCTGAGCTGTGAGTCAAATGTGCCATTCACAATTAAGTTGTGGAGCCTGCACTGCTGCTAGCATTCCTGCATGAGAATCCGTCAGCTCTGGTCAATACTGTTGCATGCTAATCTGTAAGCGCTTCCTATAGACTCCATGGGGTTAACAAATATGGTTACAGACACCACTGTTTTGTCTCGTATACATTTACCCTATAAACTATGAGGTGGTTAAATAGTCGTAATGGGGGGGGTGGGGGTGGTATTAAGGTTTCATCACGATAATGTCATAAATAAACTGATAATGGGAAATGGAAACTTTTCTTATTCAAGAAGTTCACTTCTGATTTAAAAAATAAATAAATACAGTATATACAACAAACTTAAAATGTACTTTAGGGGCCCCCACACTGGACTGGGGCTCCAGGCAGTTGCCTGCATCACTTGCTTGCAAGGGGTGCCTCTGAAAATATGCCTGCTATTCAAACTGTAAATTTCTACTGCAAAAACAACTAAACCGCCAATGCTTTCTTGTTTGCAGGGGGTATTTTGTTGAGGTTGCCAGTCTTATTATTCCAGATTAATGTGCAGTGGTGCTAGCTTCCATGTAGTAACGCTATTGAGTTTTACAAAACTGTATTCCAACTCCTCAAATCAGAGCATCCAATGACAGCTGGAGGAAAAATGTATAAACTGCAACCTATCGGTGTAACGTTTAATTTTATATTTTATTTAAAAACATCAGTATGGCTTTAGAGTAATAAACTACTACTAATAATACATATACTATCTTTATAATTGTTTCGGGATTTTTTAAACTAAATTAATTAAATAACTGATTAAAGTTAATTAATGGTTATTAGGTAGAAAATGTATTAATAAGCAGTTATAACACAGTTATAACAGTTAAAATGGCACAAACTGAGCTGATCTATCTGGTAAATATGTATATGTGATTACATTGACAGGTTTAATGGCGACTGATGAAAAAGATCAGAGAAGAGAGTAAGATCAGTAAACATCAAAAGCTTCCTGTTTGTGTTGCAACTGCTAATTAACGTTCATAACGTTTTTAATAACCATTTATAAATGCACAAACCAGCCATCCATAAGTCCTTTACGAGAGTAGCTTTATTATAAAGTGGTGCAGAGACAGTGGCTCAGACCCAGAGTTCTTGAAATGATGGCCGTGAATGAAAAGAGGCCTATGGAAAGGTTCATAGGACCAAAAAAGGGACTTTGTGTCCTAAAACAAGACTTTTCACCATCCTATTTTTAATTGTGTAGCCACTGAACACCTGACCTCTGCTGGATTTCATGGAGGTAGATAGTAAGTTAAGTAATTAGAGAGTTGTACAGTTCTCATTATAGCCTGCTGGCTGCCTCTAATTATCTGCAGCTGAGTTTAAGAAGAAAACGGAAAGTAAAAATGATATAGCTGAGAACTAACTTTGACTTTGGCCTGAAATGAAAGTAGTCCACACTTTCTGCATCATGATTTTGGGCCATGAAAATGTTAATGCTGATGGGTGGCTGGTGGCATACAGTGTCATATGTTTACAGTAGGTCAGAGAGCATACCAATTAGACAAATGTGCACACTTGGACATAACTGACATCCTACTCAGCCTCCTACACACGCACACACACACCTTCCCGCTTGTTCATACACATACACAAACACATAAGCAACCCCTAGGACATACCAGGGCAGTGCCGAGCGAAGAAGCACTCAACAGGAATGCAGAAAGAAAAGGGGGAGAAAAAAAATGCAATTTAATGATGAACTCACCCCGAAAGCACCCCGCGTCTGTCAATCAGCTTGGAGAGGCACTGAGAGGAAGTCAGACAGCAGCGGGGGAATGCAAAAGCCCATGCTTGGCGGTCTGCACACAGGCTGAAATGAGATCCCGACCAATCTGATTGAATTATTGTGATCTCATTCAGAGCAGCAGCGCTTTAGGCACTAATACTGCTCAATGATAAGCGGTGGGGAGGAAATTGACCTCCAGGAGCAAGGCAAGCAGGTAGACAGAGAGGTGGTGGTGGGGGAGGGAGGGGGATGAAGTGTTTGTTTAGCAGCTTGGTGTGACCAGGGTGATTTTCTCTGTAGCTATTATGGTGCGGACGAATGGATCTTTGAAAAGCATGTGAACACATCGCTCATCCTTCACGGAGGTACCAGCTGTACCGCGCTTATCACAGCGCAGGTGTAGTCTGCCAGTGGGCTCGCAAGAGCAGTCCTTCTTGTGAGCCACGGTTGTCTATCTGCTACAGAGGCCTGAAAAAATAGACCTATCCACGCTTCACCCACAAATGCAATCTTCCATACCAACTGTTGCCAGGTTAGACAAGCATTACAAAACATTAGCAAAACGTCCTACTGGCAGTATAGCACACAGTTCAGAGTGGGCCAATAAAATGCTTACAGGAGAATTGG
Organism: Prochilodus magdalenae; assembly: GCA_024036415.1. Lineage (NCBI taxonomy): Eukaryota > Metazoa > Chordata > Actinopteri > Characiformes > Prochilodontidae > Prochilodus > Prochilodus magdalenae. The sequence continues at coordinate 259,846 of JAMWET010000945.1, forward strand.
GCTGATTTAGCTTATAATAATTGCACGACTCAAAGTCATGCAGAGTGGTTTGGTGTGGCAAACATACTGACTCAGATTTCTTTCAAGTAGTGGTGATACTAACACTGGCAATGCAAATTAGCCATTTTATCTATTGTTCAAAATGACCAGTGAACTGACCTTGAACTGGGATCATTTTTGCTTTCCGAAAAATTGTTTAAAAATTTAATTAGATGCCAAAAAAGATCTCAAAACCTTCTTTTAGGGAGCTTTTACAGCTTTAAAACTCTTTAGACATCTGGTTCCTATCACCAAGTCTATCTGATGAATATGTAAATGTGATTGCACTGACAAGTTTAATGCTGACTGATGGAAAAGACAAAGCAAGGTGAGCAGAACTCAAAATCTGAGCTTTAACAGCATAAAAGTATGTATCTGTAACAAGTAATTGGTGCTCTTTCTATTTATGTGTTGTATTTGTTAATTAATGTCTTAAGGTGGTTATGAGCTCATTAAGAACCATTTATAAATACATTTGAAAACATTAATAACTATGTATTCTTTGTTATGCGCAATTTCTACTGAACTGAACTTTTCTTTGGGGATTATTTTGCCTTGCAATGAACTTCCACAGTCTTTCGAACTCTTTAGGAATCTGGCTTCTGTCGCCACCACTGTGAAATGAACTATGTTTTTTTTTCTTGTATGGATCATTTCACATCAAGCTCCTAATGTCTTTGTTTATAGTTTAATTATGTTTAAAATGTTTAAGAATTTTTTATGTGCTCTCGCCCACATTAACATGCCATACTGAGCTGAACTACTGTATTGTAATTCAAAAGAAACATCCAAGTTGGAAATAAACTTGCTCAAATGATTTCTATTGTACATCACAATTGATTTCAAAAGATAAAGCTATACACACATGTGTATCTACAAATTGTGATCTGCCACATGCATGTAAAATAAATATAATTCAAAATAAATAATATTTCGTTACAAGCATTTCATTATATTAAGTATTGTACATCACAGCTTCTTATTAGGAGTAATAGGATAGATGGCATCACGTCTATAAAGCCTCTCCAACCCTGCAACTGCAAAAGGAATTCTTTTTTGGGTGGAATGGATAGGTCAATCAGAGAAGCACAAGCTGTGCAGAGAGACACCAGACACTGGAGCTGCACAGCATATCATTTGTTCATCAAAAGCATTGTCCCAAAAGGGTGCATTGTGCAAATGAGCCCTTTAACCAATTGCAAATCTATTTATTCTGCTTTATGAAGTTCCTGACCAATCACAGAGGCTTTATATGACTGTTTCTGGGACTAATTTAAGGATTAAAGGGTGTCTGCAATCCACCAATGTAACTCAGTTATACAGAATAGTCATTTACCATTTTAAGAATTAAACTGTATGTATTAATATACCACATTTTATATATGTAAATGCGCAATGATACTTTGCCTGTTTTTAGCTTTATTACATATTCAACATCAAATAAGCTCAAAAACCAAAAAAAATCAAGTAGTCATGTTGCATGTTTAAGATGGCTCCAGCAAATGACACTGCATAAGGATGATGGGGCTATAAATACCCGTGGGGTGTGAGTGATAGGGTTTATAGATTGAGAAGAGGTGGTACAGTGCAGGGAATGGCTCGATCCATGTGTGGTAAATGGCTCCAGAGCAGATGTTAATGATTGACTAGGAGTGACTGCATTTGGGCGTGGCCAAAGACCATAGTGTGAAGGAAGTAGCTGAATCTGCAGGTGTATGGAAGCGTATAGTTATACTGGTCTACCAGCAGTGGATAAAACCCCAGTCTACAGGGAATTCTCCTCAGAATTGTGCCAGGGAAGGCATCCACCAAATCTGGCCCAACTGCACTATTCTTTGATGCAGGAGTGGCGGAACATTGATATGGCCTACATCCAAAAACCTGTCCAGTCCATGTCAAATAGAATCACACCTGTTATTTCTGCTTGCATTACACAATATTAGACACATTTCAGTCATAGGTGGGTTTTTGTTTTTGGTGCAGTGTGCTGATATTTGTATTCATTTATTTAGCTGACACACAGATAAAATAAAAATATAAATGTAATAAGGAACGTAATCCAAAGACAAGAGCACTTTGGTAGATTGTTCAAATGCAAAAATGTTAGAGCAATGCAAGTCTTGTGGTTCTCCACAACAACAACAACAACAACAAATGAAAATACAAAAATAGATAAAAATGTAAATGTGATGTAAATATGATCCATGAGATCTTTGTTTGTGAACTTAATATGAAATAAACAAGCTGTCAGAGAGACTATGAGGCAATGAAACAAACATGCCGTACCTTTTCATTTCCAACAAATCACTTCATCCATTAGTTTGCTTAAGGCACACACACAAACTCCATCTAATATTCTTCAGGCTGCAAACTGGTACCGTGCTGGATGAGAAAATGAAAGTATGTAAATTCTTTCAAAGGAGTGCAAACACAACAATGTGCCCCCCCACCCCCACACTTGTTTTTAATCTTGTCAGCACACAGCCCATATGCATTGCATATTTGCAAGTACCATAAGATACTAATAATATCTTTCATATGTCTCATATCCATTTCTTTCTAGCAGATATAAGTTGCAGTCCTTAAATCTGATTGGCTGAGCCATGATCAAAGCTCATCCAGAAACCTTTCAATATACACACTTACGTCCACAACAACTACTGAGCTTCGTTTTAATGCAACAAGTCCCTAAAAGCCAAATTGCTATCAATGGGCTGATGTAAGGTCCTGTTCTGCTGGAAATGAGGGCCGGGAAATGCATTTTCCTAATGACTAGGTTAAAACAAAGCAGGCTAAACAGGGTTAAAGGTACTAATCAGGCTAAACTGCTTCTTCATTGTTTGGCTTATAATTTTCTGTAAGGTTGCAAAATAAAAAGTAAATATGTAAAAATGTTACTTGATAGTCTTACATATCGTCGCTGTCCAAAGAAAAACAAGTATCTCCAAAATGGCAACTTTACAGGAGAGGCCAAAAACCTCATTCGATTTTAATGCAAGTCAATGGAACCAGACGTCCTTCCAAGCACTTCTGGGCCATTTCAGTTGGTCCGTTCATCATGCAAATCTCACAAAGTGTAAACGGCAGCAGCTGTTTTTAAATGACGCATAAAAGTCAAAATGGACAAAAATGGAGATACATGTTTTTCATTGGACAGCGACGATATGCCAAATGTCTGGTTTTGGTAGAGCTGTCATTAATAGTATTAGTAGTAGTGGTAATGTTAGTATTACTGGTATTACCATTTATATTAGTATTATTATTATCATTAGCTTGAAGTTTACACAACACAGGAAATTGCATACAGGGGATAATGGGAATTATTACTATTACTACGATTATTATCTTTATCACTATGATAATTCAGCAAACAAAAACTTTAAGTTTTGGTATAAGCACTGCTGTATTATAATATTTTTATTTTTTAAAATGATTTTATAGTAATTAAAAGTTGAAAAGAAGAGGCGCTTAAACTTAATGGTAGGTGACTGAAGGCTCTCAATGTTTCACCAGCTGAACAGCATACTCAAGTATATGATGTTTAATTTATTCATTCTTTATTAAAACTATTATAAGTTAATTATTATATTTTAAACTGCTGGCTGAAAAGGTGTGTATTTTATTATAGGATTATGTTGTCACTTTTCAGTAAAAACATAAACCTATTTAAAGCTGTGTGATACAGTGGGACCCTAAGGACCTTTAGTCATGGTGAGATCACAGTAACGTAGATTTATGGCTTTAATACATTTAATAATAATGACATACAGGTACATATACTACATGTATTTCAAGGCTTCTCCTGTTTTTCCTCTGGCCTTTCTACAGACAAGCTTTCTACAAATAGGTTTGTCCTAAAAATGCACTTACACACACACATACATGCTCACCCTCGAGTCTCACAGATGCAGATCTAGCGTGGGTGAACATTTCCACATTTAGCCCTTCTCTATCTGATTGCTGTAATCTAATTTGATTTATGTGCAGCAAGTGTGCAGAGGACGCGAGTAGGAGAAGCTCAGTACTAATTGGTGGAGTTTTAATTCACTGCATGCGTGCAGCAGCAGAGGAGTAAGGAGCTCCCTCGTATCTAAGGAAGGCTATGAACCTCCAACCCCTCCCCCCTGTCTCTTTCCAGCCTTTTATCGGCTCTCCACTGGTCCTGGAACAGAGGCTGTCCCAGTCAAGGACATGTTCTCCTGAGGGTCATGTCCACTCATCTAAACACAGCAGATTGCTTTGTTATTGTGTGTTCACGAACAGGCTCAGTTCCCCAAAGACATAAATACACAGTGAACAACTAGTCTTTGAGTATCTAATCTGAGAAGATGGATTTTAAATGGAATGTATATACTATGTAAAACTAATGTTTCTGTATTTTACGGTTTACATGCCTTAAAAAACAGAAGATGGTTCTTCAGGGGGCTTTAGTATAGGCGATTGTTTTATTTAGAACCATATAGAGCCATTTCAGGGTCCTTTACATGGCGAAATGGTTATGATGTCAAGAACCATATAGAACCATATAGAACCACATACAACACGCTTTCATTCAATCCAAATTACCATTTCACCATGCAATAAACCATTTACACAATAAATAGTTCTACATAGCACTCAAGCTTTTAAAGAGAACCACTGCCTTTACTAAAGTACCCTTGAAGATTCTTCATTCACGGAGGAGAATGACAAAAACACACCACTGCATCCAACATTATTAGTTCAGACTTGGGACGCTACAAATGCGGTACTGAAGTTTGGTACATATCCAGCAATGCAACACAGTCTGAACAGCCAGATCGGAATTTCTGCAACTTCAGTCCAACTCAAGATTTGTCATAATTTCACGCTGCCAAGACCTGAAACACTTGGGATGTTTATGTAAAAAGAAATACAAGCTATTTATCACATTCATTCTGTGTTTAAAGATAACTAGAAATAACTGGCTGGACATCGCCTTAGGAGAACAAAGAAGAGTTTAAAGTCTGAAAGCATGAGTGAAAGACACCAAGGACGCAAAACAAAGAAGGGGAAAGATAACATGGCCCTTTTACAGCAAGTTTAAACATATTCTGGTGATGAGTCCAGCTGCCATTCATCAGAACTTTGCGATCACTCCTGTGATGCTAGCACAGATAAAAACAGAAACCTCTGGGAGCTCTTTTACTCTTTCAGGCCAGCTTAGATGACCTACAGTAGGTCACATTAACAAGATATTGTTGAACAGTCCATCTTGGCACTTACCAAGGTGCCTCCACATATGCATTTGCTGCTCAGCTCCACCAAGACCAAAACTCTATGACAATCTGGCACTACACCAATGCAGTCTTTGGTGATGTTGATGTGGTGTTAAGGGCAGTCGTTCTAAAGGTGTGCGTGCATGTACCATGCAGTCATTTGCCAATGGTGCTGGCACTAACAGGATGACCTATGGAGGGCATCACTGCCCGGCCAAGCATGAAACTTCAATCATTTGCATTTACCACAATGTCCAACTTACCCACCAAGTTTCATTTCTGTCGATTGATTCCTTTTGGGTGCCACTATTGCTTTGATAATGAGTGTACATAAGTCCCAAGGCAGTGTCAGTCACATTGCTGGTGAGGAGAAACCTTTCTGTGGATACACACTGGTTCAATGTGTATTGACGTACCAATTAGGGCACTGATTAAATATAATCTAAGTGCTGCTAAGTCTTTTCTGTGAACTGTGTATAAAGTAATAGCGTTTTTGGATATTTTGGAGTCTTTTCATCGGATGCCCTTAGAGAAAGATCTTGCCCTTATCGCAGTGCACAAGCAAAGCAGTTATAGACACTCTAGACACTTCTAGTCTGGGTTGCTACTCAGCCCTTGCTAAACAGACAAAGCAATCAATTACAAGAAAATAATGACCTTCCTCTACCTTTTCCTGTGCGTAGTGTGATCAATGTGTGAATTAGACTGCACTTGCCAATCTCATTTCAAGAGCACTGAGGAAAATAAGAGAAGCTTAGCACTGCAGCAAAGGGTCATTGTGTATGTACTTCCTGTCTGGTGAGATTTAGGTGGCATAATTTATAGATGCTTTTCTGAATACCAAAAATTTTGTAAAATACATTTAATGTCAAAAAATAATTGCACAAATAGCTGCAGAGAGCTCCAGAGGGAATCAACCCACAAAAGATAAATTTGGTGTGTAGGCTTGACACTGTAAGACATGTTCATGATTCAAGTTTAACGCTTAGCTGGGCATATAGCGTAGGCCAGGACAGGACTTATCACTTTTGCAGTATCTTTTGCGGACAATTGCAGACATTCAGTCCAAGAGTCATCCTGTTAGTGCCAGCACCACGGTTTCCACCCGTCCCGTAAAATATGGAATCTTCCTGTATTGAACCAACATGATTTGTTCCGTATTTTTGTAAATGTCTGATATACACGTCGGTCACACACATATGATTGATCACATTCTCCTGCAAACCACCAGCTCAAATACAGGACGTGATTTGTTACCTATTTCGGTACATGTCCAACACACACGACTGTCACTCACACATGAAACCCCCAATGAATCTGTGTGTGTTCAGCACCAAGATGAATGGTTTGTCATTAGGGTCACATGTCCAGAAGGCCTGGTGTCACTTCACAGTCTGCAGGAACTGTGTGAGAATATTCAAGCTGCACGAAATGGATTATAACAGGAAACCATTAGAAACCTCTACAACTCCATGTCTGGCATGGTGCGTTAGCACCTTAGTAGCACTTTATGGAGATCATATAATGGAATTATTTTTGAAATATGTCTGAAGTAGAGGTTTCCAATCTCGCATGGTTCTTGGGTCAAACCACGATATCTTTCAACATGGGACTAAACTAAAGCCTTTTGACACTCAGTTGGCCTTAGCTCTGGAAACGGCTGTGAAGACGGCCAACACATCACAATCATCTAAGCCGATCTAAGGCAGGTCTAATATATGGCAGTCATTGTAAATTGTGATTATTTGAGGAGAAAATAATAAAGGATGTCATTTACACTCTGCACAGGGGCAGATTAAACCTTCTACTTTGTTGGGGGCGAGCAGGACAAATTAACGCCATGGCGTCCATATGTAAAAACTAAGCTAAAGAAATAACCCATTTTTATTCTACTTATATCTGTGGTGTCATAAAACCAATGCGTTTGCACATCAGCCTAATCAGCCTAGCGCAGTTTAGCAGCTCTTCTTATTGAAGGTGAATACTTTTAAAATGAGATGCAATGCAGAGTTGCTAATCTAGCAATCAGTTAATTTAGCATACCAGTCTTAAAGGCCCAGAAACAAATACAGTTTATTGAATGTAAAAATGAATGAAGACCAAAAACACACAAATGAATCTTACGAGTGAATCTAGAACATAAGGAAAAGGAGGCAATGGGGGTCTTTTGGTCTTGAGGCAATTTGGCTGTTACTGAACATTAAGCTGCTATTTTCCCACCTGCACTGTACACTTTATATATCCATACTGTTTAAACCACTTACATACTGATACTGCGCTACTCTTTGCACATGTCCTGTACACATACTGTACTGTACTGTACTGTTTGCACACATTGTTTTTGTCTATTCGTCCTTGCACTACACTATTTATATATATATATATATATATATATACACACACACATTCTTCAACTGCACTGGAGAAGGAGCCTGGCCGTGTTTCTTTATACTGTACAACCCTGTATTGGTATGATGACAATAAAGTTGAATTGAATTGAATTGAATTGAATTTTAACCACATCAAAAAAAGCTACATGTGATATTATGCCACACATCTAACTATATAATCCAAATATCCTGAAGATGCAAAGACCATTGCTTGGGCTAAACATATTGAACAACTCCAGTCCTGATAGTATTTATATAGTGTGGAGAGTACTGTATAAAGCTCTGAGCACTGAAGTAATTAAGCACTAATGTCATAAAGATGGTAATAAACCTGCGATGATCTTTCCCTGTAATGATCAGTTTTTGCTTTAAAGTGATGAGTTCACATATTCCTCGCTGTAATGGACTGTTCTAATGATTTCCACATTTTATCACATACAGGCAAATCAATGTAGCCACAAGGCAGTAACTCTTTATTGCCAAAAATATTCATTAGAAGAGGAAGCGGAAAACTAACGATAGCACATTCCAGCGTGAGGACGGAACACAAACCTAAGCAACTAAAACCCCCCAGTCCACCACACCACACCGCACCACACCACCTCCTCCACCCAACATCAGCGTCGCGAGAGAAAATCAATAGATGATACGGAGCCTTTCTCTGATCTGCCACAGCAGACCGTGTCACAGTCTGTGATGCAGAGAACAAACAGCCCAGCCAGGCCTCATGAGCGCCATCGCTTCGGTACAAAAACGGCCAACTTTCATACTGCCGTACTTACTACACGCTTTTCTTTTCATGCTGTTTTGCTTTGTAACGATGACTTTCAAATGATTTTTGAGCAGGGAGGATAAAAGATAAGCATGCTTGTGTGTGTGCACATTCACTCATACAGCAAATGGGATACTTCTAGGAGCGATATTGAAGAAGAACTGCTGTTAGGAGCCAAAAGATTCACACACAAATGATTTTTTCATAGGGATGATTACATTGATTACATTATTTATGAAACAATATCTAATACTGTCAACAAGCTTGTAGAATTGGCAGTCCAAATTCAAAATAGCAGAGAGTTGTCTGTCACTCCTAGCCAGAATTTAAACTCATCCGGGTTGCCAGGTTGAAGACACTAAACTTACACAAACAAACACAAACACAACATTGGCAATGGCAAGTCCTACACTGAAAGTTGATGTGCATATGTATATATTCTCAATATTTTAAATATCCCAAATGTAAACCAGCTCATGTGGACTTTAAATAACTCAGTGTTAGCTAGATGCATGGCTGGCCATGTATGGTATCCAAAACTCAGCCCATTATCCCATAAAAACAAAAGCCTACTGCTCTAAAACCACACTCTTGAGTTGTGAGTGATAGCAGTAAGCATTAGTGCGGGTTAGCAAGACAGCTTAAGCCAGCATTAGGATTACTTTACCGGCTGAGTCTCAAATACTTGACGTTTTAATAACCCACTGAGCATTAATTTACTTATAATCTGCATCCCTGCTAGTTGCCATGATAGATTAGTTAGCTTTAGCAAGCCGCTCAATGTTTACCTGTGCAGAAGAAAATTAGCCAACTCAGAATCTGTGTCAACGTCCTTTCAAATGCACTGCCAGTATTTCCTCGTGTTTTGAAATGGGCAAAATGCTTATGTTGGAGAAGGTGACATATTTCAGTTTAGCATGTTATCTTAATCTGTACTGACATATCATCATCATTCTAAGTTCAGTCCATATAGCATAAATTTACATACGTTTAATTTAAATATGTATGTAGCTTAGTGTACTAGAAGCATTTCTGAGTGTGAGGGAACTGATGCCAGCATATGGACACATGGTAATGCGACCATGGTTGGAGCCATGCATTTTAAAACAGAAGGAAGAAAGGAAGACTGAATATGATTTATACATTTACTGATTTTTACCTGATGGACTATGATTACCATAAATTCCAGAACTGAACCGGTTTCAGAGCTCACACAACTAAACCTCCACAGATGACTACGGTAGTTATTAATAATTGTTGCAATTGCATGTGCCACATGTGTTACAATAATGAATAACTATGAATAAATGTCTACTAGTTAAATGAACAGGTGGACAAGAGCTATTGCATGTAATAATCTCGCCTCACAGTGCTAAGGTTGTAAAAAATAGATTTGCCAGCGTGAAGAATATTAAAGAACCTTTGAACATGATAAGAGAGATGGCATATCGGTATAGTATCTGTATCAGACCGGTAGAAGAAAAAAATGAAAAATAATACTCTAATACTTTAATAACCATATCCTGAAATAGAGCTCACACATATTGGGTAATATATCTTGTGGGGTAGCGGGGTGACTGAGTAGCACTGAACCTTGTTTAGCTAGCCTACTATAAGTGGGGGGTCATTTTTCCCTAAAAAAATTAATCTTTAAATTACTACATGGTATCTTTCTCAGGTCAGCTGTTGACCTGATGCTACTGTTAGATTATTAACTACACCAATCAAGCAGGTGTCCTTTTCCCCTTTACCTCCATTCAGCACTTCCATTATCAGCTACATAATTTACACTGTCCTTGTCCCAAGAGTATGTCAAACCAAACCGAACAAGAAGAACAGACTATAGATTCTTTCACTGAATTATGGTTACTCTTATGTAGCTTACACTACGCACAGTGAATTCCAATGACTTGTGCAAGAAAATGTTTTCACAGCAATGTCTCACTGCATATCTTAAAATTAGTACATATTAAAATATGCAGCCACATTTACACAGTATGAGAAGTTCTTTGCAACTCTAATCTGGGGTCTTATGCATCAGTGGCTAATTTTTGTCTGTGGGTACCATATTTAACCAGGCTTTAAGTTCCATGGCTAAATAGTGATTGTAAAACAGCATGTAAAATGAAATACTACAGAATCCACTCACAAAGGAGATGAAAGGGTTTCGGCATGCAAACTCTGCTATATGATGATTTGTAGATGTGCAGCTGGCACAGTGATGATTTTATGACTCTATATTTTACATATATTGTAGAATATATCTCCCTAAAACCATTCCAAAACAGATTTTACATCATCTTACATGTAACTACTGTTTTTCAGTGAACGACAGCTGGAGCCTTACAAGAACATAATTGCAGTTTCCAAAGGTTATCTCTGGGTTAAGCTGAACTAAGGAATCGGACAGTGCATTATCGTTAACAATGTAAGCTTTGACATGTTCAACTAGTTGATAGGGTTAGTGAGCTAAGCATCTGTGAACGACTGAGGAAACCAATAGAACTATTAAGAAAAAAAGAAAAGGCTCAATTTAAACTGAGTCTCTCTCTACAGCTCTTAACATGCACCTTTGTTAAGTGGTACAGAGTGGTTTAAATTAAATTCTTTTTGGCTCAGACCCCTGTAGGTTCTTATCGTAAATGAAGTGCTTCAACTAAAAATAGCTACAGCTTATGTATATATTAATTCATCATCAGGAAAAAAGGTGCACGCAGACTAAATCAAACAACAGAAATGAATTTAGTAGTTAGGTTTACCACACTGGCCATGCAGGTACCGCTATGCCAACGCTGATGTAGATGGACTTTAAGCAAGTCTATGCCCTCTATGAGCCATCCTGTTAGTGCCAGCAGTGCCAACTGGATTACATGCACACAGAGCTTTATGACAACTGCCCTTAAAACCACGTCAACTTCAACAATGACTGCAATGCAGTCGTGTCGATCCAGACTGTCATGAAGTAACGCGAAAGGGCAGTTGTCCAGAAGGCCTGGTGTGACTCCACCTCTACCCCAACCGCAAAATTAGCAGGAACTGTGTAAGAATATTCAAGATACATGGGGTGGATTATAACAGGACACCATTCCATGCTGTTTGGCATGTTGTATGAGCAAACATGGCAGCCCATTGCCATAATGAGAGTGTAGCTCAATAGATATTGCCCATAGGAGTCTAAATTTATCATCATTTATTGTTCCTGGTAACCTTTATCTTCCTTCCCAAAACCATGCAATCTGACACTTCCTTCTGGGAGCAATCATTTTTTGATAAAGAGAACTTTCAATACTGGGACTAGAAAAGAAAATGGCATATCATGATGTGTTGATGAACAAACAGGTTATGATGAGCGCTAAGCTAAAATCAGGGCGAGGTTTATTTAACAGATTTATAATCAAACATAGCAGCAAAAGAGCAAGGCGAATCTGAGTCAAGAAACAAGCAGACGTCAAAAACCAGGCAAACAGTCAGAACAGCAAAAGCACCAAAAGGGCAAGAGTAACTCAGGGAATCAGTATAAAGTCAAAACCAGAATAGCAAACAATTGTAATCACCGCTCAGTAAGCACAGAGTGGGCCATGTGAGAGAGTGGTATTTATACAAACAGCCTCAATTAACAACAGGTGTGATCAATACTCAGGAGACTCAGATCTAGAAAACAGGACGGAATTGGGAAATTGCAGACATGTGAACGTGACGTTATTGGGTGGTGGGTTATGGGAAATGGATTCCGGGAGATTGGAGGTCAGGAGACACTTGCCATATCTATATCATACAGCATTATGGTTTTAGGCCAATTTGAAGTTTCTTCCTGTAAATTTTACATGTTGTAGAATTTCTTTACACATGCAAATGTCATTAACTAATGAATTTTCAACAAAATTTCCACAATTTTGAAAAATTGTTGCCAAAAATGCTTTCTTTTGGCACCTTTATTTTTAGGCATATAGGGAGAAAAGGTTCACCAGATAACACATGGCCGGTAACACAAAGCTTATTTTTCTATTGATGTCACTATAGACTGTAATCTCTAACTTGCTTATTCTATTTTGCAGGCTTACATCAACTCCAGCAGCTGTATTATGCTGATCTTCAATGGTCCATCAGTCATTCTTCTCAGTCTTATGATATTATCATGTGAAGGTTGACACATGTCAAAAGACAAACCTGGCCTAGCAATACTCTTTCCTTTGACACAACCACAGACTGCAGTGATGTCAGCAAAGTCACTTTCAATACGATGAACTGCTTTAATGCTCAGCACTGCAGGATGGTGGAAATAATGATGTGACTTGAGCTTGTATTGGGCACCTGACACTCAGAGGTTAGGATGAAGCTAAAGTGTTGCTTTAGTCTTGGGTTGCAAAAGATCAAAAGGCCTCATTAAGTTGTATTCAGGTTAAATATATCTGTATATTTGGTGATGCTTTGAATCAGTCTCCAATTCACCACAGTTCTATATCCATAGTCATCAAGGCTGCACGCTCCAATTCAACCATTCAGCTCTCACCCTGAGGAAGATCGCACCCGATGGGGCCGTGTAGGAACACTGCTCTCGCTCCATGAGCACATCGGAACCATACAGATGCAAATCAATTTTCATCCTTCCATTCCGGTATTTTCTCGTGGGGAGGGAGAAGGAAATTGAGGTCACGCTCGATCAAATAACGATAAGACAGAGATGGCCTCAGACTGAAGGTTCTGAGAGAAACCCTTCAAGCTAATCGGGTCCAGCTATCCTTGACATATGGTTTGAGATCAGTCTTAAAGCTCTGACAGGAGGAACATTTGAAGCAGCTCTGGAGAGAAAGGCATGACCTTAAATTCAGCACCTAAAAAAAAAGCATCTCAACATCTAGCTAAGATGATAATGTGCAGGACAGAGCGCGACAAGAAGGTGATGCAACATGACAAATCAAGGTGACACCGTATGACGACTAACGCTTCTAACAACACACCAACAACATCAGACTGGCAGACAAGAAATGTCACCTCATGACTCCACTGGGCTCATCAGCTCATTGAGGCTATCATTTCACATAAGCATTGTTGTCCTTTCTTTTTTCATTCTTCCTTCTAGAAATATTCTACTCGCTGGAAATACACTCACAGCCTCATGGGCACTTTCATGGAATTAAAAGTTAAATGTGGCAGCACGCTTCTAAAGAATAAATATGTATATATATATATATATATATACATATATATATATATATATATATATATATATATATATATATATACACTGTATATAAATAAATCACTACGCACAAGGGTCAAGGCCCTGAGGTTAATCCTGATTCTGTACAATGCTAGAGAATTACAGTCTTGTTGCTGCTGTTATTGCAGCCTTTACCACTGAACATTAGGGGTTAGTCTTCCGGTCAGGGATTAAAATAAACAGGAGGTCCCTTTTTTAACATTTCTGCATAACACAGTATTGATATGTAAACATTTACATTATTTAGCTGACGCTCTTATCCAGAGCAACTTACAAGGTTAATCATATTACAGGTGGGCCAATGTAGTGTTAGGAGTCTTGCCCACGGACTCTTATTGGTGTAGCACAGCGTAGTCACTCAGCCTGGGATTCAAACCCCAGTCTCCCACGTGTGGTGGTAGCTACTTGGCGGGTAGTGGTGTTATCCGCTGAGCTACAACCAACCACCAACAAAATGATCCGTAGTGAAAAGCTCAGATGTCTTTACGGCGGCGGTGGCAGGAGCCAGAACTATTTTAATTATAATCCAAAATGACCAGTGAACCTAAATGAGCATATGTAATGTTAATGGTGGTAAAAAAAAGAGGGCAAAATTTTAAAAAACTACATAAAACAATGTCTCAGGCATCGGGCAGTGTATTCATAACCATTACAGATATTTCCATGTAGCTTACGGTGAGGGAGCTGTTTTTACATAAATTCTTCAGATGTCTGATTCATATCTCTGAGCAAATCTGACACTGTGATTTGTTCTCTAATATCCCATTAAAACAATCTAAATCATCTCAACCATTTAGTTATGCAGAATCTTAAAAAAATCACTGGAACTGCACTTTAAGCCCACTCCTAGACTACACCTACAAAGCACCTACTTACTGACACCTTATTGTACATGTCATTTATCAGCTCCACGTATCACATAGAAAGACATAAACTAGAGGATGACCGACACAAACTGCAGCAAAAGATGAGTTATCATCTCTGACGTCATATCTACAAGATGGTCCAACAAGGTACACACCACAGCACTACTGTGCCTGATCCACACATACCAGTACAGCCATATCACTGTCATTGCACTGCTGGGAATGAGTCATCACCCAAATAATACCTGCTCCTTAGGGTAAAGGGCTATCAAGGTATACAGAGAAACAGGTGGACTACAGTCTGTAATTGTAAAACTACGAAGGGCTCCTCTATGGTAAGCGGAGCTGATAAAATGAACGATGAATGGAGACATAAGGAAATGTTTCTAGTAAAGTGCTCAGTTCTAACGAAAGCCTTTAACTGATATAGAACAGATATGAACAGATGTAGTACATTATGTGAAAGTTAGTTAAAGTCCTTCACATGTGCAGATCTCAGTCACAATACAGTATTTGGGCTGCTCTAATCCATGGCACACGGCATTTAAATTTTATCATTATAAGATGAGGATTCCACAAGGTGCTTAAACAGGACTCGAAAATGTGGGCAAGAAATCTAATGTGTTGGGTGGTGATATGAGGACCTGAATGTGCAGTGAGTATATCACGGGACAATAAATTGTTGGGCAATAAAACCAATATAAAAGTGTTTTTATCAAATGAATTAAACAGTGTATTGTTTTTTGTGTGTTAACTTTGCAGATCTTTGCCTTTCTGAGATTCTACTTCTACTGTGACCTCACATACAGGGGTTGGACAATGAAACTAAAACACCTATCATTTTAGTGTGGGAGGTCTCATGGCTAAATTGGACCAGCCTGGTGGCCAATCTTCATTAATTGCACATTGCACCAGTAAGAGCAGAGTGTGAAGGTTCAGTTAGCAGGTAAGAGCACAGTTCTGCTCAAAATACTGCAATGCACACAACATTATGGGTGACATACCAGAGTTCAAAAGAGGACAGATTGTTGGTGCACGTCTTGCTGGCGCATCTGTGACCAAGACAGCAAGTCTTTGTGATGTATCAAGAGCCACGGTATCCAGGGTAATGTCAGCATACCACCAAGAAGGACGAACCTCCATCAGCATCACGTAGTGACCTGGCCACTATCCTGCAAGAAGAATGGCTTAAACTCCCTCTGACCACTGTGCAGGACGCAGTATATGTCATTCCCAAGACGAACTGACGCTGTATTGGCCGCAAAAGGAGGCCCTACACCATACTAATAAATGATTGTGGTCTAAAACCAGGTGTTTCAGTTTCATTGTCCAACCCCTGTAGATCAACAGTGTGAAACATTTCCCTCTGGTAATATGTGTAACTAAATCTCATCAATTCTTCAGCTCAAATGAAGAATTTAATTGTTAATCATGGACACCCATATCTCAATGTCTATAAAACTATGACACGTCATTTAAGCCTACTTTTCGAGAAAGTGGACCCAGGTCAGTGACTGGTGTACATGTCCTCTGGCCCAGTCTTGCCCTCCCACGGTACTTATTGGAACAGAGGAGGCTTCCATTAGAGGCAGCCGGCTGCAGTAAGTCCAGGTGAAAACCAGCTGAGCCCATCCAGGCCTGGCCACCATCGCTACTGATGCGGATGCTGCTGCTGATGCGGCCCATCTGGGGCGCTCCGGTGTAATCTGCTCCCCGAGGTAATTTGGATACGCCGCTTTCTGCTTCAGTAGCTTTCGCGGCCACCACCTGCTCAAACCCACACCTTTTGTTTATCTGTTTCTGTTCAGTTATCTCAGTGACAGGAGTGGCATGGGGAGCACGGCCCATGTGTCAAAGACATCATGCGCCTGCTGTGGTGGCTGTATGAACAATCGCTGCTTCAAAAACACGCCCAACACCTTGTGGAGTCTCGTGGGCAGAATGAAATTCAATTCAACTGTCTCTGCCTATGTCACATTGCAAGCTTTCCATATGGAGTATGTGCTATATATGGGCAAACCGTGCTGTGTAACAAGCGAGTTTCCCAGAATCACGCCACAAAGCGTTTCCCTACGACAGCTACACGGTCAGCTTATGTACTTCCTGGAAAGTCTGAATACAGGCAAAGAAAACGACACACCAATTTCAGCCAGATGCATCTGCCGGGGAACGTGGAGAGTGTAGGATGAAACACTAAATCAATGTGCTCACCTTCACAGCTCCACAATCAGAGAGAAAAATAATGAGTGAGAATGTGCTGATCGCATCCCCTAGAGTGATGGGTGGTTACGCTAGCTACTTCCTCAGGCATTCAGGTAAAAATCGAGCGATTAGAAATGCGGAAGGGCAAGGAATAAAGGGATTGTGAAGAGTGAAACAAAGTGATGGAGAGAGAGAGAAAAAGAGATTAAGAGAGCATACAATATGGGGATAGGGAAAAAACATCAGAATGCCTTAAGCCTTTCATAACACAAGATACCCATCAAAATATGCAGTTGAACAAGCGGAAATGGCCTAAAGAAAGCACCCAGATAACAGCAGTGCAAAAAACAGCAGTTCCATCTTACAAAGTGAAAGAAGTGAATCTATCCTCTGTGTAGAACACATTTCAGCACAATTTCAGTTCCTGTTTATGTTGTCAATTTAACAAACTTAAAAAAAAGCTGTGGAAAATGGATTTGTGTAAACGGTATGGCCCATGTATGTTTTATGATCTATTTTACAATTATACTCAAATAAATATCAAATAAACAGAAATTGTGCCCTACAGTTCGATGCAATATGTCAGCTTGTTCCTTATAGAGAATGTACTGCATGCCTGTAGAGCTGAAGGTTTAAAAGACATAGCAATGGTAACTTAGAATACTGGGACTAAAATAAGCAGCAACTGGCTGTGGATGAAAAGGAGAGACTCCAACTAGGCTGTGATATGATCCTCTAGGGGGTGATGAGTATGAAGGGGTTAAAGAAACAGAGTGGGGCACACCTGGGATGCCAGGTGTTGCCGTTGAGCCCTCTGGAGGTGTTGTGGGCCTAAATCAATGAAACATCATGGAAGCGGGGTGCCCACCTGATGACTCCAATAAAGTTTACCATCAAGTCCTAGAAGCTTTACTGTCACTGTAGTGCAAACTGCAG
Source organism: Prochilodus magdalenae (assembly GCA_024036415.1). NCBI lineage: Eukaryota > Metazoa > Chordata > Actinopteri > Characiformes > Prochilodontidae > Prochilodus > Prochilodus magdalenae. The sequence continues at coordinate 277,509 of JAMWET010000945.1, forward strand.
ATTTTCTACATAGGAAGCTCTCAAAATGCCCATGGCTTGTGCTGTTTAGAGTTCCTCAAAATCAATTTGACTGGGAAACTATGATGAGCTTTTACTGAGATCAAAACCTGCAGGAACTGACCAAAAAACACAATGACACAACCAACATCACTGCTTCGTATTCACTATTCCTCCTGTTCCATCTTGTATAATCCAGCATACATTAATGTCCAGAGGACACTAAAAGGAAACCGGATAACAGTCATTATGGAGCACCTTGGTACCGAGGTCAACCCAACCTCTGACAAAATGCTGTGTGCCTCAAAAACGTTTCTATGCTTTCATTTGTTTTCTCGAGTAGATGGACGTGTGGAGGAGAAGGCAGTTCTTATTACTCATATCCATAACTGCCTCGATAGGAGCCAAATCTTTCAGTCCAGATGAAAAATTGCTCGTCTTCATAACATAAGAAACAGATCCAATAAATGTTGACTTTCTGTTTGTATCTTTTTCCATTTCTTCATCCTGTCTACTCTGCTTTTCACTTCTTGCTGTCTATTTTTTTCTATTTTTTATTCAGTATAGTACACTCAGGAACGTATGTTGTGCAGTACACACAATAACCATAACTTATTATCATGCTCTCCAGCTCTACCATAAATATTTACTTAATAAATCACCAACAATAACCGAGCAAAACTGACCAATCAAAATTATCCCAGTTATCACACAAACACTCTTCACCATTATGATCACACTCAACATGGTTAATATCCTGTTTCCAGCTTGTGCTGTTCCTTTTAACAAGAACTTAAACATCTATACACTTTAAATTTTCCCAAAAACTATTTACTGGCATTATACTTAAAATATAAACCCTATTTTGGTTTAAATATTGTGTTGTGCTCTTCTATTGTTAAAACTAGTGTCATGTTAAGGATCCTATATTGGATAGGAATTTAAGGACTATTGGAGAACCAGACCTTGTTTTAAATCCCTCCACAGGTCAGTTCCAGAGAAGAAGACGTACACTCCAGTCAGGTCCATGTTTTGCCACATATAACACAGTGGCTTGGCACTGTACTGCCCCCTTTGGCTGGGGGTAAATACAGACTACCTACACTGTTAGCTTTGTGCTTGTAAATGAATACAGCCAACACGACTGAGGTAAGTATCTTACATTTGAGAAAATGTGACACAACTATGAACTAATAGTTGAAGGAAGATACAGCCTTAAACTGGAAAACCTATTCATTTTGCTTTCAAGATAAACATTCTGGATGCAAATGTTTCTTGTCTCTGAACAATGTCATTATTGTCACTTGTATGTGACAAACTGCTAATAAACCGCTGCGGTCCTGATACCTTTCTCAAACATTAAATTTTCAATAAGAGAATAATGGAGTCTGAACTAATATGTAAACTAGTTTCAGAATGAGGCGCAATACAGGTCAGGCATACTTTACTTCTATGGGATAGAGAGATATTGGGAAATTTCCATGTAAAAATATTATATGTATATATAATATAGTTTTTTTTTCTGCAAAGTGGAAATAGCAGAAATAAAAGTAGTAGCTGTTAGATTTTGCTATGTAATGTTTTTTTTTTGGTATGTAATGCATTGTGCATGTAGTATTACCTAAATAGATATTAACATTTTGATTATCATTATTAAAATTATAATTTTATTACTGAGCATTAAATATTGAGCAGTATTGTTTGTTGCTACAAGAACTACAGCCAGGTTCTTAATGCATATGTTCATTTTTAAATGTATGTAATAAATTCAATCCCTTATTTTTGGTGTTGGACCAATTTTTAGTGGTGTCCAGTTACACCCACTATCTAGGTCACCTCTAATCACACAATATCCCCAGCACTAGGAGGGTGAAGGCTAGCACATGCACATGAGTCATGTGAAGTGCCTCTGAATCTTTTGAAACTGAAACTGCCACTAATGCTGGACTAGCTGTTGGACTGCTGAATGCAGTTGCAGGAAAGTGCTAAATGCCACTTCTGTTGTGTCAGCTAACAGATGCTTGCATTGGTAAGTATCATGCTGAATAATGAGGGAGAGGAAGGGTCACCCTACTCAGCCAGAGAGAGCAGGGCCAGTCCTGCTCTCTTGAAATAGGATAACTGTAGCATCACCAGAGATCGAAGGATCTGAACGAGTCCAAAGCTCTAACCTTCTGTTCTATCATGCTACAGATATTATTATGGAAGGGTGGGGATCAAAACATCAAAGTAGCATGTGGTTTAGTGTCCCTCGAGTGTTCACACACAGGCCTAATGTTGAGACAGCTAGGAAAGCAGGTTATAAATTCCTTAAACACACAGATCCTTTCTGCTACGCGACAAAACTGCTCTGCAAAATCTCTGCAGCTAAAACATATCTGCCTAACCCCAGTAAGGCGGCAGCACTAGGTGGCTTCTAAATCAGAGACATTAATGAAGATTTTCTACGGGCTGATGTGACAAACAGAGAGAGGTAAATACATTGGAAAAGCTTGTGCATCCCATGCGAGACAAATCGTAGTGCAAAATGACATTCAGCTTGATCTTGGAGAGAGGATGCTGCTGAAATAGGCTGTGAAATTGATTCCATGAAGTGAATCAAGATTTAATCTGCCCTGCCATAGACAACAAGGTAGAAATATCCTCCCCTTAGAAATAAATAAACGGTACATGGCACACAACTTGAGACATATAGGTGCAAACACACACACACACACGTGCGAGCACACACACAGGCTGAGGCGTGTGTGGCTACAGTAAAGCAGCTGTACGAGTGTCATGAGATGTGTTCTGCTATAGCTGAACAGAAGCTACACAAATCAACACTGAACTTATGATCAGCAGATCACGAGTGAGACAGGACGTTTTATGATGTGTGTGCATATGTATGTGTGTGTCTGGGGGGTTAGGGGTGGGGTTATGCCTCATTGTGGAGACCAAAACCTGTTTATAAAACATACAGTACAGTATAAAATAGTCACAAGATTGAGTTTGTACATGCATGTGCATGAGTCTATAGTGTCACTAAGATCTTATGAGGCAAAATTCACGTGACTCAATCGAAAATTAATATAGGCTAACCACTGTGACATATAAAAGAATTACTGTTGCACAATGTTTGTTGGATAATCAGTTTTTTGTATAAGTTTGTATGTATACAAGTGTGTATACATTTACCATGTGGTTAACAACTGCATCACCAGACCAGAACTTTATGCATTTACGACAGGACGGAGTCCCTGGGAGAATGTAGCCCTTAGGGTTCTACAGGTCATAGGTCAAACACCACTTGGAGACAGTTGACCATTTGTTGACACTAGATAAGATCACACCCTCTTTTTGTTATCTTTAGGGGGTGGTTAAACAGTGTATAAAACCTGTGTGACAAGGGTCTCTCTTCAGACTGAGTAGGACTGAGTTGGGCTGAAGTCAGACTGAGTAGGACTGAGTAAGACTGAGTTGGTCTGAGTAGGACTGAGTAAGACTGAGTAAGACTGAGTTGGGCTGAGGTCAGACTGAGTAGGACTGAGTAAGACTGAGTAGGACTGAGTAAGACTGAGGTCCGACTGAGTAAGACAGAGGTCCGACTGAGTTGGGCTGAGGTCAGACTGAGTATGACTGAGTAAGACTGAGTAGGACTGAGTAAGACTGAGGTCCTACTGAGTTGGGCTGAGGTCAGACTGAGTAGGACTGAGGTCCGACTGAGTTGGGCTGAGGTCAGACTGAGTAGGACTGAGTAGGACTGAGTTGGGCTGAGGTCAGACTGAGTAGGACTGAGTAGGACTGAGTTGGGCTGAGGTCAGACTGAGTAGGACTGAGTAGGACTGAGTAGGACTGAGTAAGACTGAGGTTCGACTGAGTTGGGCTGAGGTCAGACTGAGTATGACTGAGTAAGACTGAGTAGGACTGAGTTGGGCTGAGTTCAGACTGCACTGGACTGGCCTGGACCAGCCTTCAGTCTCCTGACTCCATCCTTCTGGGCAAGCAAGAAAAGAAACTACATGTTTCTCAATAAAGCTGATACACAGTGTCAGATATCTATGTTTTTATGATACTACTACAGTGTATAGCAAGTTAACTATTAGGCAGGGATATATATAGCTGCAGGTCAAAGGTTAAATACCTTTAAGGCTATGATGACCATCCGGTAACTACATCATTGTCTTAAGGGTGAAACAGGCTATTAAACTGTGTGTCCAGATACTGTTTTCAGGCAAGAGTTGAGACTCAACTCCGATCGTCTTAAAATAAACAACTCCAATTCCTAGCCTGTCTCCTGGCTCTCCCTCTGGTGCAGGAAAGAAGCGGATCAACATCAATAGACGAGGCTTTTACAGAACAGAGATGCCATCAGTGTCTTTAAGATGGGCCTAAAATAATCACGTACCAAAACTCAGGAATAACCCCAAAACCAAAAATTGCCATGTGCTCTGTAGTGAAAAAAATAAAAACCTGTTGCCGGCCAGAGTGTTTCAATAATGCCTTTGATAAGGCTCCCAGCCCCAAGTGCTCCACCTGCTTGGCTGACAGCAATAGCACATCACATCATGACAATGTAATTTAATTGTTTGCTAGTTTATTAGCACCTCTTAAACAAGCCAATGATCTGAAGCATGCCAGTCCACCCACTAGTATCTAAAAATAAATGTTTACATTACACTGTTTAAGATTATTCAGTTATTAATAATGAATATACCATATCATATGTTGTGATGCATCTGAAAATAGTCAGGAAGGATGAGATGCATTATTTATGAATAAGAGGGAGGTAAATAGATGTTAGTGCTGCACATGTGGTATGGATGGAAGTTAACTGGTGAGGTGTTTTTCAAGCAATTTTTCTGAGTCCTGGTTGTGAAATTTTGTCACAATATATATATAAGCTTGGCTCCCTGGGGGGCCTTAGGGGTCAATTTGGTGTGGGCCCTCCTGTGCCACAGGCCCCACTGTGGATGCCTCCCTTCCCCCAGTATTTACACTATTGGATGTTTATTCTCATAAGTGCACACAATTCTGTGTGTGTGCGGGCGTGCATGCGTCATTGTCCCTTCCCAAGAAAAATGGACTCGTGCATCAAATTGCATCTACAGCTTACTGGAGGAAATGACTGAAAAATGACCCCAGTCAGAACTAAATGACAATAGAGGCAAAAGCAAATGAGGTTTGAAGAATGAAGAGGACTAAATATGGCTGCAAATGCGATTCTCCCTGTCTTCTTACCAATCCCAAAATAATCCCCTGAATGGATTTGCCGACACAAAAGAAAAAGAAAGCAGACGATTACTGTGTTGCCTAATTTGCCAGCTCCAAATTGAATGGAGCACAGGATAGTGTTTCAGTAATGCTATTCTCTCTCACTATCTCCCTCTCTCCCTCTCTCTCTCTCTCAACACTCCCTCTCTCAATGCCTACTTTAACTTTCTCTTTGAATCTTCCTTACTTTCACTCTCTCTATTACCATCTCTCTCTTTTCTCTCTCTTTCCCTCTCTCTCCTTTTTAAATAACATTTTCTCTCTCTTCTCTGTCTCTCTCTATTTCTTTCTTTCTTTCTCTGTCTCTCCCTTTTTCTCTCTCTCTGTCTCTTCCTTTGTGTCTGTCTGTCTGTCTTTCTCTCTCTCTCTCTCTCAACACTCCCTCTCTCAATGCTCACTTTAACTTTCTCTTTGAATCTTCCTTACTTTCACTCTCTCTATTACCATCTCTCTCTTTTCTCTCTCTTCTCTCTCTCTCTCTCTCTCTCTCTATTTCTTTCTTTCTTTCTTTCTTTCTTTCTTTCTTTCTTTCTTTCTTTCTTTCTCTGTCTCTTCCTTTTTCTCTCTCTCTGTCTCTTCCTTTGTGTCTGTCTGTCTGTCTGTCTGTCTGTTTCTCTTTCTCTCTCTCTTTCTCTCTAGGATGGCAGCTCAAGACTCTCTCTATTTTTTCTCTCTTTGTCTCTCTCCCTTTTCATGTATATAAAGAGCTCTTCTTTGTCTTAGACACACACACACACACACACACACACACACACACACACACACACACACACACACACACACACACACACACACACACACACACACACACACACACACTAAAAGGACAGAAAAAAAAGAAAGATGGTCAAACACTGTGCCCAGAGAAACTTCTGTCTTTGACACTGTGCAGGCACTGTGCATATTACATGAAAGGAGCGTATACTGCACGCCTTCTCCTCTGAGCCCCAGGCCTAATTGAACAGTCGGCAGGTTCAGTAGGACTTCAGTAGCATCTCTGAGCTGAGCTGAGTGGGAGGATGCCAGGCCAGCGCTTATTCATTATATGTGCCGACCTTCATATAGTCATACATTAAACAGTAATTTAAAACAAGGCACAGATTCTATAAACACAAGCATACTGGAGACTATTGACCTAGCTAACTGTATTTGTTCTTTCTGCACAAAAACAAGCAACGTACACCAATTAGCAAGTAGACCTGTTAGACAAAATGATTCAGATTGTGTTGGTTCAGAACTTAAAATGCACTTTCATCAGACTATAAATTCAGCCATTCACAGTCTGTGATTCAGGAGCAAACAACTGTGATACATTTAGGAAACAACTGCTGACACAATTGCTGTCCCTGAGCTGCTAAACTCATACAACTGTTGAAATAATAAAATATTGGTTTGATGGAACACACAGCTCCACTGGAAGCATAGCACATACAACTGAAAGTGCACCATTGAGTGGGTCACATTTTAAGAATGCATTATAACTCAAATGGTTTGACATAATTGGCACTTAAAAGCCTTTCAGACTGCCCTTCTTCCTCAGATGTGAGTTTAATTGTCCAGAATATGATTATTAAAGAAAAGAATCCCTTCAATTATTAAATTAACAGCTCAGAAAAGAGAACTCCAAGTACTTAACGCTCATTAAGGCCCCATGTGGCTCGCTGAAGGTAAGCTGTTTATCTGTTCAAAGGGACAGCAGAGGCGACTGCTTTCCTGAGAACCAAAGTAGACACAGGGCCAAGCTTTCATCTAATCCAGCAGGCCTTTCTAATGTTATTGGAAACGTATTAATCAAGAGGAATATTGCTATAAACCTGAGAACAGTAAAAAAAAAACAAAAAAAACATATGAATAAAAAAGGTCTATGCATCCCTCGAATATCTTGATGAATACATACATACACTTTTCTTTCAACAAGTGTTTTAGCGATGTCATACATGAATTAGATCAAACATGACAAATGTAGCCTTGAGTCATGTCACGGTAGCTTCTACAATGGCATTAATTAAAATGCTACACTAAAGAACTGAGTGGAATGGAATTTGATTGGCTTTGTAAGACATACCCCCGGAGGAATTTTCTTCAAGGGTCCTCTAGTGAAGACAGTGGTTATATAAAGAACTTGGCAACTTAAAAAACTATTTGAATGCTTAAATGGCTCTTTGCATGGCTAAATGCCTTTTCAGCATGATAGAAAACCTGACATATGTGAATAATTAAAGCCCTTTCTAATGAAATTAATCTTCTTCCTCTGGGCCACAAAACAAGGCATGTTTTATGAATAGCTTCCCAAATTCTAATAAATGTCTACTATTTTTCACCATGTGTTTCCTCTCGTGATGTAAACTGGGTGGTCTTAACAGTGGGTCATGCTCCTTTAAGCATGCCCTAACTAATCACAAGACTGACATGCCTCACCCTGTATCATGACACTCATTGCATCACCAGGGTCTTGCCAATGCACAGCCCTAGTGTAAGAAGTGTCAACCCTGATATCTTGATGGGTATGCATATATTGTATTTAAGTCGTTTGTTTGTTGCCAGTTCATCTTTCACTAAATTACCAAGTACAAACAACATAATGCTGCTGTGATTACAACAGCCTGTAACTCTATACTAACTTCAAAGCTCATATATCCCATAATTGTCTGTCAGTCATCATTAATTTTTACATGGCTATTTCCCATTAAAAAAGAGTAATAAGAAATGCCCCGTATTGTGCCTCAGTCAAAAAGCAGTCTGGAGTGAAACTCTCTTCATAACACTCTTTATAACCTCCACATGAATGTCTGGGGCTGAACTGAAGTAGGATTATTAAAAGTGTCTATGTGTAAATATGTTTTTTGTTTTTTAGGACATCACAATGACAGTAAGATTTGGAAGATCTGGAAGTTTGTATAGCTTGGTTGCTATTCATAAACTGTATGCACTGGGAGTGAATTATGGCTTTTGAAACTGTAAAAGGGATACAGCAAACTGACTGCATCCATTAGTTATTTAAAAACATCAGATTTCCATGATAGGGAACATTTATTTGAAACATCTCAATTCATATTGGTAAAAAACTACTGTTAGAAAATTTTGGTTCAATTGGGAAAACAGGACGGCACACTGAAATGCATACACTGTAAAAATGTTACTAGCTTCAACTCAAAAACTGCCTTAAAATTTTAAGTAAAAAAAAATTGGAATTGCTGTTCACTTCAGCTCACCACTCTATGTCTAGTTTGGCTGTAAAGTTCTATCAGGAAGTTTATTTGACCATATAGTTGTTGTTGTTTCAACTTATCAATGCGAGTTTAAGGTACAGCTGACTCTTTCACATGAGTTTTCATCACTTTCCTCAGTTATTTGCTTCATCTTGTTAATTCTCATTGGCCTCTGGCAGTCTCTATTTGCATATTGTTTTACTCACCACTGCATGGTGTTTCTCCTCTCCTTGAGTTTGAATTACACCAACTGAGGACGGCAAGAGCTGAGAATTAATTGAATTGGGTGTAGGTGGATTTCTACCATTCAAGATTCCCAAGGTTCACTTTTGTGAGGTTACCTTGCACTCACAGCCAACAGCGATGTGGTTTAACCTTTAACTCTGAAGCAGAATAAAGATATACACTGTGGAAGGTAGACCAGCGGGAAGAAAATACAAAGAGGGTGAGTCAAACAACATGCAAATAGATGTTGCCAGGAGCCAACTAGAAGTAACAATCTGTCCATACTTCCTTTAACTTAAATACGTTGAATTTAATAATTGAGACAAGTGACAGAAGCACATGTTAGTAATTCATCTGTACTTTTAACTTGCATCGCAAAATTAAAACAACATAAACTATATAAACAAATCAGGTCAAACCAACTTGCAGAAAGGAATTTGAAGCCAAACTAGACATAAAATAATGAGTTAGTAATTGAATGAATTTAATATTTAATAAATGAATAGTAATTCCATAAGACTTTCAAAGTTTATGTAAGGTAAGGCCAATAATTGAGACAAGTGACAAAACTTTAAACTCTACTTAAAACTCAAGCTGAAAGACTAAAGACCCATAAAATCTAGTTGAAATCACAAAGGGTAATTTGAAAAGTTAAGTTGAATGCAAAAATGAAGTTATCATGATTTTTTGAACAGTGTACAGATCAATAAGCACACCCAGGACTTACTCTACCCAACCTAGTCTTGTCTGTTTCAAGCTAGCTGAGGTCTGCAATGTGAATCTCTCACTAGAATTGTACACCACACACTGTATCGTGATAATAGGAAGACTCATTTCAATAACTGAAGCTATAAGATTGCCTCCCTGTGCCCACTGCTTGCAGAGATCAGACAGCACCGTTCAAACGCTCTTTGATTCTGGCCCTACACATCCTGCTGCTTTGATGGTGGGGGGATCAGAAAGAAGAACATTCTAGCGAATCATTTTACTTAGGCAGCTACCCTGTGGCTATGAAGACTTGGAGGACACGGAGGAGCTGGGCTTTAGCTTTCAGGCCATGCCAGAGGAAGTGCCTTCAAGCCATGCTTCCTCATGTGGACTGCCCTGGAAGAGAAGAGTCCCCACAGAGAGCCATTCATTTTGGAACACACGGAATCGGAGTGCGTTTGATGCATTTGTTGAACTGAAGCAGGATTCACTAACAGCTTTTTGAATGTAATTTGAATATCATAACATAAGGTTTCATTGTGGTGAATGTGCTTTTAATAGCCTTTAGCACGGCGCTGAGCTTGGAGAGGAGTCCTGATGAGACAGCATTGAACCCTCTCTCCTCAGCCTATAGGTTTCAGACATCAAACAGGAAAGAACTCGAAACCAAAGAGAAGTTCATGAGGAGGAGATTGAGTTTGCCAAAGGCCACGATGAGGACAGAGAGGTGGGTGGCTGCTTTTTACTGTGGGCACTCTGGTTGACTGGCTGGCAGGCTTTTATTTTGAAAGACTGAAACTCCTCTCGTTTAATTTTTTCTAAAGGTTCTGTCTCTCCTTAACCTTCATTACAAACAAGTGCAATAATTGCAAAATGTCCACCCACACTAGACTCATATTACTGTGGATTCTGTTGATAAGTGCCACTTAAAGGAAGTTTAACAAACAGCTGAAAGCTGTTTACTAATGTTCAGCAAAACAGAGTGTTGGATTTCTGGTCAGCAGCTCAGAGACTATCTATAGAAACATTACCAGCAGTTTGTAACTGTTTGTTTAGATTATGGTTAATTTATGCAATACACCAATGTGTCCAACATTATGGGACAGACCTTGTTTCTATGACTAATGAAGAAACAATTATGTTGTTATTATTATGGGGTACAATATGTTTATGCATCCCTACCAATTTTCAATGTGTCAGCTTGTGGTTTGCATTGAAGTCTATTCTCCAGACGCAAGGCTGAACTCCCTGGTTCAGGTCCTCAATTCATCAAGAGAGATTAAGTCAACAGACAGAATACAGATCTTTAAGAGGACCTATACATTAACCTTGCACTGTATCTGCTGTAACTCTGCTAAAAACCTAAATATGAACCGTGCTATAAACAAAAAAAAGATGACATATGCTACTATGAGCTGTCATAGTAGACTTATACTTTCAGCAGTAAAAGTATGTTTATGGTAAATATATATATGGTGTTTATGGTATATATATATATATATATATATATACCGTATATATACAGGGGTTGGACAATGAAACTGAAACACCTGTCATTTTAGTGTGGGAGGTCTCATGGCTAAATTGGACCAGCCTGGTGGCCAGTCTTCATTAATTGCACATTGCACCAGTAAGAGCAGAGTGTGAAGGTTCAGTTAGCAGGTAAGAGCACAGTTCTGCTCAAAATACTGCAATGCACACAACATTATGGGTGACATACCAGAGTTCAAAAGAGGACACATTGTTGGTGCACGTCTTGCTGGCGCATCTGTGACCAAGACAGCAAGTCTTTGTGATGTATCAAGAGCCACGGTATGCAGGGTAATGTCAGCATACCACCAAGAAGGACGAACCTCCACCAGCATCACGTAGTGACCTGGCCACTATCCTGCAAGAAGAATGGCTTAAACTCCCTCTGACCACTGTGCAGGACGCAGTATATGTCATTCCCAAGACGAATTGACGCTGTATTGGCCGCAAAAGGAGGCCCTACACCATACTAATAAATGATTGTGGTCTAAAACCAGGTGTTTCAGTTTCATTGTCCAACCCCTGTATTTGTAATGTGTTGCCGAGATATCTACTGAGGTTAGCAAGCTAGCCCTGGCCCATCCTGTCTTACAATATAACTTTGTACCTGAAGAGGTGATAGTGACTCACTGTAGCAAAATGAGTTCAGCACAAGAGTGTGAAGGAGTAACACAGCTGGCCCAACAAAGTATTCTAATCTCTTATCACCCATGCTGAAAGTGCTGCTGCTGGTAAGATCTTTAAGAACATGTAGCCAATAAAGAAGAGAGTCAATGCAACAATGGCTGCACAAACCATCATAATGATCACCACCACTGCAGGTAAGGATCCACATTAAGCAGTAAACAAATTCTATAATTAGAAGCAAAACAAGACTGAACATTGGCCTTGATTTCCACCACTGGAGATACACTTGGTGGGCACTGATCAGCAAGTTTGATGGTAAGTTTGATGCTGAGCCAGTAACGTTTTTTTCCAGGCTGCTAATGACTGAAGAGGAGGAGACAGTGTGCATTCTATTCTATATATAGCACCCAGTTCTTTGAAATATGATCTTGACAGGTTACATAATCTTACATAATGTGCCTTTAAAATACAATACATGTGCAGTTTATTTACAAATTTTACAGAGCTTTTAAGCAAAAGTTTTAAAAGGTCCATGGCTAAATGGGGAAACAAAACTCGTTCAGTATTTATTGTTTACATTACATAGAGGTTCTATAAATGGTTCTTGACATTCAAACCACTCAACTTACTTCTTCTATGCCATCACTCTAAAGAACACTGCTTTGACACCTTTATCGGTTTTTGGCAGTAATGCATGACTCTGATCTGAAATGTAAAGATGCTATGACTTCTTATTCATTACTACTAATGCTCATGTCACATTGATTACAATTTTTAAAAATCACCTAGTAAACCAGTGGGTTTCTTACACAGCAAAGACTTTTAGGGTGCTTTAAAAACTATATTCTGATATGATTATGCAATCGCTTTGGTTCCTTCATATAGCAGGCAACCTCAAACTATCTACACGTTTCCAGGTGAAGAAGACTGTACTTCACAGCACCTATCAAAAGAACACCAAACACCTTGTAACAACAGAGCTTACCTACAGATCACAGCAATGTGTATGGTATCGTGCGTGTTCAGAACTGTACTTAAGAGGAATACATGTTTACATGTATACACGTTTCAGGATTAGTGCACCAAGCAGCAGGCCTTCAGCATGTCTACTATACCAAAACACATTCGAACGCTCTCATGTCTACTTTTCCTTCTTTTGAATAAATAGTACACAGAGTCTTTTAGTAGTAAGTGGACACACACACTCCCATGCACACGCCCTGTTCTAATAGCAAGCACATGCCCGGTGTAAACAGGTCTTTACACGCCACCGAATGTTTTATTCATGAGAGCAAAGGTATCTTCACACATGAGCTATCATATTTCTCAGCGCTCATTTATAGCTCTCATGTGCGAAGCTTGCTAGACCCAGATAACGGGGGAAATTGCCTGGAGGGCAGAGACGACACCGCAGGAAGTAACGCTGGCTATCATAACGCCCAGCTGGAGAGATGACAGAGAGAGAGAGACATTTATCAACGCAGCAGAGGCACCTTTCAGCACACCCACCCTGCGAACGTCTCGGTATGCTACTGTTCTCACACTGCCACTCCTGACACGTTCAGAAAATTAACGTACAATGTGTTGACACTGACGGTAAATAGAATGAGCATCTTTTAAACTAGTCGTTCCATCTGGACTATGCAGAAATAAAGGGATGGTGCTGTAGCAAGAGAGCTAAAAGGTGTGCTAGAGAATGAATGAGAAACTTTTGTTGGAAGTGTGTAGATAGTAAGTACTTGAACAAATTTGTAGTTAGCTTAGCAAACTCAGGAATATATGTTTACACTGTATTTATAGGAAACTGACGTAGAACATTAATGCTGGATAACTTATATTATCAGAGTAGTCTTCGTTTTGCATTGATTGGCCTTATAGAAAACTAACAGACATAGAAACGAATACAGATAACTTCACTGTGTAAGCCGTCCATGATGCCGAAACTACACTGTCGCCGTTTGGCGCTCTCAACAGTGCTGAAACTACACTGTTACTGTTTGGCGCTCTCCATGGTGCTGAAACCACACTGTCACGGTTTACCGCCCTCCATACTGCGGAAACTACACTGCCACTGTTTGGCGCTCTCCATGGTGCTGAAACCACACTGTCATGGTTTGCCGCTCTCCATGGTGCTGAAACTACACTGTCACAGTTTGGCGCTCTCCAGCTGAAACTACACTGTCGCCGTTTGGTGCTCTCAACAGTGTTGAAACTACACTGTTACTGTTTGGCGCTATCCATGGTGCTGAAACTACACTGTCACCATTCGGCAGCACTCTTTATGGTGCTGAAACTACAGTCGCGGTTTGCCGCTCTTCATTGTGCTGAAACTACACTGTCATGTTTGGCACTCTCCAGCTAAAACTACACACGTTGCTCCCGCTGCTGTCTGTGGTGCTGAAACTACGCAGTCTCTGTGTGGACACTGTCCTTAGTGCAAAAACTACACACTGCTCCTTGGTGTGGAAACAGTACTGCTACTTTGTTGCTATAATTATGGATTTAAGTTGGGTTCATTCCAATGGCCATATGTCTATGTGCCTGGTGAGTTTGTTTTTACAGCCACAACATGGCACTGACATAGCTGAATGTGTGAATGCTGAGCAATAAGAGCCCAGGTTGAAACATCACCAGTAATGTCTATGTCCTATATTGGCTGTCCGCACACGGTTAGCAAGACCACTACATTTACAGATCATACTTACTGTTGATTTGTGGGAGCTTCCTAAGCATGTGGGCTGGTGTTCATTTTAGATAGATCTAATGACACACAGACTGAGCCTGAAACCTCCTAAAAATAGACACTTAGGTGAAGGATGAGCTTGCCTCGTAGTTACACTTGACCTCCCACTTGATCTGTGTGCTTGTTTTGAAGGTTCACTTGCAAAAGAAAAAACACCCTGTCAACTACCCTGAAGTGCAGTTTCTTCTTTCAGGCTGTGTCAACTGTTCAACAACCCCACAGCGAAAGAACACATCAGCCACAAAGTAACATTTAACCGGCTTTGCTTTTATTGCAGTTCACAAATGTACTGTAGGAATTTCATTTCTCATCCTTTATATACCTGCAATGGGAGACTGTTCTGTTCATCTTCGTGGACATGAAAACCAAAAACGCATCGAACGTGTTTTTTCTTTCCCCCCAGAGAGACAAATTCACTTCCCATCCACTTATTATTTCCGCATCAACTATCAAAAATGACACCATCCAAAAATATTTGACACTGCAATCTGCAAAAGTATAAGAAATTGAAAAAAAAATGAAAGAAAAACAGAAAAAACAAAAAAAAGAGAGAGAGAAACAGACCTGTGATCAGTAAGCTGCAAGAAAAGTTTCACGTTAAAATGTCACTCAGGGGAGGTTCATAAAAATGACTCCTTTAAAGAAAAGAGACGAAATGAAAGCAGCAGATGCTTCGGTCGGTGACGGTGCACCGGAACACGAAAATGACAAAACTCTCAATGAACACCACCGCAAAATACAGAGCACAGCACAGCTACAGCAAAAGTCTACGACAGGAAACAAAAAAGGGGGGAAAAAAGGAGGGTTTGCCAGAGCGATTTAAAAACCAGGTTCATCATTTGACATCACTGGGCCACAGAGTCACTCAGCACCGATCAAACCAACGACTCAGAAATCACTGCATGCTGGAAACTTGGATTGGAAAAACGACACCACTTCAAATTTCACCGTTCAAACACCAGCGAAAGGAGGAAAAAATAAAAAAAAAGAATCGAAAAGACAAAAAAAGAATGCTTACCAAAAAAAGAGGCCATTGAAAATGTACTCACCGAGCGGGAGTAAAATGTTGCAATAAAAATGCGTTATGGCCCAAAAGACGGAATGGCGGTCTGAGCCGAGACGAAGCGCTTCTCTCTCTCCCTTTCTCTCTCTCTCTCTCCCTCTCCCTCTCTCTCTCTCTGTTTCTCTCTCTCTCTCCCTCTCTCTCTCTCTGTAAGCCTCAGTCTCAGCCTCTCCGCTGCTGTCATGTGACTCCTCCAGCCTCAGTCCAGCAAAACCGAGCCGATCCTCCTGCTTCCTCACTCAGCTTGCGACTGAAAGCCGAGCGCGTTTCCTCCTCTAGTTTTATTTCTTTCCTCCTCCTCTCTTCTCTTCAGCAGGGACCGCCGTGATGTCAGTGTCAACGTAACGCCAAAACAAATCTGGAAGACCGTGCTTGCGTGCGTGCGTGCGTGCGCGCGCGCGCGCTCGGCGTGTGTGCGTGTATGTGTGAGTGTGCGCGCGTGCATCGTCGTTGGATGCTCAGTTCTGCTTTTTGAATGCGGGGCGCAGAGCTGCATGCCGCGTGCCGTTGAGCTGATATCGACTCTGGAGGGAAACGGGAGAATTAGCCGCGAGGCTCGCGACTTGACCCTCTTAGAGTGGCTGTAGCAAGGACTGCAGGGCGAAAGGCGGTTTGACGTTATGCCTCTTTTGTGTACGGAGACGTTCTGACAGTTAAGACACACACTTTCAACAGAAACGCAAAACACAGAGCTGCTCGTGTGGCTGAAGCGTTCAGAACCTGAACTTTATAGAAAGTCCATAGAAACAATTCATAGAAAGCTAAATAAATAATAACTGTATCTGTCAAAACTTCCCCTCTATCTGATAGCATATGTTACACACTTGTGTTAACAGACTGACTGAGTAGTACAAAATAAAGCACAGATAGGAGAGCATGTAAAACATGTGTGGTCTTTTGTGATTATGTAATGATAAACTGACTGAATACACGGTTTACGTTAGGTAGATTAATTGTTGATGCGTTTACATGAAGCAGTGTTAATATATTCATTCCATTAAGCACAACCTAACTACCCAACCTCACCCACAACCCTCATCCTGGCCCTAATCCTAACCCTAACCTTAACCTCTACCAAAAATCTAATCCTAACCCTTAACCCAGTCATAATCCTAACCTTAACGTCTACCAAAAATGTAATCGTAATCCTAAACCCAGTCATAATCCTAAACCTAACCTCTACCAAAAATCTAATCGTAATCCTAAACCCAGTCATAATCCTAACCTTAACCTCTACCAAAAATCTAATCGTAATCCTAAACCCAGTCATAATCCTAAACCTAACCTCTACCAAAAATCTAATCGTAATCCTAAACCCAGTCATAATCCTAAACCTAACCTCTACCAAAAATCTAATCCTAAACCTAAACCCAGTCATAATCCTAACCTTAACCTCTGCCAAAAATCTAATCGTAATCCTAAACCCAGTCATAATCCTAACCTTAACCTCTACCAAAAATCTAATCGTAATCCTAAACCCAGTCATAATCCTAACCTTAACCTCTACCAAAAATCTAATCGTAATCCTAAACCCAGTCATAATCCTAACCTTAACCTCTACCAAAAATATAATCCTAACCCTTAACCCAGTCATAATCCTAACCTTAACCTCTACCAAAAATCTAATCGTAATCCTTAACCCAGTCATAATCCTAACCTTAACCTCTACCAAAAATCTAATCGTAATCGTAAACCCAGTCATAATCCTAACCTTAACCTCTACCAAAAATCTAATCCTAACCCTTAACCCAGTCATAATCCTAACCTAAACCTCTACCAAAAATATAATCCTAACCCTAAACCCAGTCATAATCCTAACCTTAACCTCTACCAAAAATCTAATCCTAACCCTTAACCCAGTCATAATCCTAACCTTAACCTCTAACAAATATCTAATCCTAACCCTTAACCCAGTCATAATCCTAAACCTAACCTCTACCAAAAATATAATCCTAACCCTTAACCCAGTCACAATCCTAACCTTAACTCTACCAAAAATCTAATCCTAACCCTTAACCCAGTCATAATCCTAACCTTAACCTCTACCAAAAATCTAATCCTAACCCTAAACCCAGTCCTAATCCTAACCTTAACCTCTACCAAAAATCTAATCGTAATCCTAAACCCAGTCATAATCCTAACCTTAAACTCTACCAAAAATATAATCCTAACCCTAAACCCAGTCACAATCCTAACCTTAACCTCTACCAAAAATCTAATCCTAACCCTTAACCCAGTCATAATCCTAACCTTAACCTCTGCCAAAAATCTAATCGTAATCCTTAACCCAGTCATAATCCTAACCTTAACCTCTACCAAAAATCTAATCATAATCCTAAACCCAGTCATAATCCTAACCTTAACCTCTACCAAAAATCTAATCCTAACCCTTAACCCAGTCATAATCCTAACCTTAGCTTCTACCAAAAATCTAATCCTAATCCTAAACCCAGTCATAATCCTAACCTTAACCTCTATCAAAAATATCATTATACCCCTTCATATTCCTAACCGTATCCTCTTCCAAAAATCTAAACCTAACCCTTAACCCAGTCATAATCCTAACCTTAACCTCTACCAAAAATCTAATCCCAACCCTTAACCCAGTCATAATCCTAACCTTAACCTCTGCCAAAAATATCATTATAACCCTTAACCCAGTCATAATCCTAACTTTAGCCTCTACCAAAAATCTAATCCTAACCCTAAACCCAGTGATAACCCTTTACTTAACCAATCACCTAAACCCTGGCCCTAATCCTAAACCTAAATTTAACCTAAACCAAAATCTAATTCTAACCCTGGCCGTGATCCTAACCCTAATTTTAATTTCAACCAAAACCCTAATCCCAACCATAACCCAGACCCTAATCCTAACTTTAAACATAACAAAATAAAAAAAGATTAAATCTAATCCTAACCTTAACCTTGAGTCAATTCTAGGATATTGTCATTATAGCAGCACCTATATAGTGCTTAACCTCAAACCAAAACCCAGTCCTAATGCTGGCTATAACACTAACCTTAACATAAACCAAAAATGTAATGCTAATGCTGACCCCAATCTTAACCTTAAACTCAACAGAAAACTTAAATCTAAACCTAATCATGGCCCTAATTCTAACGTAAACCTTAAACTCAATCCAAAACTTAACCTTAAACATGGCCCGAATCCTATCCCTTACCTTGGGCCTAATTTTAACCCTGACTTTAACCTCAACCCAAAATCTTGTTCCAACTTTCTAATCCTAACCTCAACCCACAACCCATCACTAACCCCTACCCTAGCACTAATCCTAGCCCCAGTCGTGATCTCAACACACACACTGAACCCTCATCCTGGCCTTAATCCTCACCCTAATGTCAACTCAAAACCTAAACTAGACCCTCATCCAGCCCTTATTCTAATTCTATCTCTAACCTTAACCTCAACCCAAAACCTAATGCTAACCCTCACCCTGGGCCTAATTTTAACCCCAACCTTAACCTCAACCCACTACCTAATACCGACCCCTATCTGGTTCTAATACTAATCCTAAACCTAACCTTAACCTCAACCCACTACCTAATACTTAGCCCCATCCAGTCCTAATACTAATCCTTAACCTTAACCTCAACCCACTACCTAATACTTACCCCCATCCAGTCCTAATACTAATCCTTAACCTAACCTTAACCTTAACCCACTACCTAATACTTACCCCCATCCAGTCCTAATACTAATCCTAAACCTAACCTTAACCTTAACCCACAACCTAATACCTACCTCTGTCTGGTCTAATACTAATCCTAAACCTAACCTTAACCTCAACCCACTACCTAATACCTACCTCTACCTACATAACTCTAACCTAGCCCTAATCCTGATCCTAACCTCAAGCTCAACCTAGACCCTACTCATAACCTTACCTTACCCGAAATCTAAAGTTACCCTTTCAGACAAGTTGAGGCAAAAGCTGGAGCTAGTCAGAGCAACTTAGATGTTGGAGAGAACTCACTGTCTTTTACACCACATGTTCTAGGCAGCTTTAATAACATAACAGGCCAGCATGCGCAAAATTAATATTCATCAGTGTTTTCATCATAGATGTTATTTAATCTGAGCTAACAGTCAGCAGCTCAGTTACTTAGAAACTAGCTAGTTAAATGATCTTGAGCATGAAAGTGTTTTCAAAATGTTTTCTTGACTGCCATCTCCTACGCTTGAGAAAATGTCAGCAGACCTATCCTTTATCTTGCTTTAAAGTTTTGCTTACCTCAGAGCCAGTAAGATTCTTCCTGTTAATTATTTCATTATTTTATCATTTCTTTAGCTTTGTTTAAACCAAACATCGTCAGCTTCAGGAATTCAGTAAATAACATTATCACCCCAGAGATACTCAAGGCAGCATGTTGCAGGCATTATACCAAAGCTTGGTCTTACAGTTGTGACTAATGTAAGCTTAGTCATAGAGAACATACAGTCTCTGTGACTGACTGAGAGAAGTGTCAGTCTTAGGTTTGCACTGAGTCAGTTCCAGAACATTTTCCATGTAGCAGCACCAATATGGACCAAATACAGGCCAGATGCAGCACTCGCTGGTGATGGCCCTTATACCACATAAATCTACACCCCCTAAGCAAGTTTAGACCTAGTAACTAGATCTGATGGTTAAGATCTGGGGACTCAATTCAGGAATGTGTTGGATGTGCCTTAGCTCCAGGATTCATCAGCATGCTCTCTGGGTTCCGTTTGTCCATTTATCTTAAGACACAATGTAGAAGACAGCTGCCATTTCCAAAAGAAATAAATGTCCATGTCCATATGTGACAAATACAATGGATACTGGCCATATTTGCTACTATAGATCATATATTAAAGTCCACATATTGCCATATATAAGATGTGCAAAAAAAAAAAAATATATATATATATATATATATATATATATATATATATATATATATATATACATACATACATATATATCAGAGCAATTTAGATGTTGGAGAGAACAACATCTAGCGTCTACATTGTCTCGTTTATACTTCTTTAAGTTATTTTAACTTAAAGAAGTGAGGAATGGAGAACATCTAGAGGAATTTAAGAGGTACATTGATATTACAGCAAAACAGAGGATTGATTTTCCACCAACACTGGACCATGTTAGCTCCTCAGAGTGAGGTCCTCTGGTGTTTAGCAAAAAAACTAAAAAGTAAATATCTACCACCATTTCTCAACAGCACTGTTACTACTGTAAGACAGCTAAGCCCAACATGTGAAGCTATAATGTATATATATATATATATAAATAATGAAATAATAATCAGCAGATCGTGTGTCATGAAATAAGCTTGAAGCCTATCCGTTTCCGAGTTATTGTGGAGAAATAAAGGGGGTGTTTAATGAAATGAAAGAGTGGGTCAGCTGGCACTACAGCTGGTCACTAATGGCCTTGCTTGTTATTTAAACATGTATACAAAACGGTATTTCTCTAAGTAGAGATCAGTAAATAGCAACAATCTGCCTTTTGAAGCTGAACTGTTAACTATTGGTACATCTGAAAGTTGTTGGTTTCAGTCTCTTTATGGCTTAGCTACCATTGATGAAATCTGGGAACTGGCATAATACATAGTACGGGTATTTCCATCATGGCTAGCGGAATGCGCTGTGTACTTCCGGCTTGTTCACTCACTTATGTAGTGCCAAGACGTATAGACTGTATGATTTGTATTGTTCTGATGGAGATGTGGTTTCTGAAGATGCATCCCCGCTGCTTTCAGGAGACATGCTGTTCTTGTGCACTCCCTGTGGCGTGACCTGTGAGGAAGTGTGCAGTTTGTTTTAGGTATTCACTGGAGATGAACTAATCCCATCCCCCTCGTCTGTTTCAAGTGGTGACCCTAACGCAGAAGGAAGGATAGGTTTGCTTACATTTTCTCAGCCTAGGCCAAATCAACAATCATCTTGTTTGAGAGTGTCTAACACACTCAGGATGACAGTCTAGAGAAATTGTCATGCCAAGAACAAGCTCAAGAAGAACAGTTGCTTTCCAAACCAAGTGCACGTGTCGACAGTGGAGCATGTAGACTTGATCTGGGTTTACAGGAACATGTAAACAAAATAACACAATATGGCAGTTACTGTACAATAAATACACAACAGTGCAAAACTAGAATCATATCCAGATAGTAAGCAGTGTACAGTAAATACAGAGGTCTTCTGACTACTTATTGGTTAGGGGCAGATCCTTTAGCATTATGGCCCCTATAATATAGAATTCTGTTCCTTTATCTATCAACAACAGCTTCACCCAATCACCCTTCAAAGTCCACCTTTCCTGTTTTTATTGTTATTATTATTATTATTTTAATGTAACATTCTTATTATAAAGTGGCCTTGGGTATAAATAATAATAAAAATAATAATAATAATAATAATAATAATAATTATTATTATTATTATTATTATTATTATTATTATTATTATTATTATTAATTATTTTTATTTTTTATTTACTTTTTTTTATTTTATTGCTTATCAGGCAGGCAATTTGTCCTATGATATTATATGCATCTCTAAACATATATCTCTGTACATGAGCGTTTGAAAACTAAGGCTGCTATCTAGGGCAGAATCCACCACTACACTCTGAAGGTTAACCAGAGGTAATAGAGTAGTCTTTCAAACTCAGACTTTTGAAATTTGTTCCACCTGAGAAATGTACTTCAAAGGAATGATTCCAGTCTGAGTAATAGTTTGAGTTAAATGAAACTAGTTAAATCGCTTGTTGCCACATGAAGCAATCATTTTAGCCATTTTTTACAGTCCCAAGGTTCTATATAAAGGTATGTTACCATGCAAACAAGCCTGAAATGCTTCTATATATCATTTTTCAGCTAAATGGCTCTCAGATTGGTCACCAATCCCACTGTACTAATGCACTGTTTACCTGTGATTTCTACCCAGAAGGAATTTCCTTGCTGTCATATTTCTGATTATTCTGATTCAGCGTTTCCCTGCACTTTAGCTCTGGTAACTAAATATACTCATAATAGAAAAAGAAGTTGCACCCAGAAGGAATCAACCAACAGGAATGAAACCTGGTGGGTAAGTTTGACATCTTGAGACATGCGAATGATTCAAGTTTCAAGTTTAAGCAAGGAGGGACTATATAAGGTCATCATGTTACGCATACTTAGAATTCTGACTTGTGCTGCTGTGTTAGTAGCATCCATTGCAAGTGAAGTATTCCTCAGAGAAGAGAGTGAAAACAGCTTCAGCAGTTGGAAGAGTACAAGAGGGGTTGCATCATAGTGCTCCAAGAAGAAAGATGGTCTTATTGACGGGTTGGGCAACATACCAATCGTGCGAAACCATAGCATGCTGTTGATGGCAGGGGATAGAAGTAGGCACGCACCAGCGATATGAAGGATCTGGGAGACGTACACGAAAGTGAACAAACAGCCACATTTGCGGACATTTCGCAAGCAGTAATGCTCTCCATGAGTCATCCTCTTAGTGCCAGAACCAATGGCAGACTGCTCTTAACACCACGTCAACGTCGCCAAAGACCCACTTTTGTCTCGGTGGAGACAACCAACAAATTGGTGTGCAGAGGCATTGTGGTCAGCGCCAAGCAGTACGTTTTGTTGTCATGTGACGTTTCCCCTCCACTTCTACTGCAAAATCTGTAGCAGTATGGGATGGATTATCACAGAATACCAATAGAAACCTCTACAACTCCATGTTGAGACATCTGGATTTCCATATGTGAGAAATACAATGGATACTGGACATCCATATTTGCTATAACAGATCATATATTCAAATCCATATATTGCCATATATAAAATTCGCATATGGTAAAGCATTTACTGATTTTCCAATGGGCCTATAATAATTATGCATATATTATATATCATCATCAAAATGTAAATGAGCTTTGCAATTAAGATGTACTGGGGAAACATCCATTTCTGCGATGCTGCCAACCCATTCAAAAAGAGCCCATCCATGTGTTCTTCTCAGTTGCCTTGATGCTGAAAAAGCTATGATCCATATTCTTTATTTATATAGTGAGAACATTATGATCTAGGGTTACACTGACTTGGAATACCATCTGCTGATAAAGCACAGGCTTAAAGAGAGAGGCCGTAAAAATGGGCCTCTATCACACATGGCTGATAACATAGTACTCTATAAAATGTGTATGTTGTATCTCGCTATGCAGCTGTATGTCACCTCAAAGAGATTTAAACACATATGCAGCATATAGTAAAATCTCAGGACCAAACAAAATGGCTGTTCGGCTAATGGCAGACCAACCTGTAGTAGATTATGGAACATTATGATTATTGTTGGACAGAGCCTTGCACAGTCCTGGATAACATTAGATTTGTGCCTTTGCAAATAATGCGAAGTGCAAATAGTGCACATAACCTATATCATAAAGGGTCAACCATATACAATGCATATATAGGGTTGATATATCACATTTCTCAAAAAATATGAATAACAGTAACGGTATGACCATTAGTGCTAATTTCAGAAAAAAAAATTAGAAATTAATATTTTTATGCACTTTTTATATATAATGTAATATAAATAATATATATATATATATAAAAAAATATTTAATTATATATATATATATATTATATATTATATATATATATATATATATATATATATATATATATATATATATATATATATATAAAATGTCATAAAAAGTAGATGGTCGTAAAAACAAATATTCATTCATTCTGTCATATGACTGTATGTTCTAGGACTGTGGAAAAAAAAGAAACAGAGAACCTGGAGGAACCCAAGCACAGAAGGGACCCTCATTACCTGGTCTTGTGGGTTGAAGTGCAGGCCTATCTTACTGTAAGCGGATGGCACTACCAACTGCACCAAATAAATATGACAAATATATTTTATTTCATATATATGTGTCCATCTGTATTTATCGCAGATGCCCAGGTCTGGTTGTCTTTCCTCTTTTTTCCTAATTATGATTTCTTGACAGCTCCACACCCTTCAGAATAATCCTGGTTTTATAATAAATGAAAGAGTAGTTTAATGAAAAGAATGTTCATTCATTCATTAATTTGTTCGTTCATTCATTAATTTGTTCGTTCATTCATTAATTCAATTTGTCATTCATTTCGCAAACTGCACAGTCTGTGGCTAACAAGTTATTTCTCGTAGATCCATGTATCGTAAGCAAAAAAGGAGACATGAATGACCAAGGGCAAACTTGGACACCAGAGGGATTATTGGCTTCCTTAAGCATTCCTCACTGTCTTCCATCTAGTGAAATATTAATCAATAAATGTGTGTGAATTATTTATCAGCTGATTCACAGCATTCAAGATTTGCCCGTAGGAACTTGGACAGCTACTGCAGTCTTTTTCACTTCTCTGTCATCTTTTAGTGTGTTTTCTTGCTGACAGATACACAGAGATGAAGATTTTGATCTTTTGTTCCAGAACTCAAGCGGAAATTCTGCAGCTGCACATTTTGGACTCAGGTAACAGGCTGGACCAAAGTGCCCTGTTCTGCTTCCTGTACCTGGCCAGTTGGTTTGTCCTCTTCCATTTGCATAATTTATTCAAAAAGAAAAGTAGGAAGCAAAAACCTTTACCACTGTAAATACTTGTTTCAATTCAGAATCAGTTCTATGTCTTTACATCCTCCAGGCATTTCTTTGACTTGTTCTTTGTGCTTCAAGCCATCACCCATAGCCTTGAGAAACAGTAGGCCTATTTGAAGGAGAAAAAAAACAGATTAAAAGATTTTTTTTAAGCTTTTCAATTCTTGCACGCAACATGCCGTCCTCAATTTCTATGACCAGGAGTAATTCCATGTGGGAAGTTCTTATGTGTGAGGTTAGTCAATTCTTCACCATGTGTGCTGCTATCCAGGATTACATGAAAAGTCCTTGTTATTAGATAATGCACATCATTTTAGCATGCTGGCTTCTTTTAATATACCTGACAGTGGGGAATCCAAAGCACATGGTGTGTCAGACAATGAGACTTTTGTGGGGGTCTTTATTGTTCTTTGGCTTTTTGCATTTATTGCCTTGAAAATGAGATGGAACTGCTATGATTTAGACATGCGACACTAATTCCCCACATGCTCAAAGCCCATTCAGTAGCCTGCCAAGAGAAGGCAGGCTTTCTCTCTCGCCATTGATTAACACACAATATGGACTAAATTTATTTCCCTCAATGCCACATAGAGTGATTTCCATTTCCTAAATTGCTATTTTTCACGAGACCATTGGCGATGTGTAATTGTGGGCGATGGATATTTCACTCCATTTAAAAACAAATGGACTGAAGGATATAAGTGTGGAAATAAAATTGATGACTCATTTCTGGCACTCGACCCCTTAATATATTCATTTATTAATTTATTTTGCTATTTCGGGGTTAAATGGAGCTAATGAATGTTAGTTCGCTGTTATGTTTTGGAGGCAACTCTTGATGCATCATGGGAAGACTGGTCACTCTTCACACTCATTGAGTAGTATATGATTTTTTTCGCTGTGCTCGCCTCCACACTTAATGAATCACTGATGTTCTTCTTCAGATGCTGCCGCTGGGAGAAGCATGTTTATAAATGTGCGTCAGCAATGACTCACCATGCCATCTTCAGAACGACCACTCTCTGAAGTCTGATGAGGATATATCCAGTAAGATTACCACTGGTTTAATCACAGTTGCCACCAGTCATAAATGCCATGTGGAACTATGAAGGCTACAGCAGTGGAGTACTTGGAGCTGTAAGTAGACTAGTAGCAGTGTTTCCTTTGCTTTTACTCCATATATGGTACCTGACAGTAATGTATCCACACCTTAGAACTCTTTAACAACACTTCTTCATGTTGTGTGAAGATTTCATGATCAATGTAACTATAGTAGCTCCCAGAACCCAATACCCGATGATGTCATTGTCACATGTCCATCATCGACCAGTCACACCCTATTTCCTCTTTTGTCATTACCAGAGTATAACTGATTATTTCAACTGTGTCTCATTTAGTCCATTTACTTATAAGCTCCTGGTTCACATGCACCCATTGTGAAGTATTGCCAACTCCCGCTGCCTTTACCGAGCGTTCTATCTTAGTGATGCTGATTCTGACTTTCTGGTTTTATGACTCTGTTTGATCTCTGGTTTGCCCCTTCTCTTCCTCTACCCTCTTCTAGAAGAGGTTCTGAGTTCTCTGTTCTGATTGCTTATTTGGTTTCGGCTTCTGACTGCCTCTTCTTGTCTGACTTTGCCTGTCCCTTATGTTATGTTTGTTTGAATTCTGTTTTTGAGCCTGACTGTCAACCTGTTAAATAAACCCAGCCTTGATTTTAGCTCAGAGTTTATCAATCAGACTTTGTCCGCTGTGAGATCCAGAAGGCCATTATGTTAATCATTAGCTAGTACTAATCATTCCAAGCCAGTCTTACCATTTTCATAGAGAAAACACAGCCATATAATTTAGAGAAACTAAATTTAACTATATAAATTATATAGAGAGAACATTTAAAAAGGGTAATTTAATTACCTTGTATATGGAAGGTTACCATATCTGCATAATGGGATTGATCTTTTTTGTAAATGACCATCTCATAATACATTTCACATTAATTATGATTTATTGTGACTGATTTTATGTTGATTGTGCTACCAGTTGTTTTGAATTTCTCTAATTCATGTTCTAAGCAGAGCCACCTTAAAGCATTTACAGTTGTAACTCGCAAGTGAAAAACATGGCAGGAATGTATTTTCTACATGGCATTGGTGGCATGCCACTCAAGGTAGATGGCCGAAATGAAACTCAAAATGCACTAGCCACTAATAGCCAAGCATTACACCATTTTGTCAGTTTCTGAAAAAATGCCTCACCGCCGCTTATTACACCCCCTCAGCAATAGCTAATTTTATGGAGCACAGAAAATAAACAACAACAAGGAATGCAATATATGTTTATAGTTGTTAGTTTGTTAAAGAGTGCAGGGTAGCCCAATATGCCTAAGGAAAATATGATGTTCAAAGTGTGACGGGGTTCATGCAATAACAATGAGCTTCATTATTTCTCTGCCATCTGTAGTAACAGCAGACACGACTGGAATGCTTCACTTTAAAGTGCTGTTTCCCATCAGGAGTGGAAGAACATGACAGGGACAGTGAGATGAGACAATAAGATGGAGGTTCCTACATGCTGTGTTGCTCATGTACGTTATCATGATGCTCTCTCATGTTATTAAAGTGTGAGCGGTGATTAAAATCTTTCTATTACTTGTTTGATGTTGCTAGAGGTCACAATGCTGGAATTCTACTATCAAGAACATCTGAAAAGACTCCAAATATTACAGGTAGTGTTATGTAGTTAACGAAATTACACAAGATATTAAACAAATTATGTTAAATATGCTAAATTAAAGACACTTGACATATAATGGATTATTATTATTATTATTATTATTATATAGAATGGTGAATTGAAACTTGACTTTAGAACACAATTGTTAGACACAAGACTTCAAGACCGACGTGTGCAGAACTAAAAACCAGGAATGGTTTATTACAAAACAGGCAATCACAGCAAGCAACAGTACACAGCGAAAACAATGGGAGAAGCTAAATCAGAGTCAGGGACAGGCGGAGGTCAGAACCAAGTAGAACAAGCAGCGAGGGCGAACAAGTTGAAAGGGGAAAACCGAAGGGAAACACCAAAGAGAGAAAACAGGTACAAACCATAGAGTCAGGACAAGAGCAAAAGGGATAAGGCGAAAGAGTAGTCAAGGAACGAAGGGAGTCGGAAACCAGAGTAATACCATACGAGGAAAGAACCGCTCAGAATTGCTAACCGAAGTTTGGTAAAGCTTCGCAAAGTGTGAGTGTTTGAGAGTGGCTTAAATACAGGAAGTAATTCGATTCAGCTGAGGTTAAAACTCGAGGGATCTAGAGCGAATCACAGAGTCTGACTGGGGGCGCATAGACATGACGTCATCGAGCGTGGCCCTCTGGGAAGT
This sequence comes from Prochilodus magdalenae, assembly GCA_024036415.1. Classification (NCBI taxonomy): domain Eukaryota; kingdom Metazoa; phylum Chordata; class Actinopteri; order Characiformes; family Prochilodontidae; genus Prochilodus; species Prochilodus magdalenae. The sequence goes on from JAMWET010000945.1 coordinate 305,890, forward strand.
GGAGTTCTGAAGAGCGGAGAAGCCGGGGAGAGGTGGAGGCGTGACAACAATGTAAACATGAACAGAGCCGTATTTAGAGAATTATGAGGAGAATTTACAGGGAAATTTAGTTTTCTGATATAATTAAGAGTAAAAACTAAATATTGATTAGATTTTGTTATGGCAGTAATCAAAATACGGTTACTTTAAACTGTTTTTTAAAAAAAATAAATAAATAAATTTTATTCATTTCATTTCAGCAGCATCAGTACTTGTTTATTAGCTAGTTATTAACAGCATATGAAAATATGACTTCATCACAGACACCAGGTTGTCTGATAAAGCCTGAGTAAACTAATAAATCAACGCAATGAGTCAGTTGTTATTCTCAGAGTTACTAAACCCTTCAAAGGGTCGATGTAGTGGATGATGGTAGACAAGTATATGACAGATAGCTCAGCATCAGTGACTTGTTCTGTTATACGTGTCCTTTATTGAAGATTATGTACAGTTAAACATTAATCAACAACCACTGCAAATTAGGTCTATTAGCAACTTTTACAAACTTCAAGCTGTTTGAAATCATTAAAATAGTTCAACACAGCTAATATAACAAGTGGTTTCTCCAGACTCAGTAAACCAAATACCACCTTTAATGACCACTGCAGTCTCCGAATTATTCAACTCCTTTACCACAAGCATCTTTAGGACTTTGTAAGGCACCTATTTGCTGATAAGACCTGCTGCAAATGTGATGCATAGCCAGAAATCAGCTTTCGGCAGAGTTCCTGAATCTTAGCCCATTTCTTATAGACAGCGACAATATTTTCTATGGAACTCGAGGGACTGTGATGGGCTTTTCAGATCTTCCAATCTCCTTCAGAAACCAAGCCTAGGTGGATTTTGAGGTATGCTTTGGATCATTGTCTTATTGAAAGGTCCAGTGTCGCCCAAGCTTCAGCTTCCTCAGAGAAGCCGTGACATTTTCTCTCAGGATTTCCAGACACTTGATTAAATTTGTCTAGCTGCAGGTTTCCAGTGCCAGAGGAAGCAAAGCAACCCGAGAGCATCATCAAGCCACCGGCATGCTTTACCGTAGGTAGAGTGTTGTTTTCAGTTAATGCTTTATTCTTCCTCCTGCAGATATACTGCTGATACATAGACCCAAAAATATCCAGCTTAGTTTTTATTGCTCCTCAAAACGGATTCCCACAACTGATGTGGCTTAGTTACATAGTTGTAACATATTAGAGCCAACTTTTCTAAAGCTTTTGTGTCAGTAGTTGTGTCTAGGAGTTCAGGCATGTAGACATTTAGCGTTTAGTATGCGCCTTACTGTTCAAACTAAAACCTCAGTACTGCACCAAATCATGATGCAGGTTTTCCCTTAAGGGTATCTGACCACCTGCCTTCTCAGGAACCTGGTGGCAGTCAGTGCTGGCTTCCACTTCATGCCATGTCAGGATGCTGAAGTTTATAAACACCTCAATGTCTACTGAACAAAAAGAAATTCATCCAGCGAACATCGTCCTGTGGGCAGTGTCCTCTGACCACTGATGAGGGGCTAGAGATGACCAGCACTGCAATGTGCAGCAACAGATGAGCTATGGGTGGACCAGCAGGGTTGAATTGTCTAATAGAGTGGACAGTAAATGGACACAGTGTTTAAACACTCCAGCAGCACTCCTGTGTCTGAACCACTCACACCAGCACAACACACACTAACATGGAGAATGATTCACCACCCATATAATACCTGCTCTGTGTGTGTCCTTACTATTGACGAACAGAGTGAAAGGGGACTAATAAAGTATACAGAGAAACAGATGGACAGTCTGTACTTGTAGAAGTTTGTACATCACAGTTTCCAGAGAAAGTACTGAGAAGACAAAAACATTAAACCTGATTATTCCCGGAATAGTTTTCTGTCATTTTTGTCATTTGGAACTTTCGTTTGAAGTCAGCGTGAAGCTCATAGAAAAAGCACGCTGGGCTCTAAGCAGGACACTTCCATTAAAAAATGGGGGATAATGCAGAAGTCCTGGTAAATATGCTGTAACTCCGAGGCTGTGCCTCGGGGCCCCTCAAAAACATTATCATCTCGTGTAAATGCACCCGTGGCTTTGCCACTCTGACTACATTTCGTCTCCATTAACCTACATTCTCTTGGCTTTAACTGTGTGGTGCATTAGCTCTCAAACACAGCGTGAGTAAATGTGGTGCGGTGTGTCAGAGCAGGCTGCGGGGCCTCCTGCCTTGCCCAGGTTTTTCAGGGACAGAGTGGAGGAGCTGGAGGAGGTTGGACAGCAGTCATAGAAATGAGCAGCTCACATGGATGTGATGTCACTGGGATGGCAGCATGTCTTCCGTTCCTATACCCAGTCAACTGAATAGACAGAACAATCTCCCTCCCTCTCCCTCTCCCTCTCTCTCTCTCTCTCTGTCTCTCTGGAGCCAACTATGTTAAAATAACATGCTTGTGCAAATGTTAATGCACAGTGAGTTCAAACTTGATTAACTTAAGCAACAGACATTTGATTCATGTACCAAAGTGCGGACACCCTTCCAGTTGTAAAGTCTCAGAACTTAATTAACTCATGCCTAGCACTGACTATTGAAGACAACTTCAAAGCTTAACAAATTCTCTGTCTCTTAAATCTTGCTAACACTCAACAATCATGCTCTCCTCTAAGCAGCTGCCAGAGCAGTGGTTTCCAACCCTGGTGCTGGAGGACTCCTGTCCAGTACATTTTGTTTTCTATGCTCGCAACACACCTGATCCAACTACTCAGCTAATTAACAATCGGTTTCTTAGTGTTAATGGGTGTAAAACATACAAAATGTGCATGGCAGGGTGTCCTCCACAGGGGATTGGAAGCCACTATGCTGGAGGACCCAAAAATGAAAGCAGTTGATACCTACAAAGCAGTGGAAGATCTCAACGTTCTTTAGCAGACAGTTTCTACTGCTTGAGATATCATTAAGAAATCACAGTTAAAGGGAACTGTAGAAATCATACACTCATCGTCAAAAGAATAGTTGCAGCCAGAAGGAGGTGTGGGATTGCAATCCTATTGGGAAGGAAGATAAAGGGAACAATAAATGATAATAAGTTTAGACTGATATGGGTAATATATATTGAGCTACACATACAGAAGTAGTGTCTCTCAGTATGGCATGGGGTCCCTATGTTTGCTAACACAACTTGCCAGAGATCTCAACATGGAGTTCTAAACACAGATTCACACACAGGTTCGTTGGTCGTCTCCACCAAACCAAAAGCAGGACCCGTCACTGAAGATGACCCACTGCCATTTTGAGTCACTCCATGACAGTCTGGTGTGACACTATTGCACTCTTTGGTGACACAGCAGCCATCTGCCAATATGGCTGGCACTAACATTGATGATTCCTGGACTCACTGACTGTTCACAGTTGTGACTGTTGGGCCAGTCAGGTAGAGCAAAAAGGCCCATCACATGCCTGTTGGCATGCCTGTTGGGCCATGTGTGAAACTTGAACCAAGTTTCATTCCTGATGGTTGCTTCGTTCTGGGTGCAGCTATTCTTTTGGTAATGAGTGTAACAAAGAAAAAGAGACAAATGAAAACAAATAAGAGCTCAAGCTAGATGCTTAAAGTTAGAGGTAAGTAAGGTAAATAAGCTAATGCTATCAAAATAAAGAACAAACGGCATACGGGAATGCTGTAGGCTGACAGCTATGAGGAACCTTGTGTAGGGATAAGCTAAGTCAAAGAAAACAGACAAAGAGGAAAGCAAGGTCTGAGGCAACAAAAGCAGAAGCTAAACAGTCTAAGCTACAACAAACTAAACTAATGAAGCTAAGATGTACAAGTAGACTAACAAGGCTAAGGCTAACAGTGTACGCATGATACAAGGCATCAAAACAAGAACACAGGACCAGAGACTGGCAGAGCAAAGGCACGTGAAACGTGTAATGCTGCTCAGGGAGTGACTGAGGTACAGACGAGATACAAATATAGTCCACAGCAAAGGAAGATTAAGCCACAGGCAGTGCTCAGGCAAAGGGATGAATTTAGAGGTTGAGGTGCCGAATGCTTAACATCGCATGAATTGCAATGCTGGCTTCTATAACAAGACAATGATCCAAAACATACTTCAAAATTCACAGTGAAATGCAGACCGAAGCTTCTGGTATTGTCCCTACACTGTTTTGACCGTCATTGAAAACTTTTGGGTACATCTTAAACATGCTGGACTTTGAGACAGACCAAGTATATCATAGATCCAAAACCTGCATGGAAGAGTGGATTTTCTCTGTTTCTCTTTCTCTCCGTCTACTGTGTCTCTTCAAATGACTCTGCTTTTTTTTCATCCATTTTCTGTTTTGAATATAACGATGGGCAAAACATTAAACCTGTTCATGTTTTTAAAGGTCAAAGAGAACATGTTGAGAAATAATTTAGAAACTGTTGGTTTGAAAAGTATGTGCTTGAATTGAATGAAAAAAAAGGGTGGGCCAGTATCAACATTAGCATTGTGGTCCTCACCCTTCTTTTAACACCACTCTGTAAGGCCTATGGGAACTGGGAACAACTACAGTAGCTTGGAAAGTGCCATGTTTCCGATTCTTGTTTAATATAGAATTTCAGCTGTTCAGCAGTTCAGGGTCTCTTTTGTGGTGTTTTTGTTTCATAATGTTCCAAATTCTTCTAATGGGTAACCGGCTTGGATTGCAGGCAGGCCAGCTTAGCTGCTGAACTCTTTTACTACAGCTCCATGCAGAATGTGGTTTAGCATTGTCTTGCTGACATAACAAGGGCCTTTCCTGAAAAAGTTTGGTGGAGGTGGGATTATACTGTGGGGTTGTTTTTCAGGAGTTGGGCTCGGCCCCAGTGTTCCAGTGAAATGAACACTTAATGCTCCAGCACACCAAGAGATTTTGGACAATTTCATGCTCCCAACTTGGATGTCCCCTTCCTGTTCCAACATGACTGTGCACCAGTGCACAAAGCAAGGTCCATAAAAACATGGAAGAACTTGACTGTCCTGCAGTCCTGACCTCACCTGATAGAACACCTTTGGGATGAATTAGAGCAGAGGCTGTGAGCCAGGGCTCCTCATCCAACATGAGTGTCTGACTTCACAAATGTGCTTCTGGAAGAATGGACAAAAATTCCCATAAACACATTCCTAAACCTTGTGGTGAGCCTTCCTGGGAGGAATGAATGCTGTTATAGCTGCAAAGGGTGGGCCAACATCATATTAAACCCTATGGATAGGATGGAAAAACCAAGACCTTTCCTGAAAATGATGCCACCCAGATGTTTGTTGAATCATTCAGCATAAATGGAGCCTTCACAGATGAACAAGATGGATTATTAAACTGTGCAATGTTAACAAGCCAGGTGATCTTTCTCCTCTTTAGGCCAGAGGGTGCAGTCTCCATGATTCCCAAAAATTATTTTTAATTTTAAGTTATTGGATCACAGGACACCTTTTCACTTCACCTCATTCCATGAGCTTGGGCCTGGAGAAGTTGTCAGCGTTTCTGAATCTCTTTGTATATCATTTTTCTTTTTTCTTTGCATGGTGGAGTGTTTACCTGCATTTGTGCTTGCAGCAAAGAGCAAAGAACAGGATTCACAGTTTTCAGAAGTGTTACTGAGCCCATACAGTGATTTCCACTACAGAATCATGACTGCTTTTAAAGCAGGACTGTCTGAGGGCTTGAAGATCACAGCAATGCAGCAGTGGATTTTGGCCTTTTCCCTTCCATACAGAGGTTTCTCAGGATTCTCTGAATCTTTTTATGACATTATGTTTGTATGTGCACTGTATTGGCAAACGTATTCACTCACCCATCCAAATCATAAAATTCAGGATCATCCAGTCACTTCCTTGGCCATGTATGAAACCAAGAACCTAGGTATGCAGACTGTCCCATAGACATTAGTGAAAGAATGGATTGCTTTCAGGTGAAATTGTCTTGCCACTAAATATTCCCCAGTAAACTGTCAGTGGTGTTGTAACAAAGGGGAAATGATTGGGAATGCAACAGCAACTCGCAGACCACGTAAAATGACAGCAGAGGGGCCAGTGGATGCTGAGGCGCATAGTACATAGAGGTTGCAAACCTTCTTCAGAGTAAATTGCTACAGACCTCCAAGCTTCATGTGGCTTTCAGATTAGCTCAAGAACAGTGTGTAGAGAGCTTCATGGAATGGGTTTCCACCAAGCCTTACTTCATGCAATGCAATTTGCGCTGAATGCAGTGGTGTAAGGCGCGACGTCTCTGGACACTAAAGAGAGTGCTCTCTGGAGGGATGAAGCATACTTCGTCGTCTGACAATCTGATGGACGAGTCTGGGTTTGGCAGTTGCTAGGAGAACGGTACTTGTCTGACTGCATTGTGCCGAGTGTAAAGTTTGGTGGAGGGAGAATTATGGTGTGGGGTTGTTGTTCAGGAGTTGGGCTCGACCCCTTAGTTCCAGTGAAAGGAACTCTTAATGCGCCAGCAGTCCAAGAGATTTGGGACAGTTTCATGCTTCCAACTGTTTGGGGATGGCCCCTACCTGTTTCAACATGACTACACACCAGTGCACAAAGCAAGGTCCTGACCTCAGCCTGATAGAACACATCAATTGGGATGAGATCAGTTAGAGTGGAGACTGCGAGCCAGGCCTTCTCGTCCAACATCAGTGTCTGACTTCACAAATGCGATTCTGGAAGAAGGGTCCAAAATTTCCATTAACACATTCCTAAACTTTGTTGCAAGCATTTCCGGGAGAGTCGAAGTTGCTATATCTGCAAAGGCTGGGCCAACGTCAAATTAAACCCCATGGATTATGAATGGGAAGTCACTCAAGTTCATATGCATGTTAAGGCATACAAGCGAATACTTTTGGCAATACAGTAATTGTATGTTATCCCTGATATATCTTTGATATTATGAATCAGGAAACATGGCTATTTGCCGCTCAGTCTTTCACAGAGTGGTGAACCCCTCTTTATCTTTATTTCTAAAAGTCTCAGAGGCTCTTTTATACCCAGTGATGTTACTGGCCTGTTGCCAATTAATCTAATTAGTTAGATGTTTCACAAGGTCCTTTTTAAGCACTAGTCAACTTTACCAGTCTTTGGTCGCAGCTGTAGCAGCTTTTTTTAATGTGTTCAAATTCAAAATAGGCTTTCAACATTTGAGTTGTTGTGTTTGTACTAGTTTCCACTGAATACAGGGTTTAAATGATGTGCACATCATAGCATTCTGTTTTGCATTTGCTTAGCGTCCCAACTTTTCTGAAGTGCACTTGTATCTGCTGGCAGTCTTTTTTTTTTCTTTCATCTTTCTCTTTCCTCCAGTTTCTCTCATTTTTATTTCTGTATGTCTTCTGTTTTGTCTCTCTTGTTTGAATCTCTCTCTTTTTGTATATGTCTGCAGCCTATCTTTTCTCTCTATCTTTCTTAGTCTTCTTCTTTTTCTTTTATGCGTATCTGTTGTTCCTCTCCCTCTCCTTCTCTCTCTCTCTCTGTATTCCTCTTGCTGGCTAACTCACTTGAACCTGTCTCTGTGCTTATCTTTTATGTCTACTGTCTCGTTCTTGCTCTCTGATGCTATCTTCTTTCTGTCTCTGTCTCTCCAAGTGCAAAAGGAAAAGGAGAGAGTGGAGTGAAAAGACACAGAGAAAGGCACAGAGAGAGCAACTCTGTGCCTTTCTCTGTGTCTTTTCACTCCACTCTCTCCTTTTCCTTTTGCATTTGTCTGCTCTCTGTTGTTGTTGGCCTCTCCTTCTACCATCTCTTTTTTTAACTGTCTCTTTTAATTCGGTGTACGCCTCTTTCCTCCACAATGTTGACCACTCTGTATTAAACATGGATGTCACTCTGCATCTCCAGAGGAGCTAAACACCGAGCAGAAATGCGACGGCCATTCGTTCCGCCGCGTGTCTGGCTTCAGGAAACGGGCACAGGTATGAAATGTTAATAAACTTCAGAGAGGACTCGAGCCCGAAGTCATCTCCCCAAAGCCAATGTGAGCAGAGCCAATTATACGTGTGAACTCAAAGTGCTCCGTCAGAGCATCGGGGGAAATTACCAGGACTTGACCCATTGATTGTCATTTAATCTTATGTCTTTAATGGGAGCATAAACGTTATCTTATCTTTTAATGGTCTGTAAGTGCTCGTGAAATAAAAAACCTTGGGAATAATGCATTCCAATATATATCAGGCTAGAACATACTCTGAGGTCCCACTGCATTTCAAAAGCAACCTTGAATTTCAAACACACAGGCTCCTGGCTTGAACTTGGAGAACTCTGAGAATGTAAAGGAATCTCGCATCCTTTTCTGTTTTATTTAGAACTGAGTCTTTTCTTTCACCTTCTCTTCTTCTTCTTCTTTTTCTTCTTCTTGAAGTGGAGGCAAGTGTTGTATTCTAAATGCCCAGTGCTTACGTAAGCGACGCCTCTATTTTATGTCACTTAAATTCTCTCATTAGTGCGAAAGGGTTTGTTATTTTCCGAAGGGGATGCTGAATATAAAAAGGAGCGACGAAGTAGCCAAACCAGCTGACCTACTTCTCCCAATGAAGAAATGAACCATAAATGAACCAAACCTCACAAAGCCCCCTAGCCTTTTCATAATTATGCTTGTGGTAAACATCATTGGGTGTGCTATGTGACAGCTGACTTGTCTCTTCTTTAACCTGTATCTGAGAGCGTGATGAGACAAGTCTACCCTGCTGAGAGAAAATCTCATCTCTCAGCACTCAACAAAGCATCTCCTGCAGTCTTCAGTGGGAATGTCCCCCGCACTCCTGCTGTACATTGACGGCTCTGCATTGAGATGCTGAAGCACCACAGAAATGCGCAGGCTTTTGGTTCTGCCATGGCAATTGAAAAGCGCTGCGCTCTTATGCTTATAAATGAGAGTGCTTTGCCTATGACAGTGTAGCTAAGATGTGTCACACTAAATTGCATGTGAAATGCGCTTGATGGTCTTCCCATCACTCCCGGTGGATATTATTCCACCCCACTGGATCTTTCCCTCTGGAACAACTCTCCATCTCTGTGCACTCCTCCAGTTCTTCCTCATTTTCCTCCTCATCCTCCTTCTCCTCTCCCCCTCCGACCCCCACCTCTCCCTCTAACAGACGGCATGCTTTGCTAAAGGGAACAGGTGACCTGTTCTCTCAGGAGACTGCCAATCAAATAATGATAGATGTTGTGCCTTTTTCCTATTTTAAGCAGTATTTCTTTTTTGAAAAGGCACTGAATAATATGTCAGTTCTTATTTCTGAGAGATGGAATTTTACAAAGAGGCTTTTGAAAGCAGGACGCAGTAGATGCGTGCAAACACCATGCACTTAGACCTACTGTAATGCCTTGTTTTTCTTGGAATTGTGACACGGATCCGATTGAAGTTTGTCTCAAGGAGAGGTGACGAAGAGAGGTGAAGGAAAATTTGAATTTGGTCCAGCCCTCACAACAAATGTTTCATGCTCAGGTTTACGCCTTGGATTATTGGTAAATTATTTATTTGAAGACTGTTTTACTCAGTTACCCCTCCACATGATTTCAGTTTATTCTGGAATGACTAATATATCGTCGCTGTCCGAAGAAAAACAGGTATCTCCAAAATGGCAACTTTCCAGGAGAGGCCAAAAACCACATTTAATTAGAATGGAAGTCTATGGAACCAGACGTCTTACCAAGCAGTTTTGGGTCACTTCGGTTGGTCCACTCTTTATGAAATTTGTACACACTGTAAACAACAGCTTATGTAATCGAATGAGGCATAAAAGTAAAAATCAACAAAAATGGAGATACATGTTTTTCTTTGGACAGCGACGATATTAATAATTTATATGCATGCTTTAAAACTACTGTGCAATAGTCAGGGACCCCCCTTCATTTATTTCATTCCCAATCAAAATGGCAAGCAGTGTTTGTTCAGGTGGTCCCATGTTGGCTGGCTGTTAATTCATTCACTATAATGCTAGTAATTCTATCTTACATGGCAGCAAAACGTTTTGTATATGAATTCTTCTTCTGGAAATCCTCTGCTCTATTTTGATAATGTGGTGTTCTACATGGTAACCTCTTTCGCATCCCCTTATTTTATTTTTGGTTTGAGAAGCGAGTAACTGTTCACTCTTTCAATCAAAGTCCTGGCAAATCAGGCACGTTTTCAGAAAAAGTGTATGTTTGATATTATGATATGTGCAAATAATTCAAGTTTCACTTTCATCCGTGCATGTGACATAAGCCAGGACTGGCCTTACCACTGTACCTGACAGACCCAACAGCCATGGTTGTAGACATTCAGCGAGCAGTAATGCGCTTCATGAGTCATTCTGTTAGTGCCAGCAACATTGGCAGACGCCTGCACAATTCAGGACTACATGCACACTGACGGTTACAGCGACTACCTTTAACACCACATCAGCATTGCCAAGACTGCAATGGTGTTGAGCCAAACTGTCATCGAGTGACTCAGAATGGCAGCATCTTCAGTGACGAGTCCCGCATTTGTCTTGGTGGGGACGACGGAAAAAACCTGTGTGTGGGAGCACCGTGGTCAGCACCAAGATGAACGTTTGTTGTCACACGCCCAAAAGCCCTGGTGTCACTCTACCTCCACCCATATCACACAATCTGCAGGAACTTTGTGAGGGGGATGGATTATGACAGGGATGGATTGTCAAAGGACACATAGTAAGGGAGAGAGGTGGCGTGCGTTTCCAAGCAAGAGTGCGGAGTTCAGAAAAATCTATTACCTCAGGAGATGGGGAGATGAACTGACCAACTTTATATTTATTTATTTATTTATTTATTTATTTATTGTCCTTCTTTTTTTCTTCTTCTTTTGTTCCTGCCAGCACTTGGTTGCGTGTAAGGTCGCTGGCAGTTCAGCCGCTTTATTCCTCAGCGCTTTGTCAAACGGATGGGGCTCAGAACCTGGTTGCTAATTGAGCCGACTGCATATTGAGGAGTGGAGATTAATTTCTCTGAATAAATCATTCATGCCGTGTTGGTTGTGTGTTTGACCTCTGCTGAGAGAGAACATGTGGTGAGGCCTTCAGCATCCGGCAGATTCAAGCGCGGGGGTAAGAGGGGATAAAGCTCTATCTGATGGGGAACAGCACTGGTTCCAATTGAAGTGATGCAACAGAACTTCTTTTCAAGAATTTCAACAGAATTTTTTTTTTTTCAGTGAGTTCCACACTCACTGACTGTTTCTTCAACCGTTCGACTCACTTCTTTTACAGTCTACTAAAATGAAATATGGAAATACAGAGTTGTGACCTTTTTTTTTTTTTTTTTTGCAGTTTTTAAATACCGCTTCTCTTTGGACTGATTAAACACCTCAACTCATCACAGATGATTTCTTAACCTCACCCATACTGATTTTCTCACAGAAAATTTTAGCTCCACCACATCAAACTTTAACACCCCATCGATAATCAGGTATGGGCCTAATACTAATTCACACACACGCAGTAGCTTCACACATTTCACGAGCCTGTGTTAGGCAATGCCGCATGAATAAAAGATGTCAGTTTCCTCAGAACAGCTGAGATAAGACTAATTTATGAACTGTTCTGTGTATTTAGCACAATGGTTATATTTAGACAGGCTGAGAAAAGTGATGCCCTCAAACAACAACATGTACAAACACACATTCACAGACATTTAATATTCGTGGTAACGCTGATGTAGATTTTGATGAGATTCTGAAGTGTTTCCATTCTGGGGGTCTTTTTACTTTTACTCCACTACACTTTGAAGTCTAATATCTTATGGTTTACTCCACCACATTATGGTCAAATCTGTCATTTATTTTGGGTTATGTGAGCATAAAGACTTAACATGTCCAAATGAAAGAAGTGTATAGTGAGCCCACCAATCAGGGCACAGCACTCACTTTGTGTTGACCTTGTCCTTGACCTGTTGGACAGAGCTTGTTTCTAGCTAATGGAAACTGTTCTAGCTCATGGAACCCGTTCTCTCTCAGTGTTCTGTCCTCCTGATCATTTAAATAGACATCACTGTCAGACTAATTAATGAGCTTCTATTAAAGACTGATGGACTCAGAGACACTAGAGTCTCTTCACCTACACTGAGCTGATTAAGAGTCCTGTTCCAGAAATGATAATAGGACATTAGAGCCATAGTAAACCATGCTCCTCTCACTCTCCATACTTAAGTACCTTTGAAGGAAAATACTTTTACTCATTTATTTATTTAAGTCAATCATTTAACTTGATCACAGTAAACTTCCACCCTCATTAAATTTCACAAACACGTATTACTAACACAGAAAACAGAATGTGGAAAACCATCTACAAGAATAAAAGTACAAGGAGATACCCCAAATTGGCCGTACAAAAACAGAAAGTTCCAACTCCCAACTAGAGTAATATTTGTTTATTTGAGTTGGGGCTGTTGTCATTTGGAAGCTTGTAAGCACAAACATCTACGATGTAATATAGCTAGTCAGCTAATTTGGCTTTAGGCTTGTAATAAAATAGATGAATGCTATTAAAACCAAACCAAACAAAATTATGAAATTGTTAATAGCTCTCATTCATACAGCTATTAATCATCAGTTAAATAATACTCACTCTATACACGTCATAATAGTCAGTCACATGACAAATGCATAAAAGTACAGGCACTGATGGCTATTGGACATCAAAGTAGCACATGGTCAAATCTGTGGTGTGTGTGTATAAATTTACATTTTTAAATGTTTTGGCATCCCAAAGTCGCATCTGGTAGGAGTGCATGTACATTTAAGGCTAAGCATTTAAGAACCTGTTCTGACAGAAGTGGAACTATAACCTGCAGGTTATGAAGAGTTCCAGCAGGGTGAAAGGGTCTGTGTATTCAATCCTCTCTGCTAAAAATGCCACTTCCCCTAAGCCAGTCAGTGATTGGATGGGTCTCTGTCTTGTCATAGAAAGACTGTTAGACATGATTCATTGAATGCATACCAAAACCTGGCACCACATACTGCTGCTTTGGGGGCACCTGGCTCCATACCTCGACCTGGCTGTAGACCTGAATACTGACCTAACATGCCCAGTAGCTTCAGAATCTCCTTCACTCCCCTTGGAGGACCACAACACCCTGACAGCTACAGTGAATGGGTTATAAACAGAACCCAGAGTAACCCTGGATGCTTTGAACTGCTGGAACTCTGACACCCATTGACCCAAATGACCAGAGCAGATCTGTGTTCTAAAAAATAATCGGAATGTGCACTTTTTAGCATGAAATTAGCCATTACTGAGAGAATGGTGACACCAGATGGTGGCCACGGTGAGACTGTCATTACAGTCAGAGGGTAATGTATAGGAGTTTGGAATCAATGTCACATTGGCTGCGTTATGGGATCACTCTGCCGTGTTGGCAGGGTTTGTTCTTTGTTTACACATACAGCGCTGGAGTTGAGAGAGAAATTGAGGTTTGTCAGGCTTATTGTGCAGGTGAATCAAATGAAAAGGAAGTGTATATTTACCTACTCAATAATAATGTCAAAAATAACAATATCTAAGTCTAGGCTTATTGATGATATGGATTTTTACAAGCTGCAAACAAGGAGTGAAGTCACTGGATATGTTTATGTTACCAGCTCTATTACTGTACTGCCTGGGGGAGGTGTTGCTGCTGCTCTAATTACTTAGCATGAGCAGTAGAAATCCCAGCTTGTCCAATCATGTCTTTCATTCATTATCTATATTGCATATTCTTCTTGGTCACAGGGTGTGCAGTAGCCTCTCCCAGTGCTCACTGGGCAGAAGGCAGGAAACACACTGGTCAGGTCGGCAGTTAGGGAACACCTACACCTGGACAAGGTAGGTATAAGGCTGAGCACTGGCCCTATATCCCGCCTGAAAATCCCATCATTGTTAAGGTACATTAAGTCCATGAAGGGCTACATATGGTCATCAAGCAGTATCGGGGCACTGGTCAATGTCATCTTTAGGAAGACGAGTCGACTCAAACCGTGCCATGAGAACAAACCCCACACCAGTATGGAACCATCACTAGCCTGGACAGTGCCTTTTTGATAGCTGGGGCCTAATGGCTTTCAGGATCAGCCCAAAACAACTGGTATCATGACTCATCAGACCATGCCAGTCCTCTAGGGTCCAGTTAGCCACCTCCTAAGCCCAGGTAAGGCAATGTGTTCAATGTTGCGGTGTTAACGGAAGCACTCTGCTGGGTCTTCTGCTTCCATATCTAATATCTAATACTGGAAGCTAATAGAATGCTGCACTGACCTGTGGAACTTTTGAGGCACTCCTCATTAATAATTATTCAACAGAGAGCATCCTAAAAACGCTAACTGATCATCATTTGCTTTCTAACTATTAAATGGTCTGTATGAGCTCATTATGCTTCATTTTGGTGCATCGTGCTTGGAGTTCAATGATGCTGCTTGAGATGTAATAGACCTGTTTACAGATGTGTAGATGTTTATAGACGTTCTCTTTTCAAGAGTCTAATTTCTCACACATGCAAAACTGAAATAACTTCATCGCTAATTGATGTTATTGTAAAAGCAGAGTAAACCCCTGATTGCAGACCTCAGTTCTGACAATTCTGCTGGAATCACCCTGTGTTTAATATATAGCCTGTAATCTGACTACTGTCTTTATTACTGTAACTGTATGTAACCCTGTTACATATATCCCCTTACCACCCAGCCCTGGACATGACATCACATTCCCCAGCCCTAATAAACAGGTATCCAAACTAATACTGCATAGAATCTGATATTAAGTCCTTTTTTAAGTAACACTTGTGAGTCAAAAAAAAAAAATCTAATCTGTGCCACTTCACCTAGAACTTCACCTAGCCAGAGGTTTTGTTCTGAACTGAAATGCGGCACTCGCACAACAAGGTTATGAGAATTTGCATATAAAATCTGAACTTGGCCCAAGTCCAGTAAACAGGAATAGCCAGGTCATCTCGAGTTTGGACGAATATTTCAAACTCTAGCTTCAACCTTGTAATGTGAATGTAGCCTTTGTGCTGGAGCGGCACTTCATTTTTTTTTCACCCTGAGCTAAATCCCAGCTCTCCAGCAAGGTAGAACGCATTCCTCTTCGCTTCTCGCTGCGGGGGGTGCTCTCACTGAACAGTGGTGGGCTTTGTGTGGCGAGTATCGGCTGAAAACTTCTCTGCTCGGTGTCAGTGGGCAGTAAGTGATGCTAACATGTATTACGCTACATGAATATTTATCACATGAAGTGAACAGGAGACCGAACAGAGTGAAAATGGGGTGGGCCAGGGAGAGAGACAGAGAGAGCATATTAGAGAAAAGGAAGTAGAGATCGAGAGAGGAGGGGAGAGGAATCTGTTGGGAAAAAGCCACTGTGTGGATGCAGTGCAGTCAGTTTGCCATGCTTGGGTGGTCCGTAGCTCTGTAATTATTGTGTATGCTCACCAGCGCCCGGCGAGCCTCTGCTCGAAGAGAGATGAACCGGCTGGAGCCAGATGGTTGGAGACATTAGGGGGCCCGAGCTCCTGCCATGCCTCTCCTTCACACACTGTGCAAACAGTGCCACAGAGCCTCCTCACATGGGCCAGCCTAATCCAAAACAAATTGGACTGAGTATTATTAGCCTTCACTTGATGGCATCAATTAAGAGACAAAACACTCAGCATGCTCACAAAGAGCATGACTAATTGTCCAGCACTCCTCTTCCTACTGTATCTATTGAACTGAATGCCAGGTTTTGATTCCCCAGTGGTATCGTAATGTTACCATCCTCATTGCTGTCGGAGAGAGAGGGCTCAAAGTGGTGCTCACTCCACCATGTTTAAATGAGCTCATCACCTCTCCTAAAACTAATGGAGCCAAACAGAGCTCTTCGGAGCGATGCCATGTGAGAAACACTTTTGCTTCCCTCTAGAACTTTTCAGTGAGAGTGTATGCATGGACTCATTAGTCAGATTATAATTAGATTTCTGCAGTTATCTGATTATTCGACTGCTCATGCAAACAGTATATTCAGATGATGTAGACTGGATTAAGATCCTGAAATCTGATTCGAAATTCCAATAAAAAGAGCTGGATCTCAGTCTGCAAATGTGTCCAGTGAGTCCAGTAACAGAAATTAGCAAGCAGTATTAAAAGTAACCACCACAATGGCTCTAAAACACTTTTGGAGTGATGGGAAATTACAATACAAATACATGCTTGACAAAATTAAATATTCTTCATTTTCTAGATGACTAAAGTTTAAAAATGTCACAGCACTGAGCTTTGAGTACCACATTAATTTTATGCAACATCTTGTTCTGTAAGTTTATTGGCCGGTTGCAAAGCAGAAATGTGTTATTGTTTTGAAATTTTTGTGTTGATGGACAGCCAGATTGTGACGCGCCCAAAGCAATGTTTTTAAACAGACTGGTAGTACAACACAGCAGCAACAACATCAAAGCAGACATAACCAAGGGACAAGGCCAAGTCAAAACCAGGCAAACAATCAGACCAGCAACAGAACCAAAGAGGAAAGACAAAAGAGTAAACCAGAAAGTCAAAATAGAGTCAAACCAGAGACAACAAGAATAACAGCGTGGCAATACTTCACAATGGGTCAGAGTGAAAGGAGCATTTATACAAACAGACTAAATTAACAACATGTGTGATCAGTACTCAGGAGACTTGGATCTAGAGAACAGAACGGGATTGGGAGATGACGGACATGTGAAAGTGACGCCATCGGTTGGTGGGTTATGGGAAATGGAGCCAGAGAGTAGGCATGACACTGATAATGCATGTAATGCACTTGGTGGGTCTTTCTGATATTTTTATTTTTAGAAACACTTCATGTTTGGAAAAACAAAATCATGTTTTTGCATCTTTTTTATTCTTTTACATCATTTGAAAATGTTAGCTGCTATTCACACTGTGATAGAGGGCCTACTATCCTTTTCCATGTTCTATAGTATGTTATGTAACTTTTTGTGCATGTAAATGGTTAGAAAGCCACTCGGGAGGTTGACCAGTAAGAACAGAGTGGGTGACCTGACTAATCAACCTAATCAGGAGGGAGGCAGGGCTTGAAGACGGAAGATGAATATAGTACAGTATAGAAAAATTATTGTGCTTTGGGAAAATAGAAGCATGTAGATCTATTTTAGTATGCAAATGAGCAAAATAGGTCCACTTTAAAATGCCAGGACAAATAGATCGATGGATCTTGTCTTGCGACATTAAATTAAACTGAACATATATAATGTTCCTCTGTCTCCTGTCTCAAACTTTTTCGGAGGTTTTAAGAACTATAACTGTCTATAACTGTATACGCTTGTGAACTATGGAGGTATCATCAAGATTTTCAAGAGTGTCATTGCTATGGTGCTTCGGCATGAACCTGGTGTCATAAACAATCAGCTTACTCATACATATTTATCTAATTAATGGCTCACATTGGCCAGGAAACCAAGGTCTTCGTTTGGAAAGAGTCCCAGGGAACACCAAATGGACGGAAAAGTTTTCTACTGGCTCATGACCCATCATTTCTCATCACTTGCTGTATATCTATTACCATTAGGTATTATTTATTTTTAATACTAATATTTGTCAGATTTGTTGAAGGATTCATCTATGTGAAATGAAGTTCTAAGTAGGTCAGCCAGTGCAGTGGTTCACATATGGGAGTAGAGTTAGAGGGTGTACAGGGCCTAAGTAGCTCTCATTTCCTTCAGCGCAGAGACAGGTAAACCCACAGAACATGACAGCACATCATGCAACTGCAAGGCTTGGAGGACCCTCATGATGTTTTGATATTTATAGCCACAGTTGACCTATTAAAAGTGCTGGAGGATTTGTGAGTACTCGTGTTATGTTTGCATTAGATTCTTTCACTTCCTTTTATTTTTTATTTCCTGTCGTTCTTTTTTTTTTTTTTTCCAGACGTCACAGAATGACATTTTCAAAGACATGCCCAAGCATTTACAATTGACAGATGTTAAGTCAACACACCGCCCGTGACTAAAAATGGAATCCATTAGCGTTATTTCAGTGATGTGGAGTGTGATCAGACTGCAGAGGAGAGCTATAATGAGGGAAATGGAAGACTACAGTCATAAAAAGAAGGAAGGAAAGAAATTAGAGCACTTTGCAAAAATGACAAATGTAGTTCTGACCTTGTGATTTGCTACTTTGCTTTTATTCTCCACAGCTACAGTTCTGAATGTGAAGCTAATTAAAATGACCCTAAAATATATTAACAAAAAAAGCATTTAGTCATTGAATTAAACTGTTTCCCAATTTCACACATATACAACTGATTTCTAACCAGCAAAAGCAATGGTCTAACATCCAGTAGATTACCTATAGATGTTCAGATTATTCCTAAATTGCTGAAACTTTCTTCATTCCTAGCAGTGTTGTACAGGAGAGAGGTGTTACTGTGAAAACGTTAGTTCACTATGATGGAACAGAATGCACAGGGTCAGCCAGCAGGGAACATCTGTATGAAGCATTATGGTCTTCTATCTTGGATAGAATAATGTCCCAAATAGATAGATAGATAGATACATAGATAGATAGATAGATAGATAGATAGATAGATACATAGATAGATACATAGATAGATAGATAGATAGATAGATAGATACATAAATAGATACATAGATAGATAGATAGATAGACAGATAGATAGATAGATAGATAGATAGATAGATAGATAGATGTCCTGGAACACCGATAGCTAATAGCAAATAAAGGAAAAAGCAGATGAGCTAAACTGAAGACTAGTATGTTCGATGACTGAGTGCAATTCGACCACACAGGCTCCTTGCTGAGTACATGATAAGTCAAGATGATGTTAAGTCAATGAGCAGATCACCACATCTAGCATATTTTGACAATGGAGGAGCAGTAAAATATGGCATATTGCAGTCATTTTTACAGACGGATGGGATGCCAGCTTCTAGTGTATATAGAAATGAATTGAAGGACAGTCTGTATTTAGCCTTGGGAAGTTCTGAAACAGACTGATTCATTATGTCAATCAGAGTGATGTAATGTAATGAATGTTTAAGGAAACCTGCACTGTTATAAAAATAAGGCATGTTTAATCATTTTGGAGAACAAAGATAATGCACTAAATACTCCGAAAACTTCATCTTCTGAGAACTGCAATTAAAGTTTGCACATTTGATACACAACATTCTAATAAACAATACAGCATCCCGACAGACGTTTGTTTCAGCTCGCTCCAACCATGAAAACAGAGCTCTGATTGTAAGATCATTTAACACATCAAATAGAGCAACTTCGACTAAACATTTTATGCAGTGTCATAATCCCTCGGGTTTGGAGTTGGTGTGGCTAGATGGCATTAATGTGTTCCTTCAATGTGTTTTAAAAATGAACATCTCATTTTTCATTGATAAAAAACAAACACAGTGTAAATTGGTGATGTTTTCTATGACTGAAAAATAATAATGCATGGCCATGATTTTTGGGCCCTCAGGCAGCACTGCTTCATAAACAAACACACTTTGGTAGTGGAAAACACTCCATGGACTCAGTATCACTTTCCAAAACTATCAACTGTGAGTATAGTTCATCAGTGAATCCACAAGTGCAGATTAAAACTCTACTATGCAAAGAAGCAAGCAGAGATGAACAGATTCTGAACCGCTGCCACCTTCTTTGGGACTGGGGTCATTTAAGATAGACCAAGGCAAAGTGGAAAAGAGTCCATAGCTCTGTTGGGAAAGTCTGGCGGTTACATTGACATGCCTGATCCAACTTTTTTTTGAAACCCATTGCTGGCATCAAAATCCAACCAGGCCTGTACAGCGTTTCTCAGTTTCAAAATTTGATATTTGTCCTATCACTATTTTCAATTAAATATAGTTTGAATATCTCTGTGTTTTGAATAAGCTGTATATCACTGCATTCTGTTTTTACTCACATTTGGTACCACATCCTAACTTTAGGAGCTAGGTGGTACATAACTACAGCAACAAGCTCAAGACGTTTCTATATTTATGCATGCCAAGGATAGTCTAAACATCAAGCCTTGCTATGTGATGCCAGCATCACGGCTAAAATGGATTTATCTCACTGATCCACATGGAGATAAATGCTGAAGTGTGTTCATTCTGCAAAAGGTCAAGTAATTATGCAGATTTGCTTCATGACAGAAACCTTTCCAAAGTTGACATATCATAAAAATAAGTTTCCAAGATCTGATTCTTCTCTGCCTATGGGATACACAGAGACAATAACAGTAACTTATTATAATTATATATACTGTACGGTGCAAAAGTCTAATGAAGTTATTCATTTTTAAGACAAAGCAGAACACTGAATATGATGCTAACTCTGGGTGGACTGACCAGATGTTTTCAAATGTTAAATTACACAGTACGGATGGGTGAACGTAATCTGTAACGATGCATTAATACCAAAATCTGTTGATAGTGTCTTTCACATGGATGAGTGGCACCAGAGAACACCACGAAAACATGACTTCCTTCATCAGCTACACCCTGACGCCATAGAAAATGGGAAGTGGTCATGATGTGACTCAACTGTGGCAAGTGAGTGTATATGAAGGCAGGAGCTAACAGGAAAGCTAACACCAAAGCATCCAAGACAGTCATTGCCAAAACTGGAAAACCAGAGACTATACCACCAGGCAAACAGAACTAAAGGGAGAAACCAAAGAAAAGAGTCAAAAGACAAGCAACGACTGTTGCACGAGTGAATCAAAGAAGAGAACAAAAGGTTCAGTACACAGCAGGAGAGTTGGCAATACTGCACAAAGCAGGAAACAAACTGAACAGGTATATACACACACGAGTGAATGAGCCAAAGGGTAAGGGCATCAATACTCAGGTGAAGGTAAATGGGAAAGCAGTCTCTGATTGGTGGTGTGTGGACATGTGGGTTTGACATCACAGATGGGTGCATCAAGGGAACTGTAGTTTTAGGTAGCCGAGGCAGAGGTAGAAATACTGAAGCATAATGATAACATAAAAAATGTATTACTGGGTTTTATTACAGCTTCTGTTCTTTTGAAAGGACCATCAGGGATATTTCCGCATTCCTTTAGTGAGCACTTCCAAAGTTTGGTGGTCTTAGATGCGGCATTTCACACTTCTCCGCTTTGATCCACATTTTTTTTTTGATGCACATGTTGACTTCTCACTCCATAAAAACTTCCTTCACACCCCACATGTCCGGTATATGTTCTAATGCAAATTCTCTTCCTTTTTAACAACATCTTGACAGCTGCACACCCTTTAGACACACTCTATAGCGTTGACTTGTCTTCACAGAAACAGCTGTGTGTGTGGTTTTTTTTTTTTAGATCTGAAACAAGAGTGAAACTTGATGTTCACCCATCTCTCTCATCTTTCTTTCATCTCTCAAGGATTTAAATACGGTTTATGTGATGGTGACAGTTTTAATGGCCTACCAGGTCTTTCATGCTTATTAGGAAAAACATGTTTTGTTTCACCCTTCCTATTCTTTATGCTAATGGTAATAATCTAGTCTCATATAAACATCCTTTAGATCACCAAAGAAACCTGGCAGGTCAACTAAGGTGAGTTGGCGTAGCTGGTTGTGTCTCATTGAAGGGGAATGAAATGTCAGTGCTTGCTTTGGGGACAGCTTTTGTTGTGACACAGCTGTAACTTGTTTGGTTTAGCATTAATGGAATGGGAGAGTTAAAGTGGCAGCAGACTGCACAAAAGTACAGAGTTAACTCTTTAAATTAGATTAGATTAGATTCAACTTTGTCATTGTGCAGGTACAGGTACAGAGCCAATGAAATGCAGATAGCATCTAACCAGAAGTCCAAGTACAGTAGTATTTATATAAAGAGCCGTAGTAATAACTATATACATATAATATGAGCATATCTATATACATATATATGAATGTATAAGAGCAGCATTTACAAATGAATGTTTGAACTGTAAGAGTAGTGCAAGTAGACAGTATGTACACAATAAAAATAACATCTGAGGTAGAGATATGAGAACAGTATGTAAACATCAGTATACAGTATGTAAACATGTGTACAGTAGGCTTGGTGATGAATAAAGTGCATTAACAGTACAGGAGGTGCAAGGATGCAGTAGAGGGAGTGCAATGTAAATTAAAGTGTCCGTGCAGCGTTCATGAGACACACAGCCTCATGAAAAAATCTGCTTTTGAGTCTGCTGGTGCGGGAGCGGGGCAGAAATACTGGTAGATTTGAAATCCTAGTTAGTGTCGGAGGCTTCAGTGCCATTTTTGGTTGACTATGAGTATAATGCTTTTCACTCTGAAATGGGAATAAATTGCTCTTAAAAGCAGTTTTGACTGAAAATGAAATAAATCAAAGGATGGTCTCTGACATTTGCACAGTACGATGCACCAGAATAGGCACATAAACATACAAGCATGCATAGAGGATCTTTAGACCCCTGGGCTACTGTGCACACTCTCTACAGAAGTGGAATCCACACCAGAGCTCTATCAACCCCAGCGCCATCAATCATGCTGTATAGGATTTACATTGTTCTGTTTGGACATTCCGCAAGAGTTTATGGGCTTGAGTGCAAACGTAACCGAAGATTCCAGAACCCACTACCTACCGCAATATATATCCCTCAGCCCTGACAGCTGGTGCCTCAAGGCGGAGGAACCTGGTGGTAAATAACTTTTCATGTGTGTCATGTTTTTCCTGACTGTTAAAGAGAAACGTCACGTCTTATTACAACCAAAACAAAACATAGCTTGGAGCTCAAGTAAACTCAAGGTTTTGCGGCTCATAGTTAAACGCAATTACGACATTCACGAGAGCATGATAATACCCTCCTGTGAAGTGCCAGTTGTTTCTGTGGTTAACAGTTTTGGGCGAAAAACATATCAGCCACCCTACTGTTTTCAGTTACTAAAAATTAATGAAAAAACCTCAGAGGTATTTTCACCCATTACCATCCTCAAAGCATCGGACGGGCTTGAAACTAAAAATTGATTCATCACACTGAGTCCAAATTATGCAGCTTTCATCTTAGGGCCGTAACAGCAGCCAAAGAGAAGGGTTTTCATAAACTGTAGCAAAATTTCTTCAGGAAATGATGTTGTTATGCACGGTCCTCCGCTTCATTTACGGGCAAATAATAGGATGTGTGCATTAATAGAAGTACACAAGACAAGGCGAGAAGGAGTCTTGCCCGACAAGTCCAGAAATGAGGCCTCATCGAGCTTGGACATAGTCCAGGGGATTATATAAATCCTACATCTCCTCTGCGGCGGGCATTGTCTCTGAGAGAAAACGCTCACAAGCATTCAGTCGCTCTTTCATTCATTCCGTTGGTGAACACACAAGCCAGCCTATACAGAAGCACACGAACAGCCCTTGTTTAGATCTGACCTTGACAAGTAGGTCCCCCTGGCACAAAGAGCACACAGTGAATTGTCCCAGAATAGAGGCTGAAAGCGAGGCGTTCAGCACCTCTCATTATTCCTGGCGAGGGTCAGCGCCACACGCCAATCCTGCTGTCACCTTGCTCAAAGGTCCCAGCCCTAACAAACAGCAGTCGCCGTGCTGCAGTGGCCCTGGCCACCAACACAGTACATAACGAATTTAACAGTTTGTTGAATTTGGCACAGCGCCCTGCGTCCTCCCGCGCTTCTCCATCCAGGAATCCAGCGCAGAAGGATTTTCGCTCATCAGCATGTTTTTGGTCTTATCGCTATTGATGTCACACTTAAAGGGATTTAGGTTCTTTACCTGACAGGATTGCCAGGATTATGGATTATGACTGAGAGCTGCGCTCTGTAAATTTATCTACACACGCACATGCCGATGTTTGGATTCAAGTTCCTAAGAGTACCTAGAGGAGAAGATTCCTCACCTCTTGCTATTGACATTAATGTACAGCTTTTTATCATGCGAGAGTACAAATGACTGGGATCTAATACAGAGCACAGAAGTCTCGTGTAGGATGTAAGTGAAGGAGACCTCACTGTATAGTAAACCTTACATGAAAATCATGCCAATGCTCCTTCTTAGCAGAAATCAATCTATCTCCAGGGTTTGGGTGTAACAGGAATTTTTATGGCCAATATATGTAGTCAGAACGCATAAATTAACAATTTGTGTTCAGTTGAAATTACATTTTATAAAGGCAATATTCAAAATGGAATTATGCTCTACATTGTTCAGAGAAAACTACATTTAAAATAAAGAAATAAAACTATCTAAAAATAAAAATTTACAAAAACTGAAATCTTAAACAGAGTAGACTGATAAATCAGTGTGATGGTCAGTTATTAATCTCAGTGTTACTGAGCTCTGCTAAAGTCTGAGTGGACTGATAAATCAGTGTGATGGTCAGTTGTCAATCTCAGCGTTACTGAGCTCTGCTAAAGTCTGAGTAGATGGATTAATCAGTGTGATGATCAGTTATTAATCTCAGTGTTATTGAGCTTTGCTAAAGTCTGAGTAGATGGATTAATCAGTGTGATGGTCAGTTATTAATCTCAGTGTTACTGAGCTCTGCTAAAGTCTGAGTAGACTGATAAATCAGTGTGATGGTCAGTTATTTATCTCAGTGTTACTGAGCTCTGCTTAAGTCTGAGTAGATGGATTAATCAGTGTGATGGTCAGTTATTAATCTCAGTGTTACTGAGCTCTGCTAAAGTCTGAGTAGATGGATTAATCAGTGTGATGGTCAGTTATTAATCTCAGTGTTACTGAGCTCTGCTAAAGTCTGAGTAGACTGATAAATCAGTGTGATGGTCAGTTATTTATCTCAGTGTTACTGAGCTCTGCTTAAGTCTGAGTAGACTGATAAACCAGTGTGATGATCAGTTATTAATCTAAGCATTACTGAGCTCTGATAAAGTCTGAGTAGATGGATTAATCAGTGTGATGATCAGTTATTAATCTCAGTGTTACTGAGCTCTGATAAAGTCTGAATAGACTGATTAATCAGTGTGATGGTCAGTTATTAATCTCAGCGTTACTGAGCTCTGCTAAAGTCTGAGTGGACTGATAAATCAGTGTGATGGTCAGTTATTTATCTCAGTGTTACTGAGCTCTGCTTAAGTCTGAGTAGACTGATAAACCAGTGTGATGATCAGTTATTAATCTAAGCATTACTGAGCTCTGATAAAGTCTGAGTAGATGGATTAAACCGTGTGATGATCAGTTATTAATCTCAGTGTTACTGAGCTCTGCTAAAGTCTGAGTAGATGGATTAATCAGTGTGATGATCAGTTATTAATCTCAGTGTTACTGAGCTCTGATAAAGTCTGAATAGACTGATTAATCAGTGTGATGGTCAGTTATTAATCTCAGCATTACTGAGCTCTGCTAAAGCCTGAATAGACTGATAAATCAGTGTGATGGTCAGTTATTAATCTCAGTGTTACTGAGCTCTGCTAAAGTCTGAGTAGACTGATAAACCAGTGTGATGATCAGTTACTAATCTAAGCATTACTGAGCTCTGATAAAGTCTGAGTAGATGGATTAAACCGTGTGATGATCAGTTATTAATCTAAGCATTACTGAGCTCTGATAAAGTCTGAATAGACTGATTAATCAGTGTGATGGTCAGTTATTAATCTCAGCGTTACTGAGCCCTGCTAAAGTCTGAGTAGATGGATTAAACCGTGTGATGGTCAGTTATTAATCTCAGTGTTACTGAGCTCTGCTAAAGTCTGAGTGGACTGATAAATCAGTGTGATGGTCAGTTATTAATCTCAGCATTACTGAGCTCTGCTAAAGTCTGAGTAGATGGATTAAACCGTGTGATGGTCAGTTATTAATCTAAGCGTTACTGAGCTCTGCTAAAGCCTGAGTAGACTGATAAGTGTGATGGTCAGTTATTAATCTCAGTGTTACTGAGCTCTGCTAAAGTCTGAGTGGACTGATAAATCAGTGTGATGGTCAGTTATTAATCTCAGTGTTACTGAGCCCTGATAAGGTCAAAAAGTAAAAAAAGTAAACAAGAGAAAAAGCAGGATTATAAACAAGATTTTAATAATAAAAAGTCCTTAGTATGTAGTAGATAACAGTAGAGACAGTACAAGCTAATAAGGAAAACAAAGGGGTATATGATGGGTTTGCAAACTGAGGTTCCTCGAGGTTACTTAAATAATCCTAATGGAATTAATGTACTTCGGGGTCCAGGGTCGTTTCTGGGTGGAGACTGGAAGCTAGGTGTGTTAATTTCCTCTGGGTTTTCCGGTTTTGTTTCACAGTCTAAAGATCTGCAGTCAGGTGAATTGGAGATGCTAAACTGGAGACTCCCTCTAAGTGTTAGTGAATGTTTATGTCTCTGTTTCCTGCAATGGAGTGATGGCCTGTCCAGGGTGTTTCCTACCTTCCACTTATTAAGCTCTATGACCCAGTAGGATAAAATGGAACATAACCAGTAGGGGCCTGAGAAAAAACAGGTTACATAAACATAGAGAGAAGCGATATGGTTCAACAGAGTTATCATAGTTCTATATTTAAAATGTCCGCTTTAACAAAAGAATCTTTGAAAAAGTCCCTCTATTACGAGTGTGACAGTAAGATATTGATTGATGTATTTATAAATATCTACCCCCATAGCAGTCGTGCAGGAGGACAGAGGCTTGCTCCATCACAGTCTGTTGTCAGAGGAGACCCAATTACAGGTGTTTCATATTTCATCTTCTGCTACTAGCAGGCAAACATATGCTTCTGCCGCGATCCAGGCGATGCCTGTTTTTGATGCGCTGTCGAGAGGGGTAAACAAAAGCAAATATCAGTAGGCCACTATGCCTTTGCCGCATTTGATCACGTAGTGATTCCCATCTCCCCAGAATTTCAAACACCCCCACAACCTCAACCCACCCTCCCAAATACACACACCCACACCCACCCAACCAGGTACACTTCAGCATGGAAATTCATTCATTGTGTCTGTGTCACGCTGGCATCTTACAAAGCCATTCTGCTTTCAATTAATTAGAAAAAGAGAGAGAGATGGCTGGAGAAAGCAGAGGCTCCTGCATGTTGGATTAATTGCGCTCAGCCACTGACACGACGAGTTTCTGAAAATAACTCGGAATGTCACATTCTGATGAGCAAAATAATTGGTTGTGAGGACTTGAGGTAAACAAACAGGCGAACGAGTATCACATTTCCATGGTAACTGCATAACAAAATAGGGAAAGGTCCCCAAAATGAGGCAGGTTGCATGCTGCCCGTGTCTGTTGCATTGGCTATCATCAACTTAATTGTATCTGTAGGCTAATGTCCTTAACCCAATGTCTCCATTACAGCTACCTGTAGTTCATGTCAACCAAAGAGACTGGGCACACATGGCCAAGCCGTGTAATGACCTTTGTTTTCTCAGTGAGCCAGAGGGTACTCCTTAAAACCTCTGCCTAGTTATGTATTTATTCACACATTTAATAACTTATTTGTGCTGAAATGTGCCTTCTTGTTGAACTAGATTCCCACTGCACTTAACCACAAACACAGGGTTCCACTTGTTGATCCCGAGCTTGGACGTAGAGGCTGTATACGGTGAAAGCTCCTAGATTGTTTTTGGCTAAAATGCATGGTAGTTTAAGAAGATGTCTCAAAAGTCCCTTTCACATCTTATTTGTAACAAAGGTTCTTAATAAGAAAGCCAAATATGGCTTATCTATAGAAATGGTCACCAACTCTGGTCCTGGAGATCTACCTTCCTCCAAAACCTAGTTTTTACACCAACCTATCACACTTGCTTTAATTCTTGCAGAGGTTTTTAAATGGCTGGATTAGATGTATTAGCGTTAGGTTAGGGAGGATGCAGCATGTTAGAGGCTTGTTGGAGCTAAACAGTAAGAAAGCAGACTTCCAGGAGGAGGGTTGATTAACATTGAACCTATTTCAGAACCTTTAGCTGTAGCTCATGTCAAACAGAGAGTTACAATACCTACTACAATTCCAGCAGAGTATCGTGTTGAGGTTTTACATGTTCAACAATTACATGATTTGTACTCAAAAGCAAGAATGGACCTCTCTCTCTCTAACTCTCTCCCTCTCTCACATCATTTATTTACAATAGCTTTCCTATAGCTTATCACATTCATTATTGCAGTATGGAAATATTTAATGTGTTGCACTGTGAATATACCCACGTGTAACCTAATAGCATTGCATAACCTAAACAGAATAATACCAGCTAAAAGGAGCCATGTTAACCAGCATATTGCCCATATGTTGGTGCTCTCACTTACTATGCACTGCTATGTGATTTCAGGTGCTGGAATTCATTATCGATGTCCCAAATGCACACTGCAGCATGCCCTCCCACACTGTAATGACTGATAATAACACTGAGCAAAACAATTCTCCTGTCCCTTCCATTAGTGGACGCATTTCGTTAAAAGTCCTGCTGTGTATTTATATAGAGGGAAACAGATGAAGGTAGTGGTGACATACCAAAAGTCATGGGACAGCACTATGTAAATTAATAATGAAGTGGCGGGCAGCTTGGGGACGCCCGTACCTGTATGAGTTGAGAGATGTTGCCTTGTGAGTGAGGTCAAACACTGGCCAACTTATGGCAGGACAATGTGAACGAGGCATGATGGTGGGTGTCAGATAGATACAGTAGGAGATTCTATTTCCGAGGTTGTTTGGGCATTCCTCGATCCACAGTGTCATGTGCATCCCGGGGATACGTCATAGGAAGCGATATCGCATCATGCCCATGTCCTTAAAGACTGTGACCGTGGTCTGTACCATCAGATGAGTTCAACATTGAATGCAGTAGGCGCCACATGCATATCCTCCAGGTCAGTACAGCATTCTTTAGCTTCCATGGGTTATGGGAGCAGAACACCCACCAGAGTGGCCCTGCTAACACTACGACACCAAACCCTGCACCTCATCTGGGCTCATTAGGTAGCTAGCTGGACCCTAGAGGACTGGCCACATGTGGCATGGTTTGATCAGTCATGGTACCAATTGTTTTAGGCTGATGGTAGGGTTTGTGTGTGGTGCGGACTCCATGAAGCTATGGACCAGAGTTGTTAACAAGGCACTGTGCAGGTTGGTGGTGGTTTTATACTATTTGAAGCCAGTCATGGAGTTCATATACCCCCACAATGATGGGAGTTTCCAGCAAGATAATGCACCATGCCACTGGTGCAGTGTTTAACCTTACTCATAACCTCAAAACAGGTCTAG
Source organism: Prochilodus magdalenae (assembly GCA_024036415.1). Lineage (NCBI taxonomy): Eukaryota > Metazoa > Chordata > Actinopteri > Characiformes > Prochilodontidae > Prochilodus > Prochilodus magdalenae. Next base: position 335,051 of record JAMWET010000945.1, read on the forward strand.
GTGTTCCCAAGCCATACTCTGAGGTAACACCATTTCATAATGGGTTCACACAAAGTCATAGCAAAGTCCCATGGTATGTCAGTGTATTGTGACAAGCTACCTGGACAAAGTTAGTCACCTTAAATGTTTAAGTGGTAGTAAATTCAGTCTCCTGCAGAATACTGCGCAATTCTTTGATGCAAGAGTCGCTGAATATTGATGTCGCCTACATCCAGAAACCTGTCCAGTCCATGCCAAATGGAGTTGCAGCTGTACATTTTTGTGGAGTTATTGCTTTTTAGTAAGTAAGACCTACACAGTACATTTTTTTTTATTTTTTTATTTTTGCATAACCAGTAGCATATTGCTAAAATGTCATGATTAATGGGGCCAATAGAAATAGTCCAATATTACATCTGCTTACAATAACTACTAAAGTTACAAACACTTTTTTTTCCACATTAAGTTACTTTTTGTAGATATATACTGTATTTGTATGTTCTTTTTTTGTGCACTTAGATTTGGCATTAACTCCAGTACGCAAAACTTCTTTCTAGCCTGTTTATTTCCATAAAACTGCTTATTTTTTGAAGTGAAGAGTTCAAAACTAAACTAAACTAATCAAAACTACTCAGATCTGAAAGCCATACTATCGTAGAAGAAGTCAGAAAACATGGATTTATGGATAAACCTTTATTAATGCAAATTAAAATATCATCTAACAGAGTGGTACTGTGATATATTTGGAAAACATCATGGTATGTGCGGAATTTTATCTGTGCTGCCCAGCACCAGATGAAGGCAGATAGTTCATTGTCAGCTCATGCTGGAATCTCAAACAGATATATCTTGAAAGTGGGGATGTTCTCAGAGGCAGCGTCCTCTCTTCTGCCTGTCCTCGTTGTGTCCTTGCGCTTTGGCTTTGCTCTTGGCTCTATTATCTCCAGTACCATATGGTGCTCGTTGGAGTTCAGAGAGGGGAGTGTGAGCCACCTCTTGTAAACGCAGCCTCGCTAATGACGGATGCCCGGTCGCAGTTTTCAGCAGATGCTAAAGCGCCGGCTCTCGGCCGTTTAAGTGTTTTGTCAGATCAGAGGAGCATGAAATTGGCTCAACTGAGACAAAGTGGTAGTTAATTGGGTGTGGCTAAAATAATACCGGTCTGCTAGCTTTTAATATCCTTTACTTAAAGGTCTTTTAGCTTTTGTGAATAAGCCGAAGGGAGTGGGATCACATCGCTGAGTGATCTAATACCTTGAGAACCAGATATCCGTCATAAGTCAGAGGCAGCACTCTTCCTTTTTATGATCCGCGGGGTGCAGTGAGAGTTTGCTTTAGTTTTATTGTCTCTACTGCAGGCCCCATGACGCCTTCTTCAGAGTTTGTTACAGCGCTCCCCTTTTACTTTCCTATGACATCAAAAGTGTCCTTCTGTGAGATTTCAAGTGCTCATCTGTCTCTCTATCTCGCTCTTTCTCTCTCTCTCTCTTTCTCTCTGCTCCTCCCCTGTTGAAGAGGCCATTGGTTGCTATAGCAACAGACCAAAGAAGCAGGTAAGGAGATTTTAATGTTTTATTTTCTGAGAGATTCAACTCAAATCTGATAAAATCACCAGTGTCCAGAAGTCCAGAGTCTGCATTGTGTATTTCCCAGCATTCCACTTTACAATTCAGTCATTCCAGGGCAAAGCGACCGCCAAGTCAAGGGTATTTTACTCATCTGTGCTTATGAGCAAGAACATCAGGCACGATTATGACTGAAGTATGTGGGTAAAATCTCTAGTTTCCAATTAGCTATAGAAGAATAAAGGAACATTCCAGCATTATGCAACCTAATCTCTACTGGTAGCATCTATATCATATGATCAGCTACTGCAGTAATGTTGATTGTAATAGAACAGGAAACTTCACTTATGTTAGAAGGGAATGGCCAGGTGCTGAATGTCCTTCGCAAAAGGGCTAGTTATGGGGGAGCCTTGTTCTGTCTCAGTTGGAAGTCAGACCACACGAGGTTTCTCACTGCTCAAGAGGAATAAAGGTCCTCTGATGCCAATGGAAGTGTTAGAAAATGCAAATAATCTTGAGGTCTTGTAAAACAGGATGAATCTAAAAACATCAAATTTTTCAAATGTCTCTTTATGTTCTCTCATAGGCACTTTTTAGGTCATCACCAGTTGTTTGGTGGCCACTATAACTAAGGCAGCATTTACATGGCTGCATAGCCCCATCAGTCATGTAGCAGAACAGTTTTAAACCACAGAATAAAATAACTAATATCGTAGTATGTAAAACATGTTTGAACACATCCAGTCAAATGGCATGTTTTGTTGATATTCTAAATACAAACCGGATTCCAAAAAAGTTGGGACACTAAACAAATTATGAATAAAAACTGAATGCAATGATGTGGAGGCGCCAACATCTAATATGTTATTCAGAATAGAACACGAATCACAGATCAAAAGTTTAAACTGAGAGAATGTATCATTTTATGGGAAAAATATGCTGTTTCAAAATTTCATGGCGTCAACAAATCCCAAAAATGTTGGGACAAGTAGCAATTAGTGGATGGAAAAAGGAAATTGAGCAAACAACGAACAGCTGGAAGATCAGTTAACACTAATTAGGTCAATTGACAACATGATTGGGTATAAAAAGAGCTTCTCAGAGTGTCAGTGTCTCTCTGAAGCCAAGATGGTAAAAGGATCACCAATTCCACTATTGTTGCGCAGAAAGGCAATACCAGAATGGTGTTACCCAGCGTAAAATAGCAAAGACTTTTAAGTTATCATCATCAACCGTGCATAACATCATCAAAAGATTCAGAGAATCTGGAACAATCGCTGTGCGTAAGGGTAAAGGCCGTAAAACTCTACTGGAAGTTCGTGATCTCCGGGCCCTTAAACGTCACTGCACCTCAAACAGGAATTCCACTGTCAAGGAAATAACAGAATGGGCTCAGGAATACTTCCAGAAAGCGTTGTCAGTGAACACAATCCACCGTGCCTTCCGCCGTTGCCAGCTGAAACTCTACAGTGCAAAAAGGAAGCCATTTCTAAGCAAGCTCCACAAGCTCAGACGTTTGCACTGGGCCAGGGGTCTTTTAAAATGGAGTGTGGCAAAATGGAAGACTGTTCTGTGGTCAGATGAGTCACGATTTGAAGTTCTTTATGGAACACTGGGACGCCATGTCATCCGGACCAGAGAAGACAAGGATAACCCAAGTTGTTATCAACGCTCCGTTCAGAAGCCTGCATCACTGATGGTATGGGGTTGCATGAGTGCTTGTGGCATGGGCAGCTTGCATGTCTGGAAAGGCACCATTAATGCAGAGAACTATGTTCAGGTTCTAGCACAACATATGCTCCCATCTAGACGTCATCTCTTTCAGGGAAGACCCTGCATTTTTCAACAAGATAATGCCAGACCACATTTTGCAGCAATCACAACATCATGGCTACATAGGAGAAGGATCCGGGTACTGAAATGGCCAGCCTGCAGTCCAGATCTTTCACCTATAGAGAACATTTGGCGCATCATAAAGAGAAAGGTGCAACAAAGAAGGCCCAAGGCGATTGAACAGTTAGAGGCCTGTATTAGACATGAATGGGAGAGCATTCCTATTTCTAAACTTGAGAAACTGGTCTCCTCTGTCCCCAGACGTCTGTTGAGTGTTGTAAGAAGAAGGGGGGATGCCACACGATGGTAAAAATGGCCTTGTCCCAACTTTTTTGGGATTTGTTGACGCAATGAAATTTTGAAACAACATATTTTTCCCTTAAAATGATTCATTCTCTCAGTTTAAACTTTTGATCTGTGATTTGTGTTTTTTTCTGAATAAAATATTAGATGTTGGCACCTCCACATCATTGCATTCAGTTTTTATTCTCAATTTGTTTAGTGTCCCAACTTTTTTGGAATCCGGTTTGTAAAATAGTACATAATGTCTATTTACTTCCTGAGTTTAACCTAAAGGGAAATTTAACAGAAGGTGATATATTACTTCAACACAGTTCCCTGAAGCCTGAAAGAAAATGTCTCTAACACACTTTGGCCAAGATACTGTAAGGATCAAGCACCACAGCTCCCTTATCAACTTGACTAAAAAGCACATGTTTACATTGATGATGCCAGTGGGCCCTGCTCACCATGCTCCCATTTTCCACAATGCCAGCTGCCAATAGCAGTGCATGTTCTCTCATTTTACCCTTGTGTTTTTCACATGTTGATCTGATGAAGATAACCCTAAAGACACTTATCTAACACACCATAGTGTTAAAGCTATTGTGGCTCATGCAGCAAATAATTACAAGAATTTTTAAGGAAATTACATTTCCATTGATATCTTACCTCAACTGTTACCGTAAGTAAATGCTTAAAGGCCAAAGAAACATAAAACACAAAGCATAATGACTTTTTACCTAGCTTTAAATTTCTCTTCTCTGTAAGGTCGAAATAAAAAGTTTTGACTTTTGAGCTTTGAAGTTTCCAATAGAGAGTCATCTTTGAATCTAAACCTTATGTTTTCTCATGTAGGACTTTACAAAAAGAGGACTGGGTTGTCTGATTTCACTGTGTGCAGGTTGGTATCCATTCTGGACCCCCAAATGTACAGTATGCGCACAAAAACTTTTATAATACCTCCAAATGTGCTGTTGTATTTTTGTTCTCTCAAATTCAACAAAACAAATTATTTGGGCAGGGGATTTCCAAAGTTTTGCACAAAACCCTGTTTAAGCTTCAGACTGTGAAAACTTGGCTGAGCGGTGTTAATTCCTAGCATAGACTGCTACTTACATAACTGTAGCAAACTAGGTAAGCTGTAAAGCAGGCTGCGAAAAAGGAAACAAGTTGAATACTGCAGAAAATAGAAGAGAGAATTGTAGTCCTCCACCTTTAGACATCTCCATGTGATGCTGTAAAAGGTAGGAATGTTAGTTGTTAAGGTAACCAGGCCTCTGCTAAACAGAACTCTCCTAATTCTTCCCATTATCAATAGGCTTTCTGTGCTGAAATAATTCCTTTTGGTAATCTATCCTATTCTGTAGAGGCAGCATTTAGAGATTAGGATGAATGATGCTGGAGTAATAATTCCTTTAATAGGCTCATGGTATTCAATGCATACATTAACGAATACTAGATACAACGCATCAAGCGTGAAACGTGATGCATTTAATTGACTACACATATATTGCAATATTTACAGTAAACACAAATGCCTCTGTTCACACTTCTCTGAGTGCCTACAGCTCACATCACAGACTTGGCAATGTGGCACTACTTTAAATGGAACTACTGGATGAAATCCAAGGTCAGTCCTTATTGCACAAAACATAATATTTCATATCCCTTAAAAGAGCAGGGTCCAAGGGGTTGCTGTAGGTTAGATAGGGAGCCTTCGACAGCATGCCCTTGATTGCCTGCGAACACAGGATGTTAGTGGCAGACGGGTCAGGAGAGTTAACACATAAAAGCATGTTCAGGGATCTTGATGAAGCAAGCAGACAAGTGTAGTTTCCGTCTGATGTATAAAGTGACGTCAGACATGCATTAAGACTGTGTGTATCTATGCTTTATAAATGCATTTCTAAGGCATTTTATGGCATAATTAATTACTTACCATACTGGGCAAGAGCTCATATAATTGCTTTTCGGTAGATATGATTACACAGGGTTATATAAAGCAAGAGCATAGGGCATAATAAAGTCATAACACATTATAAAGTCTGTTCAAAATTATTCAAAATTATCAGTGGCAGTCAAGGGAAGTCTGGAAAATGCAATGGGTTTTTCTGAGCTCTTCAGGCTCAAAAGTGTCAACCATGTATCTGGACAGGCACTTATCATCAAAATGATGCCCAGCCAATAGTAGTCAACGATAATCAATGAATATTGGTTAACTTTAAGTAAATTACTAATTTCAATTAATTGGGGTGGGGTGCAAAGTTTGGGCAGCGTTGTTAATTTTCCTGATTTACCTTTATAAAGCATTGATTGTTTGGATAAAAAAATAAGTTAGATATATAATATAGGGGACAAACACAGTGATATTTGAGAAGTGAAATGAAGTTTATATGATTTACAGAAAGTGTGCAATAATTGTCTAAACAAAAGTAGGCAGGTGCATAAATTTGGGCACCAAAAAAAAACCTTTAGTAGATCCTCCTTTCGCAGAAATAACAGACTCTAAACGCTTCCCCTTCTAATGAGAGTCTGGATTGTGGCTGAAGGTATTTTAGACCATTCTTCTTTACAAAACATCTCCCGTTTTTCATTCAGGTGATTTGATGGTTTTTCCGAGCATGGACAAGCTCTCTTGGAAGTTGACCCCACAGTTTTTTTCAATAATATTCAGGTCTGGGAGGACCTGCAGATGGCCATTCCAGGACGTTGTACTTGTTCCTCTGCATGAATGCAGGTTAAGTAGATATATTGAGGCAGGGTTTAGGGGCGTTTGTACTTGTTGGAAGATCTCAGCCCTCCGTCGCAGAACATTCAGCTTTCGTCACTGATTATTCCCTGGAACCTTGGGCTCCACAATCTGCTGATATTGATTTGACAATACCCATTGCGATCCCTCAACTTTAACAGAGAGTCTCCTAGTCCCTAGTACTGTCCACCGAAACAGCCCGCCACAGCATGATGGAACCACCACCAAATTTTACTGTAGGTATCATTGTGTTGTTTTAATCTTGGAGTGCTTGTGTTTTTTCCTGCATTCATAAACGGCCCTAGGTTTGGCCGCAAATAACACAGCAGCCTTATTCCAAAAGTTAAGCTGGATTCGTCCAAATGTGCTTTAGCATATCTTAAGCAAGCTCCTGTTTGATGTGGCGCAGAGAAAAAGGCTTCCTCGGCATTCCCTCTCCCATACAGACATCTCACTTGGTGTCAAGTGGCGTTCGAATATTGAACGCTGCACAGTGACTACCATCTGCAGCAAAGATCCTGTTGGTAGGTCCTTTGGTGCTGGGTCTCTGTGGGTTGACGCGACTCGTTGTCTCAAAATCCTTTCGTTCTGTTTATTCCAGATTTTTTTCGGTTCTGCCACACTTCGCCAGCTTGAGCTTTGAAACTGTGCCTTGGGTTCATTTCTCATTCAATTTTGTTTTCACAGTGGAGACTGAAAGCTTAGAAATCTCTGAGGACAGCTCCTTCTGTATCGTTCCCTAAACTATGACGTGTGAACAATCTTTGTTTTCAGGTCATTGAAAGTTGTTTGAGACTCCCATGATGCGACTCTTCAGATAGATGGTAAGATGCAAAGAGGTGAAGAAAGTTTACAAGATTGCTCCACGACTTAAAATACCCTTTCTCATAATGGGAGTCACCTGTGATGGATGTCAAGGGGCACTGAACTTTTACCCAACAACAAAGTTGGTCCAATAATTAGTTCTAAAGGGTTTTGAAATCAATAAAATGTTTACAGTAAACAGTGCCCAAATGTATGCACCTGCCTACTTTTGTTCAACCAATTATTGCACACTTTCTGTAAATCATATAAACTTCATTTCACTTCCCAAATATCTCTGTGTTTGTCCCCTATATGATATATTTAACGCAATTTTTTTATCCAAACAATCAATACTTTATAAAGGTAAATCACGAAAATTAACAACGCTGCTCAAACTTTCGCACCCCACCGTATTATTATTATTTTTATTGATTAATATTACACAGTTTTCAAATGAATGTCATTTTTTGGCTGGTAATTTGGTGATAACTGTTTGTGGCGGGATGCAGAAATTATATCTGAATCTTGTTTAAGCATATAACTTCAATGCTTACTTCATGTTGCAACATTACAAGCATGCTATTTATCTTAATAAATTAGATTAGATTAGATTAGATTCAACTTTATTGTCAATGTACAGGTACAGAGACAATGAAATGCAGTTAATAAAGTGTTATGAATTATATTATAACACCTAAAAGCAATTATGCTAGCTTATGTCAGGCATTACAAAGTATTATGGCAGTCATACAATGTCTTATAAATGCCTGTGTAAAGCATTGTGAATACAGTATTCATAGGAAGCATCACAAATGATATGCATTATAATTTAGATCATTATGTCATGTCCATTTGTATGCATTTTTGACATTATTTTTAACAGCAACAATCATATACAGACACCTTGTATGAACGTTTAATCAGAAATGGACCTAAAGAAATGGACCAAACTTTAATATCATGTTTCATTAACCTACATTAAAAATACATTTCCTGACATATAAGGTTGTGCCGCAGCAGTGACGCTATGCTAGTATTAGGCACTAAGGCCACATTTATTCCTCAAAAGAATGCTTAGACCCTGTAATTGTCATAGGCCTTATTATAGAAGGTTTAAGCAGTTCATTTGTCTATTCATCTAGGACAACCTAAAGGGCTGTAGAGTAGTAATACTGCAAACTGTGGAAACCCTTTCATCATTTTAATTACAGCCTAGATGTTAAAAAACACTCCAGTGTTATTCAAGCCAATCTCTGTCTGCAGCATCTATAGCATGTGCTCAATTACTACAATCAACCGGGACGTGTTGCCTTGTTCTTAACAAGTACACAGAACGTTTGGCCAGTTGCATGCTGTATCTTGAGACACAGTAACTCATATTCCTATTCACAGCTTGTTCAATGCTACTGCTGGAGCTACTCCAAAAAATGATATTATGCCAGGTTCTGCTAAGGGAAATTAGGTGATGCATAAATTGATATTCATCTGTTCTTTCTAGCAACTGGCACAGTGTAATGGGTAGCACTGTTATCCCCATCAATCCTACCTTGTAAACTGTTGATCAGTCTCATACCTCACCAATAAGGGGGCAAGGCTCCTAAGGCCTGATTCAGACATGTCACCTCTATGAGACATGAGCAACACTGAACTGCTTGATTTTCAGTTTTGCACTCATGTTAACAGGTCACAGGCTGCATGTGCGAAGTGTCAATGTGTCTCAGACATAGCACTGAAGTGGTGCAATGTTCTAGAGGATAGACAAGCAGCTGAATTTTTCTGTACAAAGAGAAAAAGTCATTGAGGATCAAACAGAAAACTGAGTAAAAACAAAACTTCCAAAATTTCATTAAAATAAATACTAGTTAAGCATTCAGGCTTGTACCCAGATTTCCTGGTCGACCAGGATTGAAAATATTGTCCAGTGAGAGGTCAGAAAACTGTCAAGCATAAACAAATGCACATTCCTTTTTCTAAATGGTATTTTCTATTGTAGTGACTGATTTGACTATTTATGTGGCTGGAAAGAGGAACGTGTGTATAACTTTCACACTGCTCTGCTCCACAGCACAAAAACTATAGGTATGAAAGGCCAGCGTGGGCGAGCTGTAGCATAGCAGTCATGATGTTTCATCACTCAGGCCATGCACAGGTAGCATGTGTGAATCAGGCGCCACGCTGCATTCACCTACCTCCGTAAAATGGTTACACTGTAAGCAAGAGTGGACTGAAATGAAGTACATATACAGTATATTAGTACTGTACTTAAGCAGATTATAAAATGTGATGAGCCATATTGTGCACATTACAGGACAAAAAGCAATCACAGTTAGCTCCTAATACACTGTCAGTCAATTTTAAAGAACTGCTGCATATTCTGAACATGTGAATTGGGTGGTTGTAATGATGGTGAATACTACAGCAAATGATAAAGATGAATCCTTCTCACCAGAACACCTGTTTACTCTGTTAACGGAACACACAGTTCATCAAAGCCTTCACAAATTCACCATCCATATTGAGAAAGGATGTTGAGGTATGTCAGTATTCATTTCATTCCAGTAAATAATTTCAAACTAGGTTGTCTGAGCTTGTAGAAGTTGTAGTTTGCTTGCTGTGGCTGTTCTTTAGATTTTTATAGACGTGTCATAATGGGCTCATGATAAGCCTCACGTCGACGGTTTCCTGAACACTTTCATTCACCTATCATGGCCTAACTATTTTTTAGGATATATTTTTGCAGGAGACTGTGATGTAGTGCGTACTAATCACACACAGCCATAATTTCTGCAGCAGATACTCTGAGATCTGACAAGTGATATGTCTGTGAATGTGTGATGAATTTGGAGACAGAGGCCAACAAACCTACTGCTGAAACCAGTTAGCTTGGGCACCAGTTGGGACAGAACACTGTGTACTGCATGAATCCACTGTTAAGGTGTGCTAATAAGTATCCAGAGAAAATGCTTAATGTTACTCACTAAAGTCCTTTGGAAACATACATCCTAATCTTGCCTATTAGTTCTATCAGTGCCATCATGAGAAGGTAGTGGATGTAGTAGTTTGTTTCAAAATCATTAGGTTTTGTAAATTGACGTTGTCCAATGAAAAACATACATCTCCAAACTTTTACAGGAACTTTACAGGAGAGGGCAAAACCCTAATTTAATAGTAAGGTAAGTCAATGGAAACATAATTTTTGCAAGCACATTTCTGTTGGTCCATTCATAATTATTTTTTACACAATATGAACAACAAATAATGTTCAAATAATGCAGAAATATTAAAATCTGATAAAATGAGATACTGGAGATGTTAAGCCAGTGGGTAGTAAGAGAATACATTGTACATACATATAATAAATTGACATTAAAAGAAAATGTGCTTTTGAATATAATAAAAATACTCCTGTACTTCCTGTTCCACAAAACATTGAATGAAATGCCTTATAGTAATATTTGTACTCATGTAATGGAGCTTGCCCATGTTGTGAAAGTTGCCCTGAAAGGAAGTGCCAGCCAAATGTGTACATATAAATGCTCCAAGTACAGGAAATGATTGTCCATATGCAGTAGATGGAGATTAGGTTAAATAACCCTGAACCAATACTATAATATCTATAGCTCATTAGAACATAGAGATCTAAGCTTTACATTACACTGCAAATTAAACTGCATCTATAAAGAAGCTGCAGCAGAATGCATGTGACGTAGTACAATACCCTGTTTCATTGCTAATCAAAATGTTAGGTATACCATAGCAATGATTTATGACAGCAAAAAAGAAATAATACATTTTCTGGCTCCATTTCATGCTGGAGATTTGACATTTCATGATAACTGCATAGCCTGTTCTGTCATGTTACATAACAGCCATTTAGATGTCTAGCAGTAGGCTTCATTCAGCCAGTAGACACATTTCAGCATATCATAACCCGCAAAGCCGCATTATGATTTGGCTGCCACAGTCTGTCAAGATCAGTGAGGTCAGCTGACTTGAATGCTTCATAGAGGCGCCTAAACATCGCCGCTCGGGTTCAGTTTCATGGGTATTTGCAACCCCTGTGACGACAGCAAGCGAAAGCACTGTAGTCATGACCTAATCAGTGAAGCCTGGCTCCTTTCCAGCGTTCAAATTAGTGTGCCAAATAGGATTATGTTGCTCCGACTAATACTGGGCTAATTAAGATTGATAATGATTAGAGTACTGCATTAGAGAAGCAGAACAAAACTGCTTGTTCACGACACCCTGGCCATATGGACCTGGGAAACATCCCAGCGTGACACCTGATACCTGATTTCTCTTCCATGGACCATCCAGCTGTTTTATTTAGCGAGTAAGAGTCAGTACGGTCAGCTCTACACAGCTAAAAGCATCGAGAGCCATCAGCAGCATGAGGACCAGCGCTGGAAAAAAATCAAAAACCTGTTTTCTGCTTTTCAATGCTAATTTGTTCGCCGCAGATCTGCACAAGTGGGGCTATTCTAATTAGCCTACATTGGGAAATTAGGCTGGTGTCCCAGGGGGCATTTCAGACCAGCTCCCACTGACACAAACGCTGTGAGGAAACGGAAGAAATGATGTGCTAGATCCTTCACTCTCTCTCTCTCTCTCTCTCTCTCTCTCTCTCTTTCTCTTTTTTGTATTTTTTGTATTCTCTCTCTCTTTCTCTCTTTCTAACTTTCTTTCTCTCTGCTTCTCTTTGTCTCTTCTGCCTCTCTTACATTCTTTATCTGTCTTTCTCTCTCGGTCTCTCCTTTTTCTCTTGTCAGTTTACATACTTTTAGTCTCCTTTCACTTTATCTCTCTTTCTTTACTTCTTTTCTCTCTTTTCCCCAGTCCACCCAACCCTCTCTCTCCCTCCATCTATCTGAATATCTCTTTATCTTTCTCTTTTTTAACTTCTCAGTCTCATTTTCTTGTTTTGTGTGTCTCTCCTTTTATTCATACTCTCTCCATTTTTTATTTTCTTCTGATCTGTTTGTATACTTTGTCTCTTTTGAATATCACTTTCTTTATTTATCTTTTTTCTCTTTTCCAGCTTTCTATTCTCTCCTCTTCATCTCCTCTATTTCTTCTCTATTAATTTTCTCCTTCCCAGTTCCCCTGCTTATATTCTCTCTCTCTCTCCCTCTCTCCCTCTCTCTCTCTCTCTCTCTCTCTCTCTCTCTCTCTCTCTCTCTCTCTGTGGATGAGCTCTGTGAGGATAACCGCAGCTCCCCACTTTAGCAGGTTATCTGAGAAACTCTTTACAAGCCCACAGGGACTCAGAGCTTATTAAATGCATACATATTAATTAATTTTTCAAAACATGCCATGTACACCAGAGACTTGCATTTCCACTAATGATTAATTTCAGCAGCATTGTCAAGCTCACTCACTTGAAAATTCATAGAGGGCTGTGAAGAAAATGTTAGCGTTCATTACTCTAGAGCGCTGAGCAGTACATTATGATAACTCCTTTTCCTGCATTTGCTGGAAGAATAGCACAGGACTGGGAATGCTCATGGCTTACTGCATTTCTGTCAAAAACAGAAACTGGGCATATTTGCAACCCAACTTACTTTGTGAGAGGGGCTTTCCAGAGAACACTGTACTGTTAGTAAAGTAATTCACGTCTTCATCCTCTTTCCACTCTTTAAACTATCGCCCGCAGCCATTGTATTGGTTTCTGTAATCGCTGCTCAAAGGAGAGTTTTGGAATAAGGCTAATGTTTAATAAGGTATTTTTGTCGTGTTATGTAATGTTCTGCAGTGCAGCACTGTATCCCCTAGACATATCGGTTTGACAGGATTCACTATTTTGTATCCTTTTTGTGTTTTCATCCAGCGTTCTCTCACTACAATACTCAACATACATTACGCAAATCTGTTCTCACTGGGAATCCACCCACACTAATAACGTAGCACTACTGTAGCACTGATGCAGGGGCTAATAAATACATACGGCTTCCTAGCAGTGATGCTAGCTATTCGGCTTGTATTCTGAGGCAACTAAAATCAAAACAGCCTGTCCTCCTGTATCCTGTCTGTAACAAAGCAGTCATTTAGAAAGCCCACCCCATCTTTGACATACAGCATTAAAAGAGAGTTTTAGTCTTCACCAGAAAATCTCACTTTGTGGACTATTACTACACCATTGTAGGAGGCGAGTGGATATGTTGGACAGTTGTAATTATTACTCCAATTTTTCATTTTGACCAGAGTGTATGTAAAGTGTATGTAACCTTGTCATTGACTGGGTAATGCGCCACACAACGGAAGATGAACCAAGGGGCATAAGATGGACACTCTCCACAAACTTAGAAGACCTAGACTTTGCCGACGACCTGGCCCTGCTGTCACACACCCATCGACACATGCAGGAGAAGACGACTCGCCTGAACACCTTTGCGCAGCAGGTCGGACTCCACATCAGCCAGACAAAGACAGAAGTGATGACCCTGAACACCACCAATACAACACCAATCAGCATAGAGGGAGAAGACCTGCCGATGGTTGAAAGCTTCACCTACTTGGGCAGTATGGTCAAGCAGGATGGAGGAGCAGGCCGTGACATCCAGAGCAGACTGAGCAAAGCCAGGGGCATCTTCTGTAGCCTAAGCAACATCTGGAAGACAACCCAGTACAGCATCCGCATCAAGCTGAGACTTTACCAGAGTCTGGTCCTGTCCACTCTTCTATACGGCTCGGAATGCTGGCGAATGACTGACAGCGACCTTAACAAACTGTCAGTCTTCCACACCAAAAGCCTGCGAAGAATCCTGGGCATCTTCTGGCCAAGGACAATCTCCAACGAGGAGCTGCTTGCCCAGTGTGGGCAGGAGAGTATGACCACCATCCTGATGAAGAAGCGATGGCGCTGGATTGGCCACGTCATCAGAGGCAGGAGCAACTCCATCACAAAAACTGCCTTACACTGGACTCCAGAGGGAAAACGCAAGCGAGGCCAGCCTAAGAACACCTGGCGGCGAACTGTGGAGGCAGAAATGAAGACCCTAAACCACAGCTGGGGCACTGTGGGGAAACTGGCCCAGGACAGACAAAAGTGGAGGACCTTTGTCGCTGCCCTACGTGCCGACCGGCATAACGGGCACTGACTGACTGACTGTATGTAAAGGGGCAATTACTGAGCATGAAACTGTGGGCAACATATCACCAGAACTTGTTGGCCACCCCAGTAGTAGAAAACAAGGAAAAGCATGGTTCCTCCTCCTCTATCTTCAACCATTTCCATCCTAGAAGAAATGCTGCAAGCTCAGGATCAAACTTAACCCACAGTGGAGGAAACCAACCCCAATATTAATTCCTACTTCCTGCTTTTTATATCACTCGCTTTTTAGCTGCCAAACATGGTTTCTTGCCGTGATGGCAGCAGAGCCAGAAGCTTCAGTCATTTTCGGGTTTACTGTTATATATACACTGTATTTATGTACACTGTTATATATACATCTACTGTTTACAACCACATATTTAACACTGCACACCTGGCTACCTCAACACACTGTACATTCCGATATGTACACTTAACACTACGCCGTATTCACTCAACTGCATATGTTAACTGCTGTTTTCTTTTATCTTTGCACTATTGTTTACTAGTTATCTTTATTACTGCACTGGAGAAGTAGCCTGAGAGTGTTTTGTTATACTGTATAAACCTGTATTGATATAATGACAATAACGCTGAAATGGATTGAATTGAATTTGCTCTTTGTTCTTAAATGATCTAACCTGGAGAAGAATCTTCAACATGATTGACAAATGGTTAGAATATGCCATCGGGACAGCAGTGCTACTTCTTGACACTCATGACACTCCAGCAAAATGGTTATTTTCTCACATCCTGTTCAATTTTGGTTGATTTTGGAATGATTTGGGAATGTTTCTTGTTTATGTTTTAAAATATATATTTTTAAGTAGGCTGTGTTCACAGTTGTATTGAATTGTTGTGAACACACCTGATTCTAAAGCTTTAGCACAGGTTTAATTAGGAAGGCTCCAATGCTACGTCCTTCATTCTTTCAATACTCTGGCCAATTGCCTGCCACCTGTCTTTAAAAGGATTTCAATTACGTTCCTGTTCTGCTGCTTTCAGGTGCCATTGTCCGACCATATCTGTCAGGATCTGTGAGGGTCTGAATGCTTCAAGACCTGGACCCAAGATGGGGCCAACGCCAAAGACTCTGTTTCCTAAGAATCGCTATCCTCAAAATTGTACAGCTTATTACAGATTAAAATATCGTTTTCCGTCACTTTGCCTTTTGGGCCTCTATGGCAGAACCTCAGTACTCTTCACGATGGATGCCAGGATGGAATGGCAACACCTTCCCTCTGTGGTGTTACAGTGAAAACAGTAAGAGAGTCACTTAAAACAAATCTGTCTTTCTTTGACAAACATGCCGATTTGTAGCCACACTAAATGTTTTTGTTTTCTTCCTGTGGCTCCGCGGTTGCCATGGCAACCACGTTCTAGGTAACAGCAGCTCCATTAGCCCGACCTTTTTTTGCAGCTCTGCAATCAGGTGCGACTTCAGCCGCCTGCACCGATTCACTGGGTTCCACTCCGCTGCACATGTTGTAAGTGTGAACCAGCACACAGGCTAACAGGTATTCAGTACGGTTAGAGTACAGTACAGTGAAGCGCAAAGACATGACCACCGACATCACTGTGAAAACACACACCTTGCACCTTCGGGGCCTGTGTCTGCATGACCTTCTCTTGACATTTCCCAGTGTTCTTCAAAAGCCTAAAAAACATCAAATAAAAGACAAAAGATGAGCACAGAAAACATCCCTCATGCAAAATGACAGACTGCAGCAGAGAACAAATTCACAGTTAAATAAATATCAGACTTAATAGAGTTTGTTTTCTACTTCAATGGCTTTGTTTCCCTTATTGCATTTAGGCTTGGCAAAGGGCGATTTAATTAAAGTAAAGATTAACTGTTTTTATTAATCACACAAGCTCAATGGAGGTGGCACCCATGTGTGAATTGACTTTTTATATTGTCACGCCGAGGGAAAGAGGGAAGAGGTTCATAAATAGTAATTAATTGTCCTCGTTCGTGGCATTTCGTAAGTGCGCAGAGATGACAGATAGGGTTGGGGGTAATGCAAGATATTGCCTTGTAAATATTGCTGAGATCACACTGAAGTTGCTCCTTGGATGGAAATCCACACCTGTGGCTAATGCAAAATCCACACGCATAATTAATGCAAATGAAAGCCTCTGACTTTGATCCTAATGTAAATAGCCGAGTAACAGAATGCAATAACAGTTGTCAGCTGTGTTCCCTAAAATGCGTGGCATTGCTTTCAAACGCTAAGAACCCTGCCGTCCTAATAGCTTTGAAATCATCTTTGTACAGCTGTGGCCACCGTGCTTTATTCTTAAAAATGCCACAAAGAATGGGCCACAAACTTCAACATTAATAAACAAACTAGTAATTATTGTAACAATAGGTTTCATTTAAATGTTAATGAAATAATGAACATCTGCATTAGTTAACATTAGCTATCCAGCCACAAACAATAAAAAATATTAAATTACACTCAGTTATCATTCATTTATTCATTCATTCATTATTCTGAGTCTATTATTTCTCTGGACCATGGGGTATTTTATTATTTGGGCAGGAAACCCAGAAAACCCTCCAGAGGATGCAAGTCCACTGCAGGGCCACTCAGTGATCAACATTTAGCATCGTTGTAAACTTAATTCATGGAGTTAAACGTAATTCAATACAGGTGAGCACAGATTGCTCACCTGTGATGAAGAAATACTTTTCAAGTTCAGTTAATCCGATTTTTAATATATTTTACTGAAGATAATTAAAAATAAAAATTGGCATTTCTTCCTACAGACTATTACATCTGAGCTCCTATTCTTACATTCTTAGAAATTGCTGAAAGAAATCACTTGATTTAAACATTGGCTTCCTATTTCCAGAAGTCTTCCTATTTCCCTGCAAATGGTGCCGCAGTTACATTCATGTGCCTCAAGCTCCATTTAAGGTGGAACAGAAAAAAGTGAAAAGGAAGTCAACCTCAGCCCTGTCAACTCTCAGAGCCCTCTCCACCGTTAAAATGCCTCACCATCAGCTCTCTAAGGTCTCTCCACTGAGGAAATGCCTTAAGGGGCTATTTGCCCTTGCCTGATCTTTCCCAGTCCTTGTCCTCCAGATCTTCTCCTCATTGACTGTGTATCTGGCATCTTTCCAAAGCACCAAATTTGACAAGTATCCGCTTCCCCCTGTCCTATGTAGTTAAATAAACTCCCTCTGTTGCTGATTGGTTAGAATAGTGTTGTGTGGAAATGGAAATAAACTGGAAAGTCTCACTTTAGAAACTACTCCAGAACCACCGAAGGAGAGAGTAAGACAATGGGTACATTTTTCATTTTAGCAGAGTGTGTATTTATATAAATCTTCATTTAAATTTATATCAGAATATAAACTGATTATCTTTAAAATGATTTGTATATTGCCCCTTTGCAAATTAACCTCCTGAGTACTAGCCCACCTGATTCCCATTAACTGCCTGCATTTAAGCTTCACCCAAACCTCTGTTTGCAGTCCTGTTTGTTCTTTGACTCTCTATTCCTTCTTCGTGTCCTTTGACTTTGTTTTAGTTAACCTGGCTTTCCAATCTCAGTTCGTCCTCTGACCACTCTCTCAGTCTCTCTCCTGTACTTTGGTAGCCTCACTGATAGTCTATCCTGGTTCTGACCTTTAGTCTGTTTCCTGACTCTGATCTCGCTCTCTCCCTTCATGCTATCCCTTCATGTTTCGTGTTTTGCTACTTTTCAACTGTTCAGTTGTAATAAGACCTCTTTTTTCTGAGCTCTGCATGCATCAGTCTGGATTTTTCATGTAATATAAACGGTAGCTGCTGTGTCCAAATGATGCATAAAAGTAAAAATTGTCAAAAAGTGATATACATGTTTTAATTTGAACAGAAAATGGTGAATTAACACCTTAAGCACTGGAGCTCAACTGTAGTGTGTCGCTGATCTACTTTTGAGAGACCTTGCTGGGTTAGAACAATATTAGTACAAGTTATCAGAAACGCACTTCAAATAGGGCTCTAAATCAAACAAACTGCTTCAGACTTCAGAGGACACCCAAAAGAAGTGTGTGCGGAAGACACACGTGTGTGGGTGTGTTAGAAAGTGTGTTTAATGCTTAAACATTTCCCCTGTGGTGTCTGGAAAGCGTGTAGGACGTAAGAGTGACTCTGTTGCTGGACAGTCTCTGATCTAGCAAGCACAGCGCTCCCCTTCAAAGCATATCATAGGTGAAGGTTGTGTAATTAGCTGGAGTTGGACTCTTCAGCAGGCATCACCATGCGCACCAAAAGACAAGATTGGCCCACGTATCCTCATACTTTCTCTCTCAGCTCTTGTTAATTGACACCAAGGGGAATAGAAAAAGTGATTAAAAGTAAGAAACACTTCTTATCAGTGTTGTCCAACTGGGCCTAAATGCCAGGTTTTTTCCTTTTTTACATTCACCGTAGAAGAAAACCTTTTCCAGTCCCTTTGAAGATGGCTTCAGATGTTGAAATAATCTCCCTCATATGTTGCCTGACTACAGATTTCAAAGCTTCCATTAAGGGTGTGTTTTTGACACTTCTTTCATCAGAATATACTGCGGAAATAGTGTCATTTGTAAACATACATATTAGTGTCTAGTCAGATCAGAGAGCGAAAGTACAGATTAGGATTCTGATGTTTCAAAGCACTAATTACCTAAATGTACATTCATCACTTCTTTACAGAGAGTTTTCAAAGTTTGTCCTGACACGTAGGAACAGAAAGTTAGCTTAGCGACTCAACTCCCCAAGAACTGGGACACCAATATGTTGTTTTACAAAATGCTCGATGAAGCCCTAATGGTACAAAGCAGCACAGATGGCTAGGTGTGATTCCGGGAGAGGAAAAGAATTCCTTTGACAGTAGCTCTCAGGGAAAATTAGGCAACAAAGATGAATAGAATATTTAAATCACTATTTTAGTCTGCTCCAAAATGTCCTTATATCTATTTCCACATTTACACATTTGAATAAACACCCAGCAGTGGATGGTCATGCAGTCATTTCAAATAAATCTTTTGGAATGTTCCTGCTAGACAACCCCGATACAACTAGACAGAACAACAAGCAAGAAGATGCAGGACTAAATTAAATGGTAAAATGTAACTTATTTATAAAACATTTTTC
This sequence comes from Prochilodus magdalenae, assembly GCA_024036415.1. Taxonomy (NCBI): domain Eukaryota; kingdom Metazoa; phylum Chordata; class Actinopteri; order Characiformes; family Prochilodontidae; genus Prochilodus; species Prochilodus magdalenae. The sequence goes on from JAMWET010000945.1 coordinate 354,482, forward strand.
ATACCAGTGGTAAATAAATATATATATATATATATATATATATATATATATATATATATATATATATATATATATATATATAGTTAATGTATAAAGTATAAATATAAAACATAAAAAACAAAAAAGACATATATATAAGTTAAAGGGATATTTTCAAATGTTTCCAAATATATATATTGTATAGCCTTTTAATGTATAAAGTATAAATATAAAACATAAAAAACAAAAAAGACATACAATTTTAATTAATTGCTAAGTTAAAGGGATACATTTTCAAATGTTTCCAAATGATTGACATCCATTGAAAAATATCCGTTTGTAAGCCTTTCAACAGAGCATAATTAGAGGATGGAACTGAAATATATAATTGAATGTCTGTGACAAATTCTATATGACCAGCTTCTTTACTAATCAATGAGTACATAAGGACAGAGAAAATTAAAAGGCCCTAAACCAATATAACCTTGCAGGACTCCAGTTTTGGGGAAAATTTTCCTTTTTTATAAGGCAAGGATTAACCCTCATAAAAGTGCAGAGAACAAAAGAAAGCGGAGCAAAAGACTGTCAAACATACCACATGAATATCACAACAGTGAAACCTGATGGTATACAAGATATGCAGGCTGCCAGTGGAACATAGCTGCCTTTATTGATGATGCAACTGTCTTCAGCAGCAGCAGGATGAATTCAGAGGCATCTTAACTACTCAGATCCATCTACATGCCTCAGAACTCAGTGAATGGCCCCAATCATTACTGAAGTAACTATGGAGCCTTCAGGAGTCCAAAATGTCCTTTACTGGATGAAATACTACCCCACCTGAACCCTACTGAGCACATACTGAAAACAAAAGCTCATAAAACAACAAGGAGCTCAAATTGATAGACCTAGTTAACACCAAGGACATGTGGCCATGTCTATATTTTGCAGACCTTAGACAGATGTCAGTGACAAAGGATTTGCTTATTACTGTTTATCCTCAGGTCAGGCTATGGCTTATTTCAAATGTTCGCTATTTTGAAAAGTTCCTGCACAAAATAATTCTCAAAGGTGTAGTAAGAATAGTGCTGAGCCTTCCTTAAACGAAGAAAAGCAAGTTGAGGCAGGGATCCTTGTATGATACCAGGGCAGATGAGGTGGTTAGGTTCAAGTCAAGTCTGTCACACTCCAGCGTGCCTTCTTATCACTGTACAGTTGTGGACATTCAGTGAGCAGTGATGCCCTCCTTGAGTCACCCTGTTTGGGCCACCACCATTGGCAGACAATGCAGGACTACATACACGCAAGCCGTTATGATGACTGCCCTTAACACTATGTCAACATTGGCAAATGGTCTAGGATCTCATGCGTTAACAAACATGGCGGCATGGCTGAGAGACATTACTTTATGTATGTGTTACTATTGCCCACATCAGTGCTACATTTACCATCGTTGTATTTACCATACTTCTGTAATGTGTAGCTGATAAATATTGCCACATGTTTGGTACCCTTTATCTTCCTTCTGAATAGCACTGCAATCCAACACTTTCTACTGGGTGTGAATATCTCAGGGAACATTAAACACTAAAGACCTACAGGGGTTGGACAATGAAACTGCAACACCTGGTTTTAGACCACAGTCATTTATTAGTATGGTGTAGGGCCTCCTTTTGCGGCCAATACAGCATCAGTTCGTCTTGGGAATGACAAGTCCTGCACAGTGGTCAGAGGGATTTTAAGCCATTCTTCTTGCAGGATAGTGGCCAGGTCACTACGTATGCTTTGAGGTTCGCTTGGTGGTATGCTGACATTACCCTGGATGGCTCTACATCACAAAGACTTGCTGTCTGCAGATGCGCCAGCAAGACGTGAACAGTTTGTCCTCTTTTGAACACTGGTATGTCACCTCTAATGCTGTGTGCATTGCAGTATTTTGAGCAACTGTGCTCAATGAACCTTCACACTCTGCTCTTACTGGTGCAATGTGCAATTAATGAAGATTGGCCACCAGGCTGGTCCAATTTAGCCATGAGACCTCCCACACTAAAATGACAGGTGTTTCAGTTTTATTGTCCAACCCCTGTAAAAGCTGGAACAGTGTCAGTGGTTAGCAATACTGGCTAAACAGTGACTGGATAACGTAAAATAAAGGGGGACCCGAGTTGGACTGTATTCCCTGATGTTAATGGGATCTAAATTGTGACGAGTTGCAGCAGATTTCTGCTGAGCACAGCAGATAATGTTTAGAAGCTTTGGAAAACCAAAATAAGCGACATTGTCATTCCACTCCAGTGTCTTATTTTCAGTTCGTAAAGATGTTGAGTTGAGATGTTGTTCCCAGACAGACGCAAGGTAAACAACCACAAATGAGTTCCATACATGTTAAGAATGTAACTGATACAAATATCACACAGCTAAAGCAACTGGATTCATAGCTTGCTAAGTAGCACAGCACACTGTGTACAGGACTGTAAAGCAGTGATTAAAGTAAAACTGATATCTGTCATCTGTCATATTTGCCTGAGTGATTGACATTTTCCCATCTTTTCTTCATTTTTTTATCAGTTTTTGTCATGAAACTTCCAGCATGAGCACAGTGGCAAGCCTCACACCTGTCTACCTGTCACATCCGACGTTTAACTAAGAAAACAGGCCACAGCAAATTGCTTTATATTCTCCGTCCAAGTGTCCCATTAGAGTTTAAGTGTTTATGCCAAGCACCACAGTGTTACTGCCAAAGCACCACAGCATGATTTACACTCACTCATATGTTGCATTTGCCCAAGTAGATGGAGACTTTTAGACACAACACTCAAACCACACATGACATAAACTAGCACATATAAACATGACAGTGAAACAAAATCCATACAATATCAATATCTGGCATAATAAAAACATTTTCTTCTTATGGATATTCAGTCACAGTGACATAGCATGTTTTCACAATGTCCATAGCATGTTTTCATACTGTATGTCTTTAGTACAACAAGTAACAATAGAAAATAGTTAAAGTTGTAATTAATACCTCTACTAACCTTTCTAAGCTAATTTCAGCCACTGTGGTTTCCACATACAACACTGTGAAAGAAGTCAGAGCCTCTATTCACCATTCCAAAAGCATGCTTCAGCACTGGAGAGAAAAAAAGATAAAATATTCATAGACTTCATGTAACTACACTACGCCTGTACTGAGCTGTATAAAGCAGCATGTAAAGACATGATAGATAGTTATTAGGAAGTACATTTTAGGGTCCATATTTGGACAGCTTTGTTAATAACAGATGCTCATTTATGAACAAACTGTTTAACAAAACTAAAAAAAAGGGTGAAGGTTTGGATTAGGGCCAAAATAAGGGTTATATTTAGGACTTAGGTTGAAGGTTAGTGGTAGGTATTGGGTAACGGATAGGGAAAATCTAGAAAGTAATGGATATTTGGTGGAATGTACTCTAAATGCAAGGTTAGCATCCACAAGGTGTCTACTGTGGGCCACATTAGTTTTACCAATGTACTTTATTAAAGCTCCCTGTAGTATATTTTGTCATAAAGCAGGCATGCTGTTACTTTTCTGTTAAACATGGTGACCATTTAAACATGTCTTTGCTTAGCTTTGCCTGCTACTGTTGGGAAGATTATTTTTAAAATGCAGTTCTGACAATCCCTCTGAAACTGTATTAACACCAAGATTTTACTCAGGCTCAGTAATGAATTATGAAATTTCTTTTAGCCATGCTTCCTATTCTAAATAACTAAACACACAAATAATTAGAGATTAAGCAGAATAAAAGGATGCAAGTAGATATGTTTTAGTGTACCTGTCAGTGCTGTCACAGAAATTCATGACTTTTGTCATGGATGTGTTGATTGACAGACAGATTCTAATGCGCACTGAGCTAAAAGCAAAGTGATGTTTATTAAACAGACTCGTAGTACAACACAGCAGTGTCAAGATCAAAGCAAACATAACCAAGGACTAGGCCAGGTCAAAACCAGGCAAACAATCAGACCAGCAACAGAACCAAAGAGGAAAGTGTAATCCAGAAAGTCAAAATAGAGTCAAACCGGAGACAAGAATAACAACAGGGAGAACCGCTCGGTACGCACAGAGTGGCAATACTTCACACTGGGTCAGCGTGAGAGGAGCATTTATACAAACAGACTAAATGGGGAACAGGTGTGATCAATTCGCAGGAGATTTAGATCTAGAAATTAGAATGGGATTGGGAGATGGTGGACAAGTAAAAATGATGAGTCCGAGAGATCAGAGGTGAGGAGAACCAGCAGGCATGACAATGGATTTTAGTTTTTGAGCAAGCAGCCCTCATGAACAAACCAAGATATATGGTTAAAAGTTCATCCACAGGCTATATTAACTAATACGCTAATATGCTAATTTCATGTCTTTATACAGTCAGGTGACAAAGATTAAACCTTGACGAGTGCTGTTAAGCTATTAAGCAATTAACAGCCTCCTATGCTCTGTGAGATGTAGAAGAATCCTGAGCAGACCCATTTGACCTTGATTTTATGTCTAGATTATTAAAATATCAAATTAACTCTGAATGGTGGTTCATTACTGGTGCACTGACAGCAGGAGCTTTAGTCACGATATGAGCTTCGGTGACATCAGTGAACAGAGATATTCTCACACAGTCCCTGCAGATGTTGCAGTAGGAGTGGTGGTGGAGTGAGAACAAGCCTTCTAGATATGTGACACGCAACAACAAATTGTTCGTTTTGAAAGATTCATTGGCAGACAAGAGTAGGACTCATCACTAAAGATGACCCACTGCCATTCCGTGACAATCTAGTACGACACCATCACAGTCGTTGGCGACACTGACGTGGTGTTAAGGGCAGTCGACGTAATGATCCAGATGCATGTAAAGTTGTCTTTGTGCAGTTGGATGTCAATAGTGCTGGCACTGACAGGATGACTCATGGAGGATATCACTGCTCACTGAATGTCGGCAAGCATGGCTTCTGGGTCAGTCAGGGACACGGATAAGTCCCGTCCTTGCATACGCCACATGCATAGACTGTGAAACTTGAATCATTTGCATGTCCCACATTGTCAAACCTACCCACCAAATTAAATTCCTGTCAGTTGATTCCCACTGAGCACCACTATTTGTGCAACAATTTTTGTGCAGATGAGGATATATTGACTCTCTCCATTAAATAATATTCCATATTGTTGTCTCCACACTCAACTAGAATGCTAACACACTGTCAAAACACATTACAGCATAGCAACAGCTCTACTTTCTAAGGAAGTTACGTAGATCTAGTGTAGACAAAACAACACTGACACTGTTTTATATACCTTTGCCATCCAGTAGCGAGGGGAGTGGGGTGTCTATCAGTCCAGAACACGGACATGCTGGACAAGGTGACAAAAATGGATAGAATAATGACTGGATATAATGTTAAAAGCATTTCCCAACTCTGAAAGCAGTACACCATCAACCTTGCTCCGAGGATACGGGACTATACATCCCATCCATGTTTCACTGAGCTCTCTCCTGTTCCCTCTGAACACAGTTTTCAAATGCCCAGAACAAAAACAACCTGAATGAGCCATAATATCATTTGTGCCAAAGAGTTTCCAATTACTGAACAGTTTAGATACAGGCATATGGACTCTTTAGATCAAGTCCTTTAATTATCATATGAAATGGTCAACACAAAGACATCCTTTGGAACAATTGTCCTAATGTTCTGACATTTGGTGGTGTTTTTATTTATTGCTGCTGCTGTGTTATTGTTTAAATGTGACTCTCAGTGCGCAAGATAGATTCCCATGGTGGGCAACACAGGTTCCTATTTAATTCATTCCATTTTTGGCAAGTGTACCTTTCATATAGTAGACTTGCACAAGAAATAATCTCAACTAGAGAACTCCTTTCTCTTTTTTCGCCCCCCTCAGTGTATTTAATTCGGTGTAGCAGACTGCTCATGGAGCCCTGCTTGTTTCTAATGCACGCTGTGCTCAGCAGAAATCTGCTGCAACTCGTCACAATTTAGATCCCATTAACATTATTTAAAAGGGTTGCGCTAATCCTGCCACCTCTGTGGAGGCTTTGCCCTCTGCCTCGGGGGTCTGAGTGACTCATCTCACCTGTGTGGTCAGATGAGGCCGTTGTAGTGGCAGTTTCCCCTCCCCTACCCCCAGCACCCTCACCAGCACTTGGTCTGGGCCACTGGGACATAGACAGGGTAGAGCAGGGAAAGGCTTGGCTGTCTGAGTGCATTTGGCAGAGCTCCTGAAATCCAGTCTCTGTGTGAATATAAATGGCATTAGGAGCTTCACCTGCGTATTCAGATCAAAGGCTACCGGGATATCTGTTTATTGCAGCATTGTTACAGCTTTCGAAACCAGTGTGATGTTTACGGCAACTTTACCTTCACAAGTGGAAAAAAAGCAAACCCTGAGAAACAGTTTGGGCAATAAGGCAAGTGATATTTCAGAGGCAACGCTCATACAACTCATGTACAGGCTGCAGTAATGTGACAGCACGTATGCATGACTGTGACCTCTTTAATGCTGATTTGTTTATCCTCACACTGACAGGCATTGAGAGCACCAGACACATTCCTTTCAGCAAGCTGTCAAAGTATTTCTTTGCTATCAACATCACATTATAATTTCAGCACAGCCATGTTCAGCAACAATGTCTCAGCATGAATAGATCAACATTCTCTAAATATATCTCTCCAAATGCTACCCGTAATAACCTCGTCGTGATAGCACTTGAAACAAACAGGCTTCTTCTTTTTCTCCCCACAGATATTCCATTCCAGTGAAATAATAACTTCCAGAGCATGTTTGTCTTTTTCACCCTGAGTCTGTGATCATACTGCATATTTGTAATCAATTTCAGCTCCTGTGATTTCCACATACAGTACTGTGCAGAAGTCAGAGCCACCATTCATTTATTCAATTTCCTGCCAAAACTGCCTTCATGTTCAAATCATTCAATTTGTCAGCTTCAGGAAAACCAGGAACCAGGACGGCAACTAACAAACAAAAAGCATATATTGATTTGAAGGTTTTCTCAGTAAGGGCTTTTTGACCATCACGCATCCTTTCAGACTCATGGCTGACGGGTGCATTGGAGATTGATTTTCTCCTCTCTTAAAGGTGGAAGCTTTAGAGGTGCCATAGAATGAAAAACTGTGTTTACCTTGGCATAGTATTAACATACTGTGTCTCTCAAAAACTTGTGTTATCCTTCCTACAGTTGCCACAGAGGACTGTAAAACGGGCTGAAGCCAAAATCCTGGACTGTTACATAACAATCCTGACTCATTATTATTTTGGCTCCCCAAATTTACATAGGACAGCAGAGTAACAGCAATACAAATGGCAGACTGTGTAGAATTATACCATGCCAGGCTGTGAAGGGGTTCTCTGCACTTCCCATTCTCTTTCCAAAGAACAAAACCTTGTGTTTGCTGAAGTTGGCTTCCAATTTGCTTCTTAATCTGGCTTTCTTTTCCATCTTTTTCCATCAAAAAAAATTAGACACGCCAATTTAAATGGATGATGTTGTGACCGTAAAGGCCGTAAAGCAGTACATATCCTGATATACCACATACACATGATTGATCACAGTATCATATATCTCGCCACCTCTAATATATATTTAGTTGTGAAACAAACTTATATCTTTATTGCTTTTGCACAGCTTTAAGGCTCTAGTTACTTTTTCAATTAAAGTGCAGCTATGAAGTGAAAAATAAGGAGCACCCTATGAGTGGCCACATTTACACTTTTGACTGGTAGTGTAAATGCTACAGCTCGGAGAGAGGTGCAAGAATGTACCTGCAACACCATTTAAAATGGAATGGAAGATTCACAAAACAAGCCGGTGAACAGGTGACAATTCTAAGCAGCTTGGCTTAGTGTTTAACACTGGAGACACTAAAGAGAGGTGCAGTTCCACCTTTATTAGGATCACAACTCCGGCAGCTGCCGTGCTGGGTGATTCTGTCAACTTTTTTCACTGTGAGTAACTACATTTTGTTTTGTTTGTGTTAATGTTGAGATTGAAAGCAAGTACCTAGTACAGGTAGCATTAGATACAAGCAAGTAACTAGCATTGCTAGCTAAACAGTATGAGGACATGACTTCTGTGTGATCATGATATATTCACTGTAAACCAGCCAATCAGAGTTGAGCTCATCACATTATTCATGAGCACACCATAAAAGAGACACCTAATAGAGGCTGCTTTGGTGGTCTAACAGGGCTTGCAAAGGTAATTCCCATTTCATCAAACCATTTTTGAACTCCAGTTTCTGGAACTGGATTTGTAATCACCTTGGTTTCCTGTCCTTAATGGCTTTGTTATAGAAAATTAGGTGAATGTACATTTATAGCATTTTGCCAGACACACTATCCAGAGCAACTTACAGTTTGCAATTACACAGGCAGGCAAACGTAGTGTTAAGATTCTTGTCCAGGGACTCTTATGGGTATTTCATAGGGTGGTTGAATAAATGGGGAACAAAACCCCAGTCAGCAGCATGGAGAGCAAAGGTGTAACACGCTACGCTACACCAGCCAACATGAATGAAGGGCCACTGCCTTTTGGACACTAGTTCAGAGGTTATATTTCAGCAGCCTTTTCATCTTCTGTCTTTTGTTGTGTTTACAGGATTTTGAATATCATTTGGCCATATTTATACTTATATCCATTACAAGAGTTGCAAGAAGTTTGACATTTTAATAGCTTGGATTTTGTCAAAGTTTTGTGTCTATGAGATTATGTAACCCAGGTCTAAATCAGTAGTGCTCTCAGCATTTATCCCTTTCCAGTTACACTGCTCAAGGATAAAAAGAGACACAGCCGAAAGAGCGAAAATATGCAGCGAAGACGTAGTATGGTGGGTGATATATGGACTACTTTAGCACTGAGGAATGTAATTAATTCATTCTTTGTGGCTGCCACTGCTTGTCAGATATCTCTGCACCACTGCTGATGTGGAACACACCTTTATTATTTTGTCATTAGTGACAACTCGCAATCAATCATACAAAGAGGCTTTGCATCCGGGCCGTTTGATGGTGGAGAGCTATCACTGGCAATGGAACAATTGCTCCTTTCATTCTGAGGGTGTGGAGCGACAGAGAGATGAAAACTTAGGGGCTGGAATGGAACACATCGCTGCATGTGTTCAAGTCAATTAGTAAATTAAATTCAAAATATGCAAAAATCTGTAATGAATGAGAAGCAGAGGCAGCAGGATGCATTTGGGCTAAATCAAAAATATTGGCCAGTACAGGTGGCTGGGGAAAATCCATAATCATAAACCAGGGATCCGGCAAACGAGGTCTAAACCAGATACAACTAGACTGCAGCCACTTTTGGGCTCAGAATTGCTAGTAATGCATGTAGGACTTTAGAAAAAGAGCTCAGAAATTGATTGCAAAAATTTACCGTAAAAAAAACCACAGACATTGACGATAAAAGGAAAAACACAGAGCCTGAGCTAGACTGTACCAAACAGGAGCTGGAAGTAGAATGTGGGCTACCTGATCCCCCCCCCAATACAAAGGTGCAATTAAGGGGTAGCGGGCAGGGGACCACAGACATCCTTCCCTTTGGTCCCCTTGGCAAATCACATATGCATTGTATGGTTCTATGCGATATATTACAGTATATTAGGTACTAGGTAGACAGGTCAATGAATGTTCTAAATTCAATTATACAACCAAGGTGTAAAAACAGGTATTTGATTGCGAAGATTGATACTTGCATGGGAAAAGGAGCACTACTGTGGCTGTCTGCTCAGGCCACTACACTGAACACATTGCATGGCAGACAGGAATCACATAACATCACAAACACAACTCACATAATGTATTCTTTGAGTCAAGTGTGTCCCTAGAGGTTTATTAATGTGTGTGTGTGTGTGTGTGTGTGTGTAGATCTGTCTCTTTGTAGTTTGCAGTAATTGTAGAACTAGTATAAATTTTAAATACACAGATTATAGATCAGTTTAGTTCTCAGTTGGTGCAGAAAGTGTGATTTTGCTTACTCAAACAACTCTCCCACGCTTCTTTCTTGATCACCAACCTCCATCAGATCTGCTTCTTCAGCCTTTTCAGTCTCCTTGCTAGTAATTAGTGTTAGTAATGCAATATTTTGTTTTACACTCTGATTTACTTAAGAATATAATGAGACAATAATCAATTAAGCTTATATACAGTTTGAGAAAAACGAGAAATATAAATTTGCATTATGATCAACAGTGTACACTGGGACTAACTCTTATGGTACAACAAAGAGTAAATACTGGAATCACTGTTTCCATATACTGAAGAAAAATATAAAAACAATAAAAATAAAAGCTGTCAGTAACATTACTTATGTCTCACTTATATATGACTAGTAAGCTAGCTAGCTAACGTTAGTGTTTGTTCCAATCCTGATATGATGAGCAACTTATGAAGTCTAATTTGATTATTCTACAGTATAGAAGATGTGGTATGCATGGAAAAGCCAGGAGTTCTACTTTTAATGTTATGTAAGTGGCAGCTCCCCAGCAGCGCACTCTGCGCCCAAGTATCACAGTTTATCATGAATAAAAATAAGATATTAATTATTTTAACAAGTAACAAAGTTTTATTTGTGAATGTTGGTAAATAACATTTAACAGTAACCTAGCAACAACCGTACATCGAGTATACCACTTGCACAATTTTCTTTTGTCTGGAGTACAGAGGTTGGTGTTCCACAATAGATAACATTACTACATGCCAGTGAGCACCACATGTGGGAGTCTGGGGTTTGATTCTCTGTCTGGGTGTCTGGGTGACTGGGTGACGCTGTGCTACACCAATAAAAGCCACTCTGGTTAAGAATATCAGATAAAATATCAAAAATGTAAACTTGACAATAAGTTCAGTTAGTGCTACTGGCTACAGATCTCCAGGCTACCAGGCATTAATTAATTAAAGTAGACATGACAACCTCCTCTAAGAATCTAGATAATACCTGGAATACCCACCAGAAAACAAACAAAATAACTCCAAACCAAACTCCTGATCTGCAAACGTTATCCTCTCCACCCTAATGGACCATGTACAGCAGCCCTGAGGAGGATTTTGAACATCAGCTTTCTGGAGAAAGCCAACAGTACAACCACCACAACAAGCAACCACTTTGATGGATAGGTCATGTCATCTAAATGCCCAACACATACATCCCTAAACAAAAATTGTATGCCCAGCTGGAAGGACAGTGATATCCGGTGAGCAACAAATGTACTGCAAAGACACGCTTACTACCAGCCTGAGGAAATGTATCATAAATCTGGTGGGGAAGAAACTGCCTAAAACCAGAAAACCTTGTCCAAAAGGCAGCTAAACAGGATCTCTGTCAAGCTACAGAGAAAAGGCTAAAGTTTTAGAAGGAAAGGAAAACAAGCATTAGTCAACAACCAACCACAACTGCTACGCATTCATGTCCACACTGTTCAGGATTATGTCAGTCATGTATTGGCATATTCTCCTATCTGCTGATTTATCAATGAGCAACCCTGCGGAGGACAGTCATACTCGACTTGACTGACCCCAGCACAAGACCTGCAGAGCTCCACAGTGTCAGGGAGGTTGGCAGAACACTTGTTCACAAGATAGTGGACACATGGTTAGTAGAAACAGAGTAGATTCCAGTGTATTCAAGGTAAAGCTGCTGAAGTGCCAGGAAGACAGATTCAATCAAGACAGTAAGAGCTAGATCAACAATGAAGGCTTGATTAGGATCAGGGGAAAAACTCAAGAGCTGAGACAGGTATGGCATTATAGTTGTGATCAGTAGGACTTTCTGTGAAATACATAAAAAGCTTAATGTTGCCTCCAGAGGATGAAAAGCTATCAAATGAGTGAAGACAGAAGGCTAGAGATTCTAGGAGCTGTGGGCAATGAGGCTATTAAAGGGGCTGGGGCATTGTACAACAGTGAGAGGGACCAAACCAGAAGCACAAGAAGAAATACACAGAGGGCAGTGTGAAGAGTTAAGTTGTAGAGAGGTGCTCACAGTGGCAGGAACACATGTAATGGCCTGACCTGAAGCACAGACAGAAAAAGAACAGGAAAGATAAAACGGAGGACAAAGCCACATCCTCATACATCATACCCTGGTTTGGTCAGGACTGTACTATGGTTTGGAGCTGAGACAGAAGGACCAAAGACAGGGAATTGTGACTGGAGAGCTGGGGAGCTAACTTTCTGTTTTCGCCATGTCCACTGAAGCGACCATAGTTGCACCCAGGATGGGAAATACCCAGGATGGGAGGAAAATGCCTGGATGATGGGGTCACACCAGCCAATTAATACTTGTTTGTGAAAAGAAGGAAGGACAGGAATCACACAACGTCGCACACACCCAACTCAACCACAGAGAGACTGATATTCACTCAGAGCAATCTAAAACACTTCATTTGGAAATACCTCAGAGCAGTATTTACAGGTCAGTAGAAGGCAAAATTGTGAACGTAAATTGCAGAAGCTACGACACTAACACTATTCCAACACTAGCTACTTAAGAGGACATCAACATATGAACCCAAATGCATCCGACTCAGTTTTTCTTTAAATTCATGTTCACCCCTAATAATTCATGGTCATGTTGACACAGCTTTCAGCTAGTTTACTGCTGAAACAGCATTAACGATTTCCTGAAAATAATTTTTGACTTTGTTTAGTGAGGCTTAGTGGGGCCACTAACATTATTAATGGCCCCATCTGCAAACCCCAATAAAAATCTGCATGTAACTGTAATTCCATTTGTCTGTTCCTAATTGTTCATCACATTAGTTGTAAAGTATTCCCATTTAAACATCTTTCCCACTGAGAACCCGGAGAACCGTAAACAAATTTAAACAATAATGTATACTTTGGGTCAAGTGTATCACTAGAGGCTCATGAATAGGTGGGCTAATCCTGGATTATGTGTGTGGTGAAGGGGTATGGTCTTCTACAACAATTTATTTTGAACAGCCCCAAAAACTGCTATTTGGTCAATTCTCCGGGATGTAAGTTGTAAATCTCTGCTGTCTCAGAAAAGTGGCAGCTCACTCCTGTGTTTCCCTGAGAGCCATAATATAGAGCTCACTGTAACTTAATCTGGTAAATTGGGTGTAGTAACTAGTAACTGAGATAAAGTGAACACACCATAAACTGGGAAACATCTTTTTGTATTTGCTGTGAGGAACAAGAAGGAATTTCCAAATAAAACCTGAGTAATCTGGTTGAAGTATAGATGCAGGACAGGTGCTGGAGGGTGAGGCAGCACGCAGCCAACAAGTATGTAGAGGGAAGGCTGTAGTTGCATTCTCCAGCTGACTTTGACTGCTGTGGCATTAAACTTCTTACAGGCACCACATCACAAAACCAGCATTTTTATTTCCATCAAAATATACCATTCAGTCTTCATTCCAGATAGACAAAGGGAAACTAAACTGCAAAACCTGTATTTCACAAAGAAATGTACATATATCTCTGCCTGTTCAGCCAACAAAGTCCTAGTCGTACCAGTCATGCTATAGTTGTGGTAAAGTTCATGTTTTGGAAGAGGAAGTTGTGTCATTGTATTTTCCTCTATCCTCACACTATGTGGCTTTAATGTGTCATGCCTGCTGGTTCTCCTCTCACCTCTGATCTCCTGGACTCCATTGCCCATAACCCACCACCTGATGTCACATGTCCATCCTTGCCCAATCACACCCTGAATACTGATTATGCACCTGACATGAATTAGTCTGTTTGTGATATACTTCTCTCTCACACTGACTCACTGTGAAGTATTAACACTCTATCTGGTTGATCTTGTTACTCTGGCTTTGACTCTGTTTTGATTCTCTGGTTTACTCCTCTTGTTTATCCCCTTTGGTACCTCTGCCTGGTCTGATTGTCTGATTGGTTTGACCCTTGCCTGTGTATTGACTCTGACTCAGTTCAGCCCTTCATTGTACACTGCTCAAAAAAATTAAGGGAACACTTAAACAATACAATATAACTCCAAGTAAATCAAACGTCTGTGAAATCAAACTGTCCACTTAGTAAGCAACGCTGATTGACAATCAGTTTCACATGCTGTTGTGCAAATGGAAAAGATAACAGGTGGAAATCATTGGCAATTAGCAAAACACTCAATAAAGGAGTGGTTCTGCAGGTGGGGACCACAGACCACTTCTCAGTACCTATACTTTCTGGCTGATGTTTTGGTCACTTTTGAATGTTGGTGGCGCTTTCACACTCGTGGTAGCATGAGATGGACTCTACAACCCACACAAGTGGCTCAGGTAGTGCAGCTGATCCAGGATGGCACATCATTGCGAGCTGTGGCAAGAAGGTTTGCTGTGTCCAGAGCCTGGAGGCACTACCAGGAGACAGGCCAGTACACCATGAGACATGGAGGAGGCCGTAGGAGGGCAACAACCCAGCAGTAGGACCGCTACCTCCACCTTTGTGCAAGGAGGAACGGGAGGAGCACTGCCAGAGCCCTGCAAAATGACCTCCAGCAGGCCACAAATGTGCATGTGTGTGCACAAACGGTTAGAAACCAACTCCGTGTGCTCACAGCCCAACACCGTGCAGGACGCTTGACATTTGCCAGAGAACATCAGGATTGGCAAATTCGCCACTGGCGCCCTGTGCTCTTCACAGATCGTCACATAAAGTGATGTACAAGACTATGTGAACTGAATGTTCATTCCTTAGTAGACTGTCTCTTTAGTCAAATGAAAACTTTTCTGTAGGTTATCTCCATAGGGTTGTTCTAAACAGAAAGTGTTTCATTTATAAGCCTGTGTTTACACTGAGCCACTAAACTCTCTCCCACTGTCAGTTCTACATTTAAACTGCAGATCAGAGGTGTCATATCAAAGTATGTGGGCACTGCATTATTGCTACTGCTTTAATGCACTGGGTCTTTTTTTATATCAAAAAGGATTGTGAAAGAATTCTGTCTTGTGTCATCACTGACATCAGAGCTAGCCTTTAATGCCAACATGAGAAATATCTTTTAGATTGAGTCTAGAAGATTCTATAAAGCAGGGACAAACCAAAAGACTGTAGCTTTGCATGATAAGGAATCTGAATTCAGTAGCTTTATGCAAGAGTTCTCACTGTGCTAGGAACATTCATTCACTTGGGGCAATGAAATAAAGATAAGCCAAGTATATTTTCATGCTTCTATTCATACATGTGTCAAAAGTCTGGCATACTGCTTCATCTCTTCATCATTTCCCGTTAATGTTCTTCAATCTTTCCATCATTTCCATTAATTTTTAAAATGTCAGATGAATGAGATACAGGGAACATTGTTAGTCTCCTCGCCCTGACAAGGGACGCCAAGGAAAAATGGTGGGTAATATATAATGTCTATATGCATAACTCAGCGATTCTCTTTTATCCAGAATTGATGAAGAATAAAACTCAGTTGGGTCTTAGTCATCTTAAAGATTCAAATGACCCAAGGGAAACAGCTCTGCCCTCATGCTGACCCACAGAGATGACTCATTTGTGAGGCTCATAATGCATTCAGAGGAGGAGACGTGTTGGTACACCCATGGATAAGCACAGCTTGGGTGCTGCCAGGGCTGCAGGTGGTGTGTTTCCGTACAGCCGTCAGCAGAGTGTCATTCTCACCACAGGAATGGGGGGTGAGCGAGGGATATGATCCAGACCCTGTCAACAGTGAGTTTCTGAGGCATACTTGATATAAGTGATGTAAAAAGCCACATCATATGATTTATAAACTGGTCATATTACAATTGTGCCTAAATATTTACCCTTCCTTTTGGATGCCTCAAGAGGATGATGAGTATGATGGTGATGATGATGAGGATGATGGTGTACAGCAGGACTGTTCAAAAAGTAGTCTTGGGCCCAATTTGTCTTATTTCAATTTATCAGTGACCCCACTGAGCCTGACCGTTAATTAGAAATAATAGGATATGATATCTGCTCACACTTACACTCACACTTATCTTTCCAATTCTCCCAGGACAGTTCCAGTCACAATTACTTTCACTTGGTGTTCTCTGAGAGTGTAAATTGTCTTCTATTTCTCTAATTTTGGATCATTTTGCTGATTTTCTCCACTGTCGCACCCTGCTACATGAAGCTGCTAGATGAAACCGCTTCGTAATCAATGTCAAAGTCGATATAGTGGATTGCTGCTATAGTGTGTACTATGGGAGCTGTTGCTGAGGTCACCTAGACCTTACCTAGAAAACCCTGCTGCCTGACAACAAGAGAGACTCCAGCACCTTGTGCGACCCAGGAGTATAAGTAGCCAAAGAATGAATGAATAAATGACTAAATAAATGGATCTATAGCCACCAATCTCAAATTCCAACACTCCTATGGCCCACTGGTATCTGTCTAAAACCCCAACTATAGGCTCCTTTACTTTCAGAATATGGATATTGTGAGTGGGGTGGTTATATGCTTTCAGTACCTTTACATAAGGAACATATTCCTACTTTTTTAGATTCCAAGATCTTTCAATACCATATATTAGTAATGGGACCTTAGATAAGCAAAATTAGTCACCTTGCATGTTTAAAGTGGTAGTAATTTCAGGCTCCTGCATATGAAATTGTTAGAGGACGAGGGGGTAATAAAGTGTGTGGAATGGGATTAATAGATTGAGAAATGTTGGTACAGTGCAGTGAATTGATAGATTCAGTGTGTGGAAGATGGCTCCAAAGCAGATGCTGATGATTGAAAAGAAAGGAATGGTTGCAATTGGGTCTTGTCATAGACCATAGTGTGAAGAAAGTAGCTGAATCTGCAGGTGTATGGAAGTATACAGTCATACAGATCTACCAACAGTGGCTAAAATCCCAGTCTACAGGAAACTCTCCTCAGAATTGTGCCAGAAAAGGCAATCACCAAATCTGGCCCAACTGTACAATTTTTTGAGTGTCTGAACATTGATGTGGCCTACATCCAGAAATTCATCCTGTCCATCCCAAAACAGATAGCAGCTGTTGTGGAGGTTTTATATCCCATTAAGTGCATTTCAGTCACAGGTGACTTTTTCGAAAAAGTGAGGTTGAAAAAAAAAAAATGTTCCACAGGAACACAGAGTTTCATAGGCTGAGCCTTATCTCAGCCATTCCCCAAGAGCAGGAAGTGAGACTGCATACCTACTAGATCTCATTGTTCTGAAGCACATGGTCCCCACTGTTTGATCGTGAGTTGATAACATTATATACTGTCACTATTCAAACAGCTATCCTTAGGATTTTAAATAAAACTGATATGATGTAATTGATTAGATCAAATGTAATCACTATCGATATCTCACTATAAAGAGTCACAACCAAAACATTTTGTAAAGGTTTAGTAGGTTTAGGCTTGTTTTGATAGTGTCACAATGGAATGTTCAATGATTTGTTTGGAATTAATGTAATTAAGCTATGGATTCACTCAAAGTAAAAGGGTTGTAGTCTAAAGTCCAAGTCAGTTAACAGTCCAAAATGTATTTTGAGCTCTTGACTTTGAGTCAGTTTGGTAGGATGGTCCATATAGAATGGACTGCAAAAAAAAACAAGTCCATATGAAACGTCCCTGCAGCACATTTATCGGCAGTGTCACGGGAGACACGGCACACTTCTTCACACATCCTTATCCTATTTAATTCCATTTCCTGTCTCACTAAGCTAACACCCAGATAAATCTTCATTCCTGATGGAAACTGTAATACCATAAAGTTAGCTTGATAGGGCCGGTGAAGAGTTTTCACAGGTCAAATTGGTCTCTCCGGTGGCAGTGTGACTATTTAGCTGACCATGTGGACAGTGACTTGAAGCAGAGAGAGGAAGTTTTAATGCACTCTTGTACAGCATCCTGACATCACCGTGATCCAGCACGCTTCTCCAGTGTGGGTTGCGTGCACAGAATGGAGAAGCATCCGTGTGAATCAGTAGCTTGCTGAGTCCTGTCGTCAAGAAGAATAAATCATAAGTGGCTCCCAGTGCTGTTTGCTGAGAGCCCTAACAGGTACGGAGGGGGTCTCTAGCCCACCGTGCTCCTCCAAAGCGCATGCCCACGCTTTGCGCGCACTAAATAATGCAGAACTTTTCCTCCTTTTTACCTCCTAAACATATGCAAAAAGGATAAAGAGTTGCGGGTGCACATGAATAGGCACAGCTTGTCACTGGCAGAAGTAGAGGTGTGGCACTGTGAGAAAGGCAAACCTGTCATCCTCAGCTTTGAAGTCCCCTTCAAGGAAAATGTCACAATCTGCAGCGAGCGTCTCTGAAGCGAAAGCTGTCTCCATCTCTCTGTATGACTGCGACTTGTCACACAGTGTGCTTTGTCTGACTCATTGCTCTGACACATTTAATTTCTAATGTATGATCTGACAAAACAAACGTACAGCCTCACACTCAATCTCTCTCTGAGAGGAGATGCTTCCCCCGAGTGACTTCTTGCATGTGTTCCAAAATACATTTCTGGTGTATTGGATATTTCTTTGCACTTTTTAAGATACTTATTGCATTTTTTTGGTTCTGTAACATGCCACTCCTGACAACAAGTTTCAGCCTTAGACAGCTGGTGTTATCACTAATATAGAATTAAACGAGACAATTAGGTAACTAGTTTGGTACATAATGAATTACATTTGGCCTGTGAGAGATAGATAGATAGATAGATAGATAGATAGATAGATAGATAGATAGATAGATAGATAGATAGATAGATAGATAGATAGATAGATAGAAATGGTTAATAACACGTCTGTATTACTCATATGTGAAATATCTACTTTATCTGTCACTGTTTGTTCATTTCACACTAGCTGCATCTGATATTTAGTAGAGTCTGCTTGAATGTGTTTGTGGAAGGTTAGCCCTCAAAGCCTTGTGAAGCTGAACTACAATGCAAGTTAAATTCAAATTTAAATAGATGCTGTTATAGTGCAGCAAACCTCAGTAGCAGTCTATGTGACTAACAAAACTGTTTTTGCATAAACTAAGTACCTAAACAGTATCAGCATATCTATCTATGTAATAATGGTAGAGCTTTTAAAATCTAATAGCAAACTGCCAATATCAACACTGTATTGAACACAAATGACACCATCTCAAATAAAATTTAGTCTGCAGTTTTAATTTAATCACATTTACTTTGCAAACTAACAGATCCGAGTTGTCACTTTCTATTTCTCAGTCATTGGTTTCAATAAGGACATTTACCGGCACACCAGTAGTTTGGTGTTGGCCTAAATAAGGCTGTGAGGCTACCTATAATCGGTGGGGAATCAGGAAGGGCCTAAAGGTTTTTGTGTAATTATTTTGTATTTTAAAAAATCATCATATTTGTCATATTTAGACGCTTTATTTGGTAATACCTCAAATTAAGTATTGACTAACATGAAGTAATGCATTAATTAACATGTAAGGTCTTGGTAAAGTCATCATGTGAATCACCACTAGCTTAGCACTAACTACCACTAGAATCCCAAAGGCACATTAGCAAAAATTAGCATAAATGCTAGCATAATTATTCTCATTTTTGTGCAAGTTTTGACACTTATCGCTCATAGTCGTGGCTTACTACTGGATAAAAGTGTATTATGTGAACAGTGCCATTGTCATGGTCAGTACGAACAGTGAACTATGAACTTAGTATGAACAGTGCAAATATTCCATCTAATGTTAGCACAAGTTCTGATTGGGAAATGAGCTTTGTAGAGAAACATACCAACAATTTTCTTTCAATGATGATGGTAGGAATCAGGAGTCACAATATCTACAATGACTAGACAACCTATATGTATATTCTGATTTGTCATTTCTAAAATTAATAATGCTGATCAGAAAAAAAAATTACTATTTAACACCATAACACTCTACACATCCTGTTCAATCTTGAATGGCATGAAAACCTATGCTTTAGTTCAAAAAGTCTATGCTTAGTCTTCAAAAAGTGAGGGAACTTTTAAAGGCATTAAGCACTTGAGACATCTGGTTTGTATCAACACCACAATTCTGACTCTAGAACATAGTTTATCTGGAAAAGCTCACTTCACATCAAACCACTCTGAGACTTCATTTACTTCCTAAACATGAAATCATACATCCATTTTGAAAAATCCAAATTGGTCTTTAAAACAACAGATGGTGACCAAAAGGGTGCTCAATCCAATAAAGGAGTTTATAAAACAAGGAAAGGAGGAAAATAATATAAGTATAAGTAAGGCAGTGGAATATAAAATAAACATTTTAGTGGTAGTATAATATTAATGATAATAAAACAGAACATAAAGCAGACACTGAAAAATAACTAAATACAATAATACATTTTTGTAAGCTTCAAGCCAATGGGAACGAAAGGGACTAGATTTAAGTTGATGTTAGGGGATGCTAGGTCTCAACAGGTCAGACAGAAATGGTACAAACGGGAATTAAAGGATGTTCTGTTCTACTTTCAAACCTGTTTGTGATTTTCATTAAAATTTCAAATCTACACTTTGATTGTGATGAAATTTTGCAATGACTGGTTACTGCTCAAGAACCTGCAGTGGTTAAATCTAGGGATGCATGTTATATTCCGTATCACTCAAACTCAAGCGGTACAACAGTTCAAGCACTGACCGGGAGGACATGTTTCAGATCCCTTAGATACCTTATATATCCATGGCCTCCTCTGAGCGATATGCTGCACTGCTTCATATGCCTTCACCCTACTAGCTTGATGACCTCACCTGATAAGGAAAGACTTAGCTAGTAGACTGAACTGGTCACTGGTCTAACTTACGTGGAGAATCGAACAAAAAATTGAATAATAAACTGACTTTTACTCAAAGTACTCCAAAAATATGTAATAATTATTTACAGTTTTATGGTGTTGGTAATAAAAGATGGTTAAGTGTTGTATTTAAAAAAATCATCATATTCGTCATATTTAGACGCTTTATTTGGTAATACTTCAAATTAAGTATTAACTGACATGAAGTAATGCATTAGTTAACATCTAAGGTCCTGGTAAGGTCATCATGTGAATCACCTTTAGCTCACCAGTAACTGCCACGAGTATTTCACAGGCTCAAGGGATTCTGGAGCCATGCTGACTACAGTGCACCCAGAGCTGCTGTAGGGTGCATGCGGGGCCTGTAGAGTGAACATGACAATCAAGGTGTGTCCCACAGATGGTCAGGTGTCATCATGTGTTAATCATTAAGTGTTAATGCTACACCAACAACATATAGCAGTTTAGGCTCACTGAGTAGTGTGTTTGCATGCACGTAAACAGATAGCTGTAGAAAGCTTTGCCGGTTTGCCTCATTGAAGAGGAAATAACGTTATTTTGCTAATGCAGACTACATGACGAATACTGGCAAAAGGTGAGAAGAGGGGAACTCAGAGGAACTTAGGCTGGGGTTCTGAGTGGCTTCTGCAGTTTGCACAAAGACTGCCCACCCGGTTCATCTGAGATAGAGTCATGGTATGGAGAAATTAGAGAAGAAGAAATATGTCATAAGAAAAGGACTGAAGGAGAGTTATTTATAAGACATAGAAAGTGAGAAGGTGGAGTCAAGAGGTGGTCTTTCTTCAAACGTCAGTCATTTCACAATATTATGCTACAGCTTGCTATTAGAAAGTAGTGGAAATGTTCTGGTGTGTTTCATTCATTCATGTAGCCAACACGGCATGAGCTTGGAGTTAACTAAAAATTAACTAGTAGCCAATTATGGCTGTGAAAAAGAACATGAATAAATAAATATTTGCAATTGGAATAAACATTCATAATCACAAGCATCTCTAGTTAAAACAATGTTTTCTGTTTTGGTGGCCAGATTATAAAAGAAGCATATTTCAAAGTGGCCTTCATTTTTTTTTTAGCCCTACCATGTTTTTTTCATGTGCACTTTTACAGCCGGCAAAATTGATTGCACTGAAATCCAATTTGATTGGGGTATTGGAAGCGCTTATTTCGACGTGAGGTAACAGCAGGGTAATGAAGGCCATTCACTAACCCTGCTCATTCAAATGTTTTAATTACTGTAAGCGCTATCTTGTTTCCATCTGTTACCAAGTGCGCGCTAAATAAGTCGCTTTGTACTCGTCCAAATTCAATTAAGCTGCACCGAGACAGACAAGGACTGTGCATGTTGGTGGAGGAGATAACCAGACAACACACACCAGCGTTCACTCACTTTCCATCCCTCATACCATTGCAAGCAGGAGCTGCCTGAATGACAATTACACTGAAAAGCATCCTATAAAAAGAAGAATCTGACTTAATCCAAAAACAAGGCAATTTGCCGTGGAATTAATTTGGCAAAGCCATGCAGAATATTTTACCATGTTCTCTCCTTTACGGTTAGTTGAAATAAATATGGATCCTAAATGCAGCTCCAGAAGACAAAATTTGCTTCCAACCAATCTTCCAACCAATAAGAGCGTGCCTTTGCTGGTGTTTCGCTACCGTTAGTCATCCGGAAAACAATGTGTGCAGAGCTCCAGATCACCCTTTAGGCTAAAGTCACCAATCTCCTATGCCATGTGATAAATGACTTCCTTATTTTGCTCCCAGAACTGACAAAAATATCTGACAGGCTGATGATGCTAAGTGATCAGACGAGCAGACAAGGGTTTTCTGTAAGAAAAAAAAGTCCCTTTTTCCTCTCATTGAAAAGGCAGTGACTCAGCACTGGCCTACAGTGGATTTCAATAAATCAAAAGCCTAAGCGGCTGTCAATGGCTGGGAGTTTCATCAAAGAGAAATAAGTCAAGTGTGTGCTATGTGATGTGAATTTGGAGTAATACTGGGAGGGGTATATAGACCTTATAGAGAGAGAATGAAGGAAAGGCGAGCAGAAACGTAAAGGTTTTGATCACACAAGCAGCCGACAGTGACCGCTTCCACAAATGGAGTGCTGATACCCCTCATTGGAGTTCATTTGTTTGACTGGCCAAGCCTTAACGATTGCATAATGAAACTAAACTGGGCATGTGTGAAGGCTTTTATTCGTCTTCATTCCCCGTTTCTGTTCTTTTATGTCTTGTCTGGTGTATAAACCATCACTGTGGCCGCATGATTTAAAGGGCACACATCTTACATTGGGCTTTAATGTAATTCTTTGCCCTTGTAGTTGTACCAAATCCATTCACAGTTTTCAAATGACCATTTTCCAGCCCCAACCTCAACTTCTAAATTAAACATGCTGTCTTTGTTTATGAGCCTGTAATACATAGTGCCAGTAATGGAATAACTAAAGTTGGGGAGTGATACATGCCCCAAAATCCACCCTCCTTCCAATGTAGCACCCTACATATTTACATCCCACCATTTTCCCATGACAAAGCTTTCATGCAGCACCCTCCCACATCACCCCACCCCACCCCACCATCTTATTCCTGTTACTCAGTCTTATGACAGTCCTACCGCAGTTACAAAAAGGGTCCTGCCTCACAGATACAGGCAGAAGCTGGCCAGTACTCGAGCCAAAATTCTCAGAGTTCCTTGTTTCATACACGAGATTACTTGTGTGGTGACTTTGTGGCTCTAAGTGACCAAGCCAGACATCAAAATAACACGTCTCTGTTTCTATATAATAAACTGACTGTTACATAAAAACATCAGACGCTGGGTTCTGGATGAAAAGATAAAAAGGCTCCGAGCTTTATTTTCAGGGGTATGCTGAAAAGAATTCTCCTAAGCAGATGGAATTCAATTGCAGCATACAATACAGAGCTTCCATATTTATACTGTGTGCAGGAGGTGACGTAATGCACCTCCTTCTTTTCTGTACATTTCCAAACTAAGCTTTGTTTTCAGTGGCTCTAGGTTATATTCAAAGACGCATTCACGAAACATATTTTTAGAAACGTTGTATCCAATTAGAATGTCTGTTTGTTGTTTTAAATATGACTCCTGACTGTTTGGGATTGTACTCTTCCCTGAATTCTTTGGACTGACAATGAAGTTGTCACTTACTGCTCTTAGCCCTGGGTGTTTAATTAAATACTAGCCTTGACATTTGCAAACAATTCCCTGGACCTATGGGGTCTGAACGAGCTGGAATGTTTCATCCTATGGCTTGAGCTCACTACACAGGATTTACCCTTGCTAATAATTCTAGGATAATTAGATGCATATATTTCTTAAATGTTTACCAAATGATCTCCTAACTTGAATAATGAAAAAGCAGGGCTGGGCGAAGCACACAAACCATGTACTTGAGTTAAAGTAAAAACACTCAAGGCAAAATACACCAACACACTACTTACAGTACACTAACGCATTACACTTACTGAGTTACTGTACACCAACACACTACTTACAGTACACTAACGCATTACACTCACTGAGTTACTGTACACCAACATACTACTTATAGTACACTAACGCATTACACTTACTGAGTTACTGTACACCAACACACTACTTATAGTACACTAACGCATTACACTCACTGAGTTACTGTACACCAACATACTACTTATAGTACACTAACGCATTACACTTACTGAGTTACTGTACACCAACACACTACTTACAGCACACTAACACATTACACTTACTGAGTTACTGTACACCAACACACTACTTACAGTACACTAACACATTACACTTACTGAGTTACTGTACACCAACACACTATTTACAGTACACTAACACATTACACTCACTGAGTTACTGTCCACCAACACACTACTACAGCACACTAACACATTACACTTACTGAGTTACTGTACACCAACACACTACTACAGCACACTAACACATTACACTTACTGAGTTACTGTACACCAACACACTACTTACAGTACACTAACACATTACACTTACTGAGTTACTGTACACCAACACACTACTACAGCACACTAACACATTACACTTACTGAGTTACTGTACACCAACACACTACTTACAGTACACTAACACATTACACTTACTGAGTTACTGTACACCAACACACTACTACAGCACACTAACACATTACACTTACTGAGTTACTGTACACCAACACACTACTTACAGTACACTAACACATTACACTTACTGAGTTACTGTACACTGACACACTGCTTATAGTACACTAAGACATTACACTGAGTGAGTTACTGTACACCAACACAACACACTTCTTACAGTACACTAACGCATTACACTTACTGAGTTACTGTAAACCAACACACTACTTACAGTACACTAACGCATTACACTTACTGAGTTACTGTACACCAACACACTACTTATAGTACACTAACGCATTACACTTACTGAGTTACTGTACACCAACACACTACTTACAGTACACTAACACATTACACTTACTGAGTTACTGTACACCAACACACTACTACAGCACACTAACACATTACACTTACTGAGTTACTGTACACCAACACACTACTTACAGTACACTAACACATTACACTTACTGAGTTACTGTACACTGACACACTACTTACAGTACACTAACACATTACACTTACTGAGTTACTGTACACCGACACACTACTTACAGCACACTAACACATTACACTTACTGAATTACTGTACACCAACACACTACTTACAGCACACTAACATTACACTTACTGAGTTACTGTCCACCAACACACTTCTTACAGTACACTAACACATTACACTTACTGAGCTACTGTACACCAACACACTACTTACAGTATACTAACACATTTCACTTACCAAGTTACTGTACACTAACACACTATTTACAGTACACTAACACATTACACTTACTGAGTTACTGTACACTAACACACTACTTACAGTACACCAACACATTCCACTTACTGAGTTACTGTACATAAACACACTTATTACAGTCCACTTACCCATAACACTTAAATAAATAAAGGTTGGTCTCTGACTTTTGCACAGTACTGTATGTAAATAAACTCTTGTGTTGTTGCGCATGTTAAAACAATGAAATGAACAATATTTACCTGCCACATCAAATAGAAATTTAGTTTTATTGATAAGATAAGAAACTTGTATGTGATGAGTATCAGATCAGAGTGACATTCAGCTAGACAGGAAAGAGATCAGAATCATGTTTCAACCGTGAGCCTAGCATTTTACGCAATTACACCAGTTTCACTTCCAATTATGCCACAGACTGCAGAAACAGTTGCGGCCATCTTCACTAATAGAAAGGCTACGATGGCTGACTCAGTTGGAGCTCCACCTCCAAACTCGCAGAGTTCTCTCTGTGTAAGCCTGAAGGTACAAATTATTGGCTAATAAAGTTGCACCAAATGTGCATATTAAAATTCTGTTTGCACTCAGCTTGAAACCTTGCTTGTTCCCACACATATGCCTACTAGAATGCTCTGTCCTGATGTGCAGCCCTGGATGGTAACTATTACTACAGTAGATGCTTTATAGCACTTAATACCGAATCCATTATATACTCCAAATGAGCCTCATGCACTGTATTCTCCAGTGTGCTGAATAATTAAAGGTCTATTAGAATGGTGGATTGCTTAGGGGACCATGATTTACGGTACCATGCAGGTGCGAAGCAATAGGCTTGCTTTGAAGAAGCTGCTAAGTAGAGGTGTTTGCTTCAGTTAGAGAGGAGAGACCAATGCCTTTAGCGCTCCATTGGCCCTGTGTAATTACTCACAGCGCACACGCAATTAAGACAAAGGGACAGCCAAGGGCCAGAATACATGCACACTGTGTGCCAGACCAGCAGCGTGACACTTCAGCAAGGGCCTGTAGTGTCCAAGACCCCTGCCAGCACAGGCCCGCAGGTCTCTTTTTAATTAGGACTTAATTAATGGCAAAACTGATGTGCCTATATTGTTTATCATCGGGTCATTTTGTCTGTACACATCAAAAACAGATCTCGGTTGTATGTATCTATAATGACATATTGTCTTCATACAGTTATATACAATAGCTGTATCCAACAATATATATATATATATATATATATATATATATATATATATATATATATATATATATATATATATATATATATATATCCCTTTAGTGCAAGCAGTGCACTAAAAGGTGGGACAATATGGAGGCCTTCTCTCTTAAAGTGATATATGGTGCAATATGTTGAAATGTATTGACAGATGCTGGGCACATATTTGTTTAAGTTAGATGAAGAGTGCCCAGTTAAGTTCTTTATTGAGCTGTAAGCGTTTTTTCCCCTTCACTTGAAGCTTCAATACAACAGTTTACCGTTATTGGTGACCCCGCAGACCCTGTGTTATGCTAATGGTATCATTTGGCAGCTTTCTTCTCCTGAAGGCTCATTTGAGTCAGTATCAGTGTGGCAATCTGAAGGGGAGTCCAAATTACAGGTTGGCAGTGTTTCAGAGAGTAGGAGGGAGAGTGCGCTTAGACTGATATGTCTCTATGCACTGAGGAAATTGAAAATTCCTCCCCACAGCCGCCGGGAGCCACGCTGAACGATCGCCCCCGACAAAATCGCTGCACTAAACTTAGCCCCAGCAGCGATGAAACAAATGTCTTCATTCAACCCCGATCCCATTCTACAAGGAGAGCACTGGAAATGCTGCGGCAAAATGGGATTTGAAGGGGTAGAAAGAGCGTAGGATACGCTTCTGTTTTTTCCGCTCCCGAGCCCACATTACCCATGTTATTCTGAGAATGCCCTTATATTTTTTTTTTTCATGGGATTCTGTTAATGTCAAGTTTTTAGAGGACTAGTGTGGCCCTAAAAACATTATAGCTGCAGCTATGTGTCATCTTTGGTGACTAAAATGCTCCAGGGTGCTGGGAGCTGACACTATCTCAGCAAATCCCTGTCAGAAGTCATTTAGGTCACCAAACTAGCCTCTTGTAGCTCCACCCCCTCTAACACCCTACAGGCTGACAGTGACAGAGTCCTTACAGTGACCTCCCTCAGTCTGGTTAAATCATATGGGATTCACTTCTCCTTCTCTGGGTGAGTTCACACCTGCAGTTCTTTTAGGGATTTAGGAGAAGAAGATTTAAATCTAAAAACAATAATACTTCATATAAATACTGAATTTATAATGCGTTCAAGTTCCCTAAAAACTTTTTATATATGATTGTTTGAAAAATCCTATCTTACTCTCCCCCTACATTTCAGCTGCACTTATGAGGGCTGTGAGGGCCCAAATGTTGCCGTACCTTTTCCCAGAGGTCAGCTGAACAATCCATGTAAGTGGTGTCTGAGGTCATCTACAGTGATGGCAGGTTTTCGGATGCAGTGTGTGGCGTAAGTTTCTTTTTACTTGCCATTAAGTACTAATTGAAGAAAAAGAGACACCAATGATCTTTACAGCTGTCTTCACTATTCACTGATGGGTTCAGAGGTGGTGAAATTCCCAAACCAGGTGGTGATGCAGCTGCTCAGGATCTGCTCTACAGTGCATGTATAAAAGGTGGTAGGAATGGTCAATGGGGGATGAGCGCTTACACACACACACACACATACATACATACATACATACATACATACATACATACATACATACATACATACATACATACATACACACACACACACACACACACACACACACACACACACACACACACACACACACACACACACACACACACACACACACACACACACACACACACACACACACACACACACACACACACACACACACACATACATACATACATACATACATACATACATACATACATACATACATACATACATACATACATACATACATACATACATATATATATATATATATATATATATATATACACACACACACAGGGGTTGGACAATGAAACTGAAACACCGGTCATTTTAGTGTGGGAGGTTTCATGGCTAAATTGGACCAGCCAGGTGGCCAATCTTCATGAATCGCACATTGCACCAGTAAGAGCAGAGTGTGAAGGTTCAGTTAGCAGGTAAGAGCACAGTTCTACTCAAAATACTGCAATGCACACAACATTATGGGTGACATACCAGAGTTCAAAAGAGGACACATTGTTGGTGCACGTCTTGCTGGCGCATCTGTGACCAAGACAGCAAGTCTTTGTGATGTATCAAGAGCCACGGTATCCAGGGTAATGTCAGCATACCACCAAGAAGGACGAACCTCCACCAGCATCACGTAGTGACCTGGCCACTATCCTGCAAGAAGAATGGCTTAAAATCCCTCTGACCACTGTGCAGGACTTGTATACGTCATTCCCAAGACGAACTGATGCTGTATTGGCCGCAAAAGGAGGCCCTACACCATACTAATAAATGATTGTGGTCTAAAACCAGGTGTTTCAGTTTCATTGTCCAACCCCTGTATATATATATATATATATATATATACACACACAGTAAATAAAATATTGTCTCCTCCGTGCCCTGAGTGGCCGGAGGTGGATCTGCTGGAACTCGAGACCCTACAGTAGACCTTACTTATAGAGAGGAACAACAACATGGAGCGAGCTAGAGAGTCAGCTGTTTGAGCGACCTTAGTTAAGTATTGTTTATGTCAGTTCTGGTGCCTTACGTTGTTCCAACATGGTGAAGTATTCGGACCATAAAAAATGGTATCGGATCAATATTGGGTATCAACAGTTTCTGTATCGGAACTGAAAAAGCTGGATAGGTGCCTCCCTAACAGACACTATATTAAACCCTATGGATTAAGAATGGAATGTCACTCATGTTCATATGTGTTTGAAGGCAGATGAGCGAACACTTTTAGCAATGTAGTGTATGGACTGTATGGAGTTTGGGGTCCAAGATACGTATAAAAATTTGTATAATATCAACATACATTAACATATTTTAAAAATACATCAAACTCTTGCTTTAAGAAAAACATCTGTTAATATTTTGAATGAAAGCTTTTGTAGGGAACCCAAAGTGTAACCAAGGAACCCATTGTGGCACCTTTATTTTTCCAGAATGTAGATCTCTTATTTATTTCTTTCGCAGGGAAGCAGGTGCACGTCCACCTTGTTTCTGAATTAAACAGATGGTAAGAAGCAAATTTAAATCAAACAATGCTTCCTTGTCTCTCTAATTCTAGTTTCAGTTCCCTTATCATTTATACTCCTTCACCGGGACAGAGAGAGCAAGAACAACTGCAGTTTAATCACCATTTCAATTTCACCCCATCCCACCCCCCATCATATCTCTGAGAATATCCGGCCTATACCTCACAAGAAAATTGATGATTGCTGTATTTATTCAAACGAAGCTTCTGCTAGGACTCAGAAGGCTTATCTTAAATGAAATCACTTTGAAGAGAACCTTTAGTGGTAATCGTTTTTTATTCGGTTTGGCACACAGTCAGACAGACCCTTCCTTTTTTCAAATATTTCAAAGTATCATCATGTGTCAGATCATACTCCTCTGACCACGGCTTTAATCTCTTAAACCGGTAATGTCATCTGCTGCATACCTCAAAGCTCCAGGGGTGGAACAGGCTGCTGTAGAGAATTCCATAGCACTCTGAATACTTAGTGACTGCCTTTAAAACTGAAGCTCATGCCTTTGCTCTGGTAATCTATGGCAGGTACGGGTCAGTGCAGTGAGAAGACTCCCGGGCTGGAGGAAGACTTGACGTTGCTTAGAGTAACCCTTCTGTCTTGGGAGATTTTGCTGTTTGATTTAAGGCCAGAGTAGCCCGTGGGTTATGGTGTCAGACGCATCAATTACCCTTTATGTCAGTTCTGCAACCACTCTAGCAAAACAGAGAGCTGAGGCCATCGTCAGTAGTCCTGTGAGCTGTTCAGCAACCTTATATATTTACACTTTTAATGCAGGAGCCAAAAGGCAGCTGTTTCTACTGTGTAAACTAAACTTCCCTGTTACTTACAAAAGAACTTCTAAATGCTACGAATTGGATCTTTAAAAATGATTCATTAAGTATTTCATTTGTATGATACAACTGAAGTATAGGAACATATGACTTCATCAGTGGTCTTTTATCAAATCTAAAAACTCATTAGTGGTCTGAAATGAGGGGGATATTGAGGGGTGGAGACACACAAACACTGGCCCCCCCAAAAAGTCTGGTTAACACCTTAAATTTGCCATACGCAAAGATCTCCTCATTGTCTGCTACCTGTGAGTTCTGCACATATGACGGCATCATTTACGGTGCAATGGGAAAACTGTCAAAAAGACAAGTGCTAGCCCAGTGTTGTTCACCTTGGAACTGTGTGTTCATGACTTTGGAGGGTGGAACTTCTGAAGGAGCACTAAAGGGAGGAGGGTGCGTTTCATTTTCTAACATTGTCAATCCAATATTCTCGAGAATTACTGCACCATTAAATGTCCACCAATATACAAATTCACCACTTTCGAAATTGGAAATTGATGGGTTTCAATGGTTAGTATGCCACTGAATCATATAGATGACTGCTGCTGGACAACATTAGCTAAGCTAAAGTTACTCATACTGATAAATGGAACCTTAGTGTGGAACAGGGCTTTTCTAAGGTTTCATTTTGACAGCAGTAGCTTCAGAAAGGTGGTTCAAAAAAAGGCTACTATGTGTACATTTTAAGCAGCTACATAAATCGTAAACTGTTCATTTCTGTGCACTGTCATAACATAATTTTTCAATTTACCCAAGGTTATGTTAATCCATTGTACTATGGACAAGGTGGCTCTGCAAACCGCCCAACAAAGTTGGGGGCAGATCGTAGGTATATTTTATTTGTCAGCTGACTAGATATTGACTAAATAGATATTAAATTAAAATAATTTTCCTTGTTATCAAATTGACTAGGACACTATTGGCCATCTGTGTGCTATCCCTGCAATGAGCTGCTAGTGAGCAATGGGGAGTGAGAACCTCCTTCCATTAAATCAAGTCACACTTCCCCACTAAAAACTGCTGTGCTGAGATGAAATGGACAGCACAGCTCCAGCTTTCTTGATACTAAAAACAACTGCCACAATAAAAATGAAATTGTATGCTTGTATGAATACATACTCATTTATAATGATGGAATATCCAGTTGGCTTCTGGTTTTGTAAATTATACACATTTCCATCATATAAATGTAATATTATTAAAGAAAATAACTGCAGACTTCCATTTAGCATTTTAGGGATGCTATAAAAAGAGGTCCATTCATTATATAAGACAATGGAACTGACTGAGTGTATCTACTATAAAGTAGAATTAATCTTGTAACACAGAATTTCTATTGCACAACCTGTACACTCATCCATCTTGGTGAAGTTAGGATCAGTGTGTGCTCCATATGGCTACAGCTGCGCTTGTCAAATGTTGCTTTGCCCATGTGCATTACCATCTGGAGTCTCATTAAAGATGACTTACTTATGGCTTTGTTCCATTTTATTTTATTTCTAATATAGTTTCATTATATCAATCAGTAGAGAAATATTGGCCTTTGATCCTCTTGCAATTAAACAGTTGCCATTTTCTAACACAGCAGGTTTTTCCCTAAGGCACAACACAGCAGTCATTTTAGGAGGATGGAGACCCGCACACCCTACCTCCAAAACATATAAAGCCTGCCATCTCTCTTCAAAAAGACTGATTCTGCTTCTGTGGCCATTTGTGTCTTAACAATATCCGCCTCTGGATGGGTGGAACATTGCATAACAATAATGGGACGTTTTGGAGCCTTACAGTATACACAGATGTTTTGATTCTATTCTTGGCAGGCATTTTAGAAGCTCTTTGAATTGATGCTCATAAATCTGAACCTAGAGAAGTGCACTTATTTGTTTGTAGCATTTTGTTATCTTGCTGTCAATGGCACAGCTATGTAATACAATTTAAAAGATTAAAAACGGTTCCAAAATGACTTCAATTAATCCAACATGAGAGGATGAGGAAGTAGCACTGCCCTGATCATGATCAAGTTGAAGGTAATGCACTTAAGTGAGTGAGCTCTAGTAGTGGTGTAAATTGTGTGTATTGTGTTGTACCTAAACGACCTTTGTATTGCACTTATAATGACCTTTTGTCCTCTATAGGAATGATCACTGGGTTGGGGTTGCCAGGTAATGGTTTTCCTACTCTATGTCTGTGTATTATTCCCTAGGTACCAGCACTGGCCCCTGTTCGGGCAGTGTCTGAGCTAATGGTGAGTTTTAGACTCTAAACTTTCTTTACTAGCTGGAATATCATCCATGGGAACACTAAGCACTGTTGTAGGTTGCTCTGGATAAGAGCGTCTGCTAAATGCCTTAAATGTAAATGTAAATGTAAATTAAGGTGTTGTTCCTGATTAAATCATTTAAGGCCAAGTAGTCAATGAAACAAACAATAAATGCAATGGTAAAGCACTTGGCAAGCAACTATTATCACCACCGTCACTCACGTTTGGCAAGAAACCACATGGACAGCTAAGAAAATACTTGATATTGTATTGTAATAGATGTGATGTTACTCATATTTGTTTGGAGTATGAATTTGGCGGGTTGCATCATCCTACAAATTGCTCTTTAAATAGAAATGTGAATATAACAGCAAATGGGTGGCTGTTTTTTAATATATAGCATATCACACACAGGAGAAACGGTACCCTGCAGTACCAATCAGAAATACAGGCATCACAGATGATGGAACTGACCTTATGTTGTAATTTGGTGTGTTTAAGAGGCGGTGGCAGTAGAATGTAACACATTTAAACCAACAATAAAATCACATGCCTTTTAACCAAATTTCTAATTTACCATGACAGAAAGGAAACACCAGCACACAGATGGAACCCAGCTGCAGTACTGGAAGGAAGCACTGGAATTGAGTAGATCAGTATGAGAATGCACAAAAAAAAAAAGCTGAGCTGTAGTGTTTGAAAATCTCCATCAGTCTCTAATACTACCAGTTCTCCTCCATTATCGATGGTAAGAATGAGTTCAAAGTTTGAAAAGTCCAATCTGCTTGGACTGGAAGAGGAGGAGGAGAATGTTGAAACATTGGCAGCCAAAAGCAACAGAACAGAAGTTTAAATTGAATATTTCTAAAGTCAGGTGGCAGGCAGCGATTGACCTAGGCAAAGAATATGTCGTGTAGCCATCTGCCAATGACCAGATGATTCATGGAGGGCATCACAGCTCATTTAATGTCCACCATAGTGGCTGTTGAATCAGTTAGCTGCCATGATAAGGTCCTTACTTACGTCACATGCAAATTATTCACATCTCACAATGTCAAACCAACCTACCTAGTTTTATTCTCGTCGGTTGATTTCTTTTGGTGCCAACTATTTCTTTGATGATGAGTGTATTAAAAAGTGGGGTTTTTTATTACACTGGTTGAATGGCTATTAGGGGGGCTACAGATAGAATTTTTTTTTGGGTGGGGGGGGATGCGTGTTTTAGAAAGAATTTCAAAAAACGGTTTAAAAAGCAGAAACATTATGATCTTTAAATGGTAAATCCAGAAACCCAGCACAAAATCAATCCAAGTGAGGTTACAGTTTGTCACAGCACTAGAGTCTGTGACATTACTGCACACGGTCCAGCTGAGCAGGTTTCTGTTTCTTTGTCCAGTAGCTGAAGTAATGGCTTCGAACGTAGTTGCTCATCATTGCCATTCCTAGCACATCAGCTCTCAGCACTGAGTGCATGCTTTTCAGCAGCCAGATGGGGGACTGTGGGTTGGCTTTGTGTGCAAAGCCCTGAGTGAGCCCTTACCTTCCACCCCGCTGCATTGTGGGAGCTTGATGTGTGTTCAGCATGGGCTGTAATGAGCTCATAAAATCTGCAGCAGCACTCTAATAGCTCCGGTCTAAGCCCTACCCCCAGGCCAGCACGTCACACGCAGCCTAGCCTGATTCCTCGGCAGGCCGTTCCACCGCCAGCCATGTGATCTATGCTCTCCACTTTGCTTGCCAACACTCAGAAGCAAGCAAAAGCCAGCACACTCGAATAGGCCGCATATGACCTCAGTGTACTGTAGAATTACAGTGGCAAATGGTTCCATCCTGCAGGCGAGGGAGCCTATAATGAAAACCATACAGGTGTATGATGTGGGTCAGATTAGAAAGTGCTTCTAGAGCTTTGAACATTTTTGACTACGTGGAGGCAAGTCTTGTTAAAGTACATAGTTCACCATTTTCACAACGCAGTGGGATATGGTGTTCTGACACTCTCTATGCAACTTGAAAGAAGAAAAATTGTATCGTCCATCTTTTAACCATTAACCATTTCGTCTGTTGCTGCATCATAGAAAGGCCCGGTCAAGTTTCCCAGGAAAACTTAATGATCAGTCCTGGCTCAGCTAAGCTAAAAGGCTCCATTCGTTGCCTGTAGTAGGTTTCTAGAAATTGTGAGATCCATGAGGTCCACCAAGGCATGTACCTTCAATGATTTATGAGTTTACCTTTTGCTCATTATGTCTCTGTTGCTTACCAGACTAAATGTAAATGAAGCCAGGGTTTTTTGTCTAGCTGGCTTAGTATGTGCATATTGTTTTCTAACATATGGCTTGGAGTTTTTACCTGGCTAGCTAAACCTGTAACTGCCCCTGCAACCCATTTAGAAACAGTAGCTATGTCATTCACATTCTCCTCTCCCAGTCGCTGTCAAAAGTCCCAGCACTCTCCAAATGCAAATTTAACCCCTGACCATAGTGCAATAACAGGGGTGAGTCTGGAATCAATATACTAGCTGCCTGGAGCCACCAATCTTTCTTTGTAGATTACATGCATGTGGAAGAGACAGATGCTTCAGTGATGCTGACATCATCTCCAATGACTCGTCCCGCAAATGTCAAGTTCATTAACATCAAATGGCAGAAGCAAGTGGCAAGATAAGCCTTGATTTCGGAATCAGGAGAACACGCAAGAGGGAATTAATGGGATGCATGCTCTCTGAAATGAACCTAGGCTGCGACTCTGAAGCTGTCTGTGTCTTCAAAGTTCAGCAATATCAGAGGGCATCAATGAATAGATTAAGGAATATCACATGGATCATAGATTAATCAATCATTCCAGCTTTGGTGGTGGTGGGAAGAAATCTAACTGCAGTGGTGCAACTTCCCCAAGCTCCAAAAATGCCAAAGAGACATGCTGCTCCATGTTACAAAGTAGAAAGAAATATATATATTGCTGTTTCATATATTTTCTCCCGCTTTTAATTCATGCATATTAGTATATTACACAAAAACAGCAACAATGATTGTGGAGACTGCAGCACAACTAAAGAGAAATGTTTTTTAAAGTGTTAAATTAAACGGTTCTTTAATTATTTCTTCATTAGTGTTACCTTTACTGAACCCCCAAGAATCATATTAGTTTCAGAGTGTACACAGTAGTAGAGCTGCCACTACAAAGTAGGGGTCTCAACCTCATTTGGACTAGTCTCAGGATAAGGTAGTAAAAAGATCAGCTAAGTCTGATGCCCCCGATTGAGCCAACTGGAAAATGGGTCATTAGAGAACCTTAGCAGACCAGATTAAACCGAATATAAAAGGCATCTGCATCAGGGGTTACAACTTTTGTAACTCACGGCCACACAAATGACCACAAAAGCTATTGCAGATTAAACCTGCTTTCATTTGAACTCACCTAATGAGAATGCAGAATTGCCAGCTACCGAGTGCTGGATTTCAGGGTGAAGGAGTTCTGGCTCAGTTGGACAGTTTTAGATTTTATGTGTAGTCTCTAGGTAATGTTGGGTTTCAAAGCTCGATTTGAAAAGACCCCTGAGCAAACAACACAGAACTGTAGTCACTCAGACATGTGAAGCCCAGAGCTACAATAAACTAACAATGACCTATATGCTGTACAGCATAAGCTTTATTTGTGCAAATACTTAAATATTGTCAGATATAAAATAATGTTAACCTATATATAATATAAAACCTACAGTTTCACTACAAACCACTGGTGGCCCACAGGTCAAAAAGCACTGTCTGATGCACACTCATCATCAAAAAAAAATTACAAAGCTATTCAAAAGGAAGATAAAGTTTACCAGGAACAGTAAATTATAAAATTTAGATTGATGTGGAGAATATTTACTGAGCTACACATATAGAAGTGGTATCTTCTACTACCACAACAACATATCAGACATGTCAGTGGTAGAGGTTACTAATTGTGTCTTGCAATAATCCATCCTATGCAGCTTGAATATTCTTACACAGTTCCTACAGATTTTGCAGTAGGGGTAGAGGGGGGAGTGAAACCAGGCCTTCTGGATGTGTGACACGTGACAACCTTTGATCTTGACGTTTACCATGGTGCCACACACAGATTGTTTTCACCAAGACAAAAGCAGGACTCATCACTGAAGATGACCCGCTGCCATTCTGAGCCACTCCATGACAGACTGAAACGGCACATTGCAGACGTTTACGTGGTGTTAATGTCAGTCGTCGTAATACTGTGCATGAATATAGCCCTGGGTCATGCAGCCATGCTGGCTTTAACAGGATGACTCAACACTGCTCTCTGGATACCAGCAATCATGGTTGTTTGGGTAACTCCATGCATTTCGTACAATCTGTTCTCCCTCTGTGGTTCATGTAGGTCTCCCAGATCCTTTATGTTGCTTGTGCATGACTTCTATCCATTGCCACCAACAGCGTGGTAGTGTCTATATGACCGGTATGACATGCAACCAATAGACCATCCTGCTTCCTGGAGCCCTGCGATGCCACCCCTCTCTTAAACTTTTCCAACTGCTTGATTGCTTTCAAACTTCCCTGAGGCATACTTTGGTTTCGTGACATGTGTGGCCCAGCGTGAAACCTGAAACATCTCACAATGTTACACAATGTCAAAGCCATTGGTGACGTTAATTCCATCTTCCGTTTCATGTTTTGGACTGTCTTGCGGTTCTGGTCCTGGCCATTCCTGGTCTTGGCCTTGATTTGTACTGAACTACTACCTATTAAAAGTCTTGGCCTCGACTGTGTTCTGGTTTTGATCTTAACCTAGCGGTCCTGAATAGAATAGAACAGTATTGAATATCTCTGACATTTTCGGGGGTGGGCCATCTACGACAAAATATGAAGTTACAGGTGCTCTTTTCTATTTTTCTAAGGATTCGTCTTATAGAGAGTTTCTTTTTATAAACCAAGCATGCAAAGAACCCTTTATTTAAGAATCTGTGTGTTGACTGGATGTACCTAAACACTTGATGGAGATTCTTTTCTTTTTTTGTGGAGCCCACAAGACCAATATTTGTTATGTGCAAGCTTTGTGTTCCAACCGCGGTAGGGGTGCTTAAGTACCTGGAAGGTATGGCAGACTTATTTGAGACTTGAAAGCAATAACAAAGATAATATGAAATGAACGTAAATGCACTGGCTGAGCTATAGGGCTTTTTGTTTCTCCAGGCTCTTCCCTTTAAGTGCCTCCATGCTCCAGGTGCCTGGAACAAGTCATAAAGAGAGACAGCACAGAATACAATAAAGCAACAAGACCATGTAGTGTTTATAACAATTTCTCTGCAAACAATGCACTCCAGCTTCTCTTCTCCTGCCTCCTCCCAAACAATACTGTTCAGAGTGCAACAAATGTGAAATTAGTTTTTGAAGTAATTAAACCGAGAAATTAAGTGGTTTTTATTTAAATGTCATGCATATTAATTGAGCACCTGAAACTTAATTTCGCAACGATGATTGTAAATTAAGCAGCAGACTGGTGCAGGGTGATTACCTGCGTGAGCTGAAGGCTGTACATGAACACAGGCATCCGCTGGCAGCACACCAGGGGGTAGGAGTTTCCACCGCTTTTTCCGCACCTACTTTCTATGATAAATTGGCAATCACATCTATGTCTGGTAGTGTAGTCTTCCTCATCAGAAGATCGCAGTGCAGAAAGTTTTAATTACTGTTTCAGCTCAGGCTTGTCCTCATGTTCTCATCCTTGAAACGGTTCACGTCATCCCGAGGAAAAAATTTAAAATAACGGGAACACAAAATAATTGATATTTACATGATGGAAAAAACAATATGAATTGTAAAGGCAGCTGAAATAAAAGAGACGGAATTAAAGCCATTTAAGCACAGATATATTACCCACTATACATTCTAATTATGTTCTATTCCTTACTGACATAGACAGTTAAACAAATTGTATTGTGTACTTCTAAACCAGTACAGAGACATTTTCACTTGGAGTAATTCACCCACAAAATTAAGCGTTTTCTTTTTTCTTTAGCTAAATATCCTTTATTTTGCTTCCTATTTATCCTAACAATGATGAAAAAACATTAACGTAGCTGATCTCTCACACAAATACACAGATATATTACCTTTAATACGTACATCCATTTAAATGATTTATTCTTATTCATATTATATTATGGAGCGGAAAGGATGTTTATTTACAGGGGTTGGACAATGAAACTGACCACAATCATTTATTAGTATGGTGTAGGGCCTCCTTTTGCGGCCAATACAGCGTCAGTTGGTCTTGGGAATGACATATACAAGTCCTGCACAGTGGTCAGAGGGATTTTAAGCCATTCTTCTTGCAGGATAGTGGCCAGGTCACTACGTGATGCTGGTGGAGGTTCGTCTTTCTTGGTGGTATGCTGACATTACCCTGGATACAGTGGATCTTGATACATCACAAACACTTGCTGTCTTGGTCACAGATGCGCCAGCAAGACGTGCACCAACAATTTGTCCTCTTTTGAACTCTGGTATGTCACCCATAATGTTGTGTGCATTGCAGTATTTTGAGCAGAACTGTGCTCTTACCTGCTAACTGAACCTTCACACTCTGCTCCTACTGGTGCAATGTGCAATTAATGAAGATTGGCCACCAGGCTGGTCCAATTTAGCCACGAGACCTCCCACACTAAAGTGTTTCAGTTTCATTGTCCAACCCCTGTATTTCTGAACCGGTACAAAGACATGTCCATTAGCACCTACTGTACATATAAACAGGCATTCCAATGATTAGGCAAAAATGAATACAAATAGTAGATTTTAAAGTTAAATTAACAATGTAAATTAAACGTTCAAGATGTAAACAAAGTGATTCAGAATAGTTTGAGGCTATATTCTCCATTTTAGAGAAACTTCCTAAGTTAGAACTGTTCATAATGCTGCAGACAGGAACCAGACGTCTGAACAGCTTAAAGCCCATGAGAGTAATTACATAAAAGGCTAATGAATATGTTCCCTGATGTCTGAGATGCTGTTTTATGATAATAAACACATTTATGGTGTTTGGTACATGGGTGTTAGGAAAAACAGTCCCCAGGAAAACTTGTTTTTTAAGATGTATCAGCATTATAGCATGGTTTCATACATTACTAATGTAAAGAGAATCATAGACAAGTATCAATAATAAATCATTACATATCAATCCACTTTAAATGATTTTGTTCATATGCCAAAAATTTAATTACATAGATTGTTGTTCTTAATATCCCCTTTTAAAAAAATTCAACATCAATCATACATAGACTAATATTTTGTGGAGGATTTGAAACATATATATATGCATATTTTTTATATATATATTATATATATATTATATATATATATATATATCATATTCCTATATATATATATATAAATATATGAAGTATTATATATTAAAATGCAAATATATAGGTATATATTTAAAATGCATTCATAGCACAGTATGTGCAAAAAGGTGTAGGGTAAACAGAGAAAGTTTATTTTCAGATGTTGCCACATTGTACTACTATAAATACTACATATTAAACCTCAGAAGACACATGTTGGTTTACTATTTGTAGATAGTAAATGAACTGGCTGAATTTGCATCATAGGCGTGGTGACCTCTTGGTTAATTATGCAGTAGCACTACTTATTTCCAACCCATGCGTGGTAATGGCTTTGAACCTGGCACAGCGACGGTCTAATCCCTCAGACATGATCTGCAGCTGTCTCGGTCCATCCACATTTATTAGGACCCAACCCAAGTGCGAGTAATTAATTTCCCTCCTTCTGACTGGCTGTATAACTGCGACCTCTCCTTGTTAAGCAAATCTTTAAGGCCACCCTTATCAATCCTCTGAAGTTCTGTTCTGAATAGTCATATACATTCAATTTGCCTCTCTTTTTTTCCAGCAGGCAAACTTTTCCATTTTTCTGCCTTTATCACTGAAAATGGGAATGATTTCACACTTCAGCAAAAGCACATTTTTTTTCTTTTCTATTAAAGATGAGAATGCACTTCCACTTGTACGTTTAAATTGCCTCATTTCAAGTGCGCGTGCCTGTTGACTGCAGAAAGAGGTACGAGTACACGCACAGGCACACGCACACAAACAAGAACATACACAGACCAAATAAAATATTACAGATCTCAAAATCTCTTCATATCGTGTCTAAAAACTTATTCTGAACACACAGTATAAAATTACAATTCATTTTATTATGACCAAATGTATTCGTAACTAGAACTATTTCAGCAGAGGCGCGTCCCATAGATAAAGCCTATATATAATAGGAGTTTGCATTTTTCCCTACCTGTTTACTTTCTGTATGATAGCTGTTCACCCTGCACAATCACTCTACCAGGAAACATCAACCACAGAATGCAGGTGAATACCGAAATCCAACTAACTAACACAATCACGTCGTCTAAAATCGTTCCAAGTAGACGGCATGGTAGCCACAAAAAGAGACACATTTTTTCTTTCATGCTGATGAAAGTCCAGCCATCTGAGTGTAGAGACGAAGCTGGAACACTCAGACAGTATAAGTGATGCTAAATAATAGGCTACTGGCATGTTCGAACAAAAGACGGTAATTACAGATTGACTAGATCACTCTCAATGATGTTCTCGCCTGAACAAAAGGCAAAATCATTCGGCAAACAGGAAACAGAGGTTCCACACAGGAAGAGAGTGATGAACGCTCTGAACTGCAAATTAAATCTGCCATGTTCGCCGGTCTTCGACATAAAAAGCACCAAAGATCTGATTATAGAGATGTTTCCCGCTCTTGCTATTTTGATGGGTTGAATCCTGATGAGAATGCTTCATCATTTATCACTGACAATGCAGAAGATGTCATTCTTTGTCTTCTGTTTTATGAGTGACACAATGCTAAACAGGATACAGCATCCTACACTTGAGTCATTAAGGACTCAGATTTGTGGTATGGGCTTGAGAAGCATGAAACATAATGAATATAAATAGTACATTTTAAAATTAACGATGTAAATTAAATTGTTTAAGATGTAAACAAAGTGATTCAGAATAGTTTG
The DNA here is from genome assembly GCA_024036415.1 of Prochilodus magdalenae. Classification (NCBI taxonomy): domain Eukaryota; kingdom Metazoa; phylum Chordata; class Actinopteri; order Characiformes; family Prochilodontidae; genus Prochilodus; species Prochilodus magdalenae. The sequence continues at coordinate 396,603 of JAMWET010000945.1, forward strand.
AGGTCATACTCTTCATTTTAGAGAAACTTCAACTTCTAACTTTAGAGTTAGAACTGTTCAGAGTGCTGCAATCAGGAACCAGAAGCCCATGAGAGTAATTACATGAAAGGCTAATGAATATGTTGCTTGATGTCTGAGATGCATTAGATGATGGATGTTAGGAAAAACAGTCCCCAAGAAAACTTGTTTTTTGAGATATCAAGATTATAGCATTAGGCAATATTAAGATTGAGGTTCGCTTAGGAATACTGGTGGTTTTGGATAATACAATGGCAAAATGGCAATATTTGCATCCTAAACAGCATCCTACACTTGAATCAATAAGAACTCAAATTTGTGGTATGGGCTTGAGAAACATGAAACATACTTTGTATTCATCTTCTCAGAAAATTTTAATAATAAGATTTTATATAAAACTATTCGATTTGCATAAGGAAGGATATATAATGATATATAATCCAATATTATAAAATATTCTATAACATAATGAATATTAAAATAAAATACATAATTAAAGTGAAAATGATGAGAGTCAAAACCCCTCCAAGCACAATCAAAAACCCTCCCAGTACAGTCAAAACCCCTCCAAGCACAATCAAAAACCCTCCCAGTACAGTCAAAACCCCTCCTTGTACAATCAAAACCCCTCCCAGTACAGTCAAAACCCCTCCTTGTACAATCAAAACCCCTCCTAGTATGCTCAAAACCATTCCCAGTATGCTCAAAACCCTCCCAATACAATCAAAACCCCTCATAGTACGCTCAAAACCCCTCCCAGTACAATCAAAACCCCTCCTGGTACAGTCAAATCACCTCCAAATACAAACAAAGGCTCTCTCAGTACAATTAAGACACCACTCAGCAAAATCAAAACTGCTCCAGCTACAACCCAGACTCCTCCTAGTACAACCAAACCCCTCCTAGTACTGAAACTCCCCAACCAGTATGTCACAGGGCATGTGATCTGTGTCTGCGAGGATGATAATCATGGTGGGTATGGGTGGTGACTGGACTCCAGATGCTTAATAGCAATATGGACAGACATCATTTTGCAAAACAAACTGCAAATTATAGAGGCTGAACGGCAATTGATGGTTAGTTGCTGGATAAGTAAGGTCTGACAAAAAAATGAATAAATAAGTGCTTGTTTAAGCATTCAAACAGAGTTGCCATGGTTCTAATATCCACTGCCTCTGCTTCAAGAACCCTTGAAGAACCCCTTTCTGTAGGGATGTTTTCCAACTTCGGATGATGGAGGCACACTTTCCATCATTGTTCTATTGCTGTGCACTTGGATGCCCTTGTCTACTTGCTTAGCCTCTTTCCAGCCAACTGTGAGCAGAATTAGAGCCTTCAGGAGTCACTCCATTTCAATCTGCAAGCGCCACTTGTATTCTATAGTAAACCATCATCCTCCAATGAGCAGGCAGGCTTTAGGACATCACAGCATCAGACAGACTGTGCCCTTATCATGTGCTGTGATGAGGCGGTGGCATGGCGTTCTCTTATCTCCTCCACACCTGTCCCCAACACCCATCAGAAGCCAAGGTTCAGTACCTTCAACAATTACACCCTGTTATCAACAGCCAAATCCCCATGCCAGCCAGATCTATTTTTCCTCCCTGCTTCCCTCATTCATTTCCCCTTTTCCAGTCAAAAATCCCTCCATCTGGAAAGAAGCTGGCATAGTGGCATGCACCAGCGGTCAGCCAATGGCCAGAGCTGCTTCCATAGATGCAGAGAAGTGTCGTTTAGCTCAGCCTATGCATGCATAAGTGTATGTTCGGCTTTTATTTTTATTTCATATATATTTCATATATTTATTAAGACAAAATGCGCTAATAATGTTTTTTTTTTTTACATTAAAAACTAAAATTAAAAAAATCCATACCCAGTTATAAACTAGATGCTTGTGTAATTGTTTAATTCAATTTAATGAATTTTTACTCATATCTCTTAATACATGTCTTCATATATTAGACAAAACATTTTATTACATATAGAATATATATTACACAAGTGGCAAATTGTAACTATTAGGGTTAGGCCTCCAGTGTGGCCATAAATATCAAAACACTCGAGAAAAAAAACAATTATAAAAATTAGAAAAGCACCCCCTAGATCTTTAAAGGATTTCTAGTAGATGGTTAGCACTAAGCTAATGCTGGTGCACATTAACATTTTGTAGCTGTTTCTGACAAACAAGGACATTTGAAGTTTGCCATATGCCACATGCCCAGTGCTTTATTTGATGCTTACAAACACTTACAATTTAGCAGAAGCATGAAAAGGCAACCCATTTCTTTGACAGTACTTGTATAATTCTTGCTAAGATTATTTTGTGAGTTTAATAAATATTTTGTGAGATTCTGTGTTGTCTGAATATTTTCTATTCTGCAGCATATATTAACAACTATTTTATTTTGCTGTGCATATGTATGGTAAAAAGTCTCGGTATAGAGCTGTGCTGCTGACTGAAACCCGGTTAGACTAACACTCGTGTCTGTTTTTGTATGCTTTTGCCCTTTCATTAAGTTCACATAGTATACATTCCTCTCTGTTATTTATGAAACATCATGTTAGAACCAATGAGCCATCAACTGAGCTGCCAGTGTAAACCGCCTGACTGACTGCAAATACAAGTGTCAGTCTAACCGGATTTCAGTCATATATACAGGGGTTGGACAATAAAACTGAAACACCTGTCATTTTAGTGTGGGAGGTCTCATGGCTAAATTGGACCAGCCTGGTGGCCAATCTTCATTAATTGCACATTGCACCAGTAAGAGCAGAGTGTGAAGGTTCAGTTAGCAGGTAAGAGCACAGTTCTGCTCAAAATACTGCAATGCACACAACATTATGGGTGACATACCAGAGTTCAAAAGAGGACAAACTGTTGGTGCACGTCTTGCTGGCGCATCTGTGACCAAGACAGCAAGTCTTTGTGATGTATCAAGAGCCACGGTATCCAGGGTAATGTCAGCATACCACCAAGAAGGACGAACAACATCCAACAGGATTAACTGTGGACGCAAGAGGAAGCTGTCTGAAAGGGATGTTCGGGTGCTAACCCGGATTGTATCCAAAAAACATAAAACCACGGCTGCCCAAATGACGCTGTATTGGCCGCAAAAGGAGGCCCTACACCATACTAATAAATGATTGTGGTCTAAAACCAGGTGTTTCAGTTTCATTGTCCAACCCCTGTGTGTATATATATGGTGGAGATATGGCAGAAATATAATACTGTGATACATCAAGAGTATGTGGTATATCAGGATACGTATTGTTTCAGATATCTCATCAGTTGGAACTGTTAAGTATAAGCCTGTAGAGTCTTTAACATAATCATACACATCCGTTTAGATATGCTATGAGATATTTATTGTCTTTAAAGCCAGATTAATTGCAGAATAGGTGTCTTCACTGACTCAATTTTATTCCACAGCCAGTTCGGTGCATTTAGAGGGCACCGAGCTGAAGAATGGAGCTAGTAAAGAGATTTAGGGTTTTGCACCCTTGCCTAACTCTGCCCCATCTCTCTCCAGCTGTATGGGTTATGACTGCGTAGGCTGGCACTAGAGACAGAGAGCACTGAGAAGTGTTACTCCCTGCCTGCTTTCCCAAAGCCTGAATCAAATCAAATGAGAGCTGCACATTCTGTTTAATTCCGGGATGAGCAGGGTGCATAATGATTTTTATACAGCTTAATAATAGAAAATTGGATTGTTGGAACAGAAATGATCTGAAACCTCTTGGAAATGTTGCTACATTAAAGGGAAATACCACAGATTTTTCTGCATAGTTCAGGTAATTACATGCAAATTTCCAGAATGTTCATTCAGAATTTAGTTTTTGAGCAATACATTTTAATAAATTTTTCTTTTTTTATTTCTTTTTTTTTAAGAGAAAGTAGCTTAAAAAAAGGAGTAATTATTAAAACAAGACAACAAGGGAACACGCAATGGACAAATAGAGGGATAAAAAAGAAAAAGCTTGGCATAAACTAAAGAGCTGATTTTAAACAAAGAAATTAAACTGAATTATCCAGTGTCTAAAAAGAGAACAGGGCAGCTTCAACAGTTTAATGATAAAGCATTTTGACACATGACCAACCAATAAGGAAGAGCCAGAACCTGAGAAACAATGAGCAGGTGCTTCTTTACAGGTATCACATGTGAGATTAATAACAGGTAAGATTCTGCTAAGCAAATGTGGTGTACCACTTTCAATTAGAGCATACTATGTCTAGCACAGAGTGGCACAGTGGGTACCTGCCATTGTCTCACAGCAAGAAGGGCCTTGGCTCGATTCTATGTGGAGTTTGCATGTTCTCTTTGTGTCCATGTGGGTTTCCTCCAGGTGCTCTAGCTTCCTCTCAAAGTCTAAACTAAATCAAGTGTGTGGGAGAATGTGTGGGTCTGCCCTGCAATGGACTGGCAGCCTGTTCTGGGTGATTTCCTTCTTCAGTCAAATGAGTACTATAACTCCACAGTCCCCTGCCAGCCAGAAGGATAAGCAGTATAGAAAATGAATGAATGAATGAATGAATGAATAAGTCTAAGATAGATTGACAGGAGTGAATCACTCTGAATGGTTTGATGTGAAATGGTTAGTAGTAGAGAAGTGTGCTGAATCATATTTCTTTACAGTGGTACTGACCTGGGGCTACAATAACACAAGAACCAGGGGCTGGAATTACTATAAAACCAATATATTGTATTTTTATATTTATTATACAAAACACATCTTCTGGGTTTGCATGTTGACTTTGGATACATTCGTGTTTCGTTATGTTCGTGTTCTCTTTGGGGAGTATCTAGCCTTACAACACCCAGTACACGTGTACAACATGTCTCAGTCGCAAAGCAGTGTATTCCAATGCGATTCTGTGCAATAACTCCCTGTGAGGAAGCTTTTAGTGGCATTAAACTCTTTAGATGTTTGGTTCTCATCCCCACCACTGTGAGCAAGTCTGACGGTAGAACTAGCATTAAACCAAAGCATTTCCAAACCAAAGCAACTGAATTAGGACTGTTTAATTATGCCCAAAAGTGAACAATAATAGAATTCCTTTTTTATTACTTATGTTTAATCATTTGCATTAATGACCTTTTAAACTGCTCTATTTTGCTGTGAGAGTGACAACAGAAATAAGAGTTTGCCTTTTCTAAAATAAGAGAAATGATAAATGAGTAAATTGGGCTAAATAAGCACAATTTCATCCCTGGGATGATTAACACAAACCTCAGAGTTGCAAGCCCAGGCTTTTTCCTCTTTTTACTGACTCCAAATATAACGCCTCAGCAGATTGTTAAGACCATATGCTGACAATATGCTGTTTTTCACTGAAGTCCCGCACTGAAACTGTGTGCGGTATATATGTATTTATGCAAGCTGAAAATAAAGTCCACAGTTCCACAGATTTGATGGTTATGGATGTTGGAAATCATGCACATGGCAAAATGTCAAACATTCAGCAAAAAAAAAAAAACCTGTTATGCATTAAACTGGCGGAGTGGTACCATGTAGCGTATAATATGCAGCAAAGTCACATCTACCATATGGTACCTACACCATTTGTTAAAGTCTGTACAAAATGTCCATGCATGTCCAGGTCTCCAGAGGTTAACATGGCTCCAAAAGTTCCTCAGAACAGTTGGGAACAAGCAATTTCAAAACTTTTTTGTTCTTGTGACCCTTACATAATCATCCTTTGACTGATTCATTCAGAGAAAGCATTGACTCTCCAGACATTAATTTGCAGTTACTTAACTAAGGGGTTTTGAATGCAAGCTAAGTGAAAAATGTAAAACTCCTCCCGTCTGCCAGAACCTTTGCCGACCTCCATCCACCCACCCAAACCAAGCCTGCACAGGTTTGCTTTAATATGTGCTTTAATAACTGTACTCTTGAGAATGGTTAGTCAAATTTGTGCTTTTTGTCCATAGCAGAAAGTCCATTTAACAGAATGAAATGTCTGTGTGACTCACTCCTGAGTGAACATTTAAGAGAAAAGGGTGATATGCGTGGCAAGGGCTTCCTGAATGGACTACCTACCTGCCAGAGCTGGAAGATTTCTCTCTCTGTCTGGAAAGGAAGGAAATATGACATCTGTGAGTATGTCTAATTAGTCATAGCAACTTCTGCTTTCTCAGGCCTGACAGATTGTACATAATAAGAAATGACACCTTTAATTGCCTGCCATCTAAAATGCACTTCAATGCGTCAAAGAAAAAAGTTGCAATCAGAAGTTTTTGGATGAATTATTTTGTAAAGGCCAATGCTCTGAATCAGTCTTCGGAAGTGATATGGTAACTCGTATAGAAAGTGATGTCATGGCACATTCCACACAAATCTGCCAAAATGCAGCTAATAGGACTGTTTTACTAGCAGACAACAATTGTACATGTGTTGTGCAGAAGTGCAGGGAATAACATTCTTCATTTTTAAATGACACAGGAAAGAAAAACAAGTTCTTAGTGCAAAGGTTCAAAAGTGTTCTCTTGAATTGCCGGCAACAGATGTAGAGGCAAGGGTCATCTCCTCATCTCGCATTGACCATCTGCTACAGAGATAGAGAACAGCACAGTGCACATCTCTCAGACAGAAAACCAACTTAGGGCTGTTGATTTGATCAGAGCGAGTGCTGTTGCCCTCTTTCCAAAATGGCTTCTGCTAATGAAGTTACTTTTAGGTGAATCAATTGAGTGTCTCCTAATAACCAAGGTGCAAAAATAAATGTATGTTGTCAATAAGGCATCAGCTCTATTTTATTTTTGGAATATTTTAACATAGTGAGAAAAAGACTTGGTGGAAATTAAAAATATATTAAATATTAAATGACAAAGGAGTTGTTTGAAAACTAAAATAACGACTATGTTGCAAATTTAGGCAACTTTTAGAAACTTTGCAAAAAAGCTTTCCACTCCAACAGGACATTGTGAGCATGCTCAGCTGTCAGCGAATGGTACTTTTCTACTTGCTCACATAGAAATAATTTGAATCTAAAAAGGAAAACTCAAGCTTGTTTATGGTCTAACCAACCAACTTTCGGGATGGGAAAAAGCAAACTGGATAATGCAAAATGACACACCTGCTTATGGAGACAGGGACTTCCACACAGGGAATAAACCTTAAAGACGCAGGGAGAACATGAAAACTTCCAGACATGTCAGCTGGGAATTAAACCCAGCCACCCCTTGCTGTGAGAGGGCAATGCTACCCACTGGGCCACCTATGTGCCATCTTGGTTTACCTTGTATATAATCTTTACCCAAATAGACCATGGTCATATCACTTGGCCTTATCATAAATTTTGTTTGTTTTTTTAGTCATTTAGGTTAGAATCGTTTGTTGTTCAGTGTTTCTCAGCCCTGGTCCTAGAGGCACCCTACACATTTGAGTTCTTTCCCTGTTCCAAACACACCTGATTCATCTTTTCACAGTTACAGGGGCGTGTTAAAGCAGGGAATCTACTAAAATGTGCAGGCCAGGGTAACCCCAGGACCAGGGTTCAGAAACTCTGGTTTAGTTTACCATTTCAAGTTGTATGACCTTAAGATAACCATAAATTTCTGTAATTATACAGAAACCTTTATTAATTTGAAAAGAATGTAAGCATAATATTCCAGGCCGTTTTCAATAGATGTCTTAGTAAATGCTGTTTAATTAGAAAATAGTCTGAAAAGTCAGGTAAAACAACCAGTAAGTCAAATGGTACAACCAGACTAACACTTAATAATTAAAATCTGTATAACTATTTAGAATATAAAATGCATAAAGATATAAATGCAAATTTATAGGTATGCATATATAAAAATGCACATTTTTTTAAATAAGATTCTATACAATATATTTATATATTTTACTTACACATGAGCTGCATGGAAGAGGGTAAACAAGTGCTGTGGACTTGTGTCAAGTTTAATTCTTTGACCACAATAATGTTTGCAGAAAAATGCATAAAAAAAGCAGCATTTGATGTAAAAGACATTTCTACTGTTAAGCATGGGAGTAGGTCTATTGTACTTGGTTTGTGTGGCATCCAGAAGCACAGTAAACCCTGTACACTGAATTTCACTAAATACCAGCAAAGCTGGACAATCATCAAGAACGTACCAAGAACCATCTCCTTCAATGAATGAAAGCTTTTGTACTGGTCCTCACAGCCCCTTGAACAGCATCGTAAATCCGTGGGTAGATCTTAACATGCTGTGTATGCAGGGTGGCTCAAGAATATTGCAGAAGTAGAAGCATTCTGCAAGGATGCGTGGGTGTAAATTTATAAAATAGGAGAAGAAAGATTTGTAGCCGGCTATGAAAATCGTTCACAAGCTGTGGCATTTGCCAAAGGGGTGTTACCAAAAGCGCATCTCCTGATTTTGCCTTAGGGCTTCATCAAAGTTGTTGGCCTCAGGACAGTCACGACTTGGCAAAATCAGGACGTGCTACCAAAAACAGTAAAGAGGAAACAAGGTTTGGTTCCAGATTTCTCATCACTGCCCCCAGCCGTTGCATGGATTTGTTCAATTCAATCAGCAGCGCAATGGACTTCATTAATGAACAACTCATTAGCAAAGCCAGACACTGGATGATAACCTCACGTAATACTGGGCTACAGGATGATCAATCTTAACTGAACTGAATCTGTGTGAAACCTATGAGACTTTTTGAGATTTTTTTTTATATTCAATTTGAATATTTCTGTCTTTAACACCATTTACTGAGCATGCATACACACTGTCATGTGACATAAGATGGAGCCCATGGTGGCTCCATCTTTTGAGAAGTGAACAAAAAGAGCGGCATGCGTCTCTTTACCCCGGGCTGAATTAAGAGAGAAGCCAAGCTTTCCACAGTGAGCACCTCCTGTCAAAAAGCAAATGGGCTGCAGTGCCTCTGCGGGGAGGCACGTTGCACACGCACACCTCCTCCTCACTCGACATGCACTTTTAAAGAGCAGTTTTATACAGACAGATTGGAGGACTTTCTGCCTGCCTACAGTTGAATGGCTTCCTGGTAACAGGATGGTCACAGTGAGGGCTTTTTACTGGAAGCTTTTTTTTCTTTCCTTTTCTATGTATAGAGACCTTGAAGAGACAATAAACCTACCTAGGCCACCTAGGTTTGTATAAGCCGGCAAGATATTGTGAAGAGTAATAGAGTGATGGAGAACATCTTTGGTATGGTTCTGAAGGTCATAATGAACTTTTTTGAGAAAAGTAGACTTTGTATATCTGGTGTTATGAAACAGGCTATAATAGCATTCCAGGCAAGAGCACTCCAGGTTATAGAAATGTACATAATGCTACAAACTCACTAGACTCACTACAATAAACTACAGTCAGGTCCATAGGTTTTTGGACACTGACAGTTTTTGTAATTCTGCTTCTGTACACCACTACAATGGGTTTCCTATTGTAGGTATCCCATTACTGGCAGCAGTGCCACAAAAGTGCAGGAGGCATGGCCGAATGGAGAGGATTTTGGGTGGTCCTGGTAATAAAGACATCGTTTGTGCTGCTAAAACAGTTGTTATTTGGAGATGTGTTCATGTGTTATAGTTGGACTGTGGCATAGCTGGAGTGGTATAAGTGTCTACCACAAAGTGGAGTTGTGTGGCTATCGCTGACCTTTCCTGCTGTCTCACTGTGCTCAGTAGTGCTGAGTGTCAGTTCTCCCTTGCAGCCAATTCAATAAAAGACACTTTGCCAGCATGCACAATGTTTCCTGCGTCTTACCTTACACCAACATAATATTGCATTCATGTTTTGGAATTACACCCATTTGCCATTTTTACACAGTTCCTCCATTTTCACAGACTCAAGAAGTCAGAAGTCTGGAACCCCTGGACTTCCTGGAATGGATACCACTTTAGAATAAGGCTACCTTCATAAAGAGTTATAAATGGTTTAAAAGGAGCTTATTAATGGTCATTAATTAGGTCATAAACACCTTAAAATTATTAATAACCAGTTACAACACAAATAACTTTGGCAGCAATGACGTGTTGTTAGTGTAGCACTGAACATGCATACTTTTCTATTGTTAAAGATCAGATTTTGATGTTTACTGATCTTCATCTTTTCCATCAATCTGCATAAACACTGTCGGCTTCAATACATATTCACCACATAAGGGGGGGCTCATTTTTGCCAGTTGTATTAATCTGTTATAACCGCTTATTAATATTTGTAAAGTGTTTATAACCTAACTAATAACCAATAACAACATATTTGTAAACCGTTTATAAATCAGTATAAACGGTAGCCTTATTCTAAAGTGGTACCTTGAAATGTTTTGCCAGGCCATTACTGCAGCCCTTTTCTGCCCTCGGTTTGGCCTTCAGTGAGTAAAAATCATACATAGTTATGCTGTTATCCAGTGACTACCTTATTTTAAAGCATTCCATTTCTTTGCCTTAAGAAGATCCTGGGTAGCGTTTATGTTTTGGGCTATTATCCATCTGTACTGTAAAACACCGTCCTATCCGTTTTGCAACATTGGACTGAATATGAGCAGAAATGAAAGCTGTATACATCACAGAATTCATCCTGCTACTTCAGCACTCACATCATGAATAAACACCAGTGAACCAGTTCCACTGACAGTGACACTGACATGGCATAACACTGCCTGCACCATGTTTTACAGATTACATGATGTGCTTCAGATCATGACCTCCTCTAGAATGTTTATGATTTGATTAGATGTTGTGAAGGGGAATTCTACGATTATCCACTTTAGTTGCAGTACGTGGATTTCCAGGCCATTTGTTCTGTACCAAATTGTCTTAACATAACTGCTATCTCTCTGATTTGTCTTGTTTTTCAGCCTAACAATGCCCCCTTCACTTCATCTTCTTTTAAACCATTTTCTCTCGTTAAATAATGAAATAATGAGGGAACAGGCCACACCTGGCCATAAAACTCATTAGCCAACTGGCCAATTACTTTGAGTGGCTGTAATTCCTAAATGCCAATGCCATATTTTTGCTATACAGTGAAGGTCTACATTTTAATAACATCATGACAGCTTCATTTCAAATCCATTGTGGTTCCATAAGAAAATGTTCAAATGTCCAAATACTATGGATCTGTATATAAATGATAAAAATTGGGTGCCTGAGAAGCAATGGTATAATTTTTAAATTTGTGGCATCTCTTGTCACTGGCTACATTAAATGTATAAAAGATTATTCCATTGACAGAAATAGTTAGTTCCCCTCTGTCACTGATCTGTTCTTTGAAGTCCAGGTTATATGGTACAGTGACAGCTGCAGTGAAGCTAAAAGTTAATATTGAACTTTCATCTCTCAGCTGGCCAGCAGATAACAGCCCTCAAACTGCTGTCAGTATCCCAAAGACAAGCACAGCTATGAGCCGGAAATAAGAATTTTTCAGAGCAATTCTAAAAGATGAATCAGGAAGCTAAACATGGATTGCATTTCATTTAATATTTTAGAATTTTTTGAGATGACTACAATACGCAGTGTGCCTACAATAAAGACCGGGCTGTGGATTTGAAGATGTTTGGGGATATATTTCCCAAAACATTTTTTGGGAGAACATTGTCTTCTAGTCTTTGTTTGCCATGTTTACCCTGTAGCTCAAGAGTTTAAATAAAGTAGTATCAAATTTAACTTGATTAATCAAATACACATGGAGTATTACCAAAAAAAAAAAAAAAGCAAATTCCCAAACCACTCCTTTAAGACTTGAACTGCAGAGTCTAAGCATTAGCTGAAATACCTGCAGGTTACGCTTACTATTTCACATTTAAAGCCTGTTCTCTAATCTTTTTCTATTTCTCTTCTATTTTCAATTCCTTGGAATCTCTTTGAGGACAGGCTTAGGCTCCAATAACATGACTGGGACAAAACTCCCCTATGCGAGTGCCGCACAGTTAATCCGCCACTTCAGCAAAACAAATTGCATTTCGTCAAAAATCGTAAGCATGTTGCTACGAGACACCACCGCCATCTAAGATATAATGAATAAGCCGGGAGAGTCGCAAGACCAGAGGCGATGCCAATCATGCTGGAGAATGATACACTCCACAGATTCCATTCCCAGCTAATGATCTCCACAATAGCGCGCATCTCTGCTGGAATAATTTCCTCATCTATTGCCCAGCCACGTCACAGGAAACACTGAAAATGTGAGGTGAAGGATGAACTGCATCATTGTCTCCTTCTGTAAATGTGAATTATGGGTCACTGGCTATGTTTACATGCAGAGATTTTCACCAGTCTGATTATTAATAAAGACTGAAGTGTTTTTCATGCAAGGTCTTTTTAACAATCTGATGAAACTCTCCATTTAGATGCACACCGCAAGTAATCCGATCCAAAATCAGTAGTACTAGGTGCCCCTCAATGTAGCGCATGTTTCCTGAATTTGTGTTTTCAATATGCCCCATTTTTAAGGTTCATCAAAGTTTGTAGCATAAACTTTGTCACCTCTGCAGACCACTTTGTTTGGCTCTAGATATGTTAGACTTGTTATAAACTTCTGTTATGATTCAAACGCACATGCACCAAACATCCTCTCTCTTCGCAATTGGAACTGATGTTTATATGGTTGTTATTCTTCTGGATTATTTAGAGAGAAACTTGAAATATTCTAAAACAGAAAGTTGCGGTTGCTGCAGAAGGTTGCGGTTATCCCAATGGAGCTATTAGTCAAACTATTAACAAATTATTAGGCTGCGTGTAAACATGGCAACTAAGAATTACATGTCAAATTAAAAAATGACTGATGTTATCTATAATGCCATAAATGCTACAAATCCTAACCTTACATAACCTTTAATTTTATAAAACTGAATATTAAGATTACCCCTAAAGCAAACTGCTACCGCCTTCTCTCTCCTCCATCACCAGTTAAACAGCAGGGTGGATATGCCATAAATTATTGTATTCGGAATGTCCCAATTGGACTACCCTCTTCCAGTTGAGCTAGTAGTTAGACTGTTAACACATTGTATGGGTGCATGGAAACATGGCTACTGTGAATGACATGTCAAATTCACAATAAAGGGTTAATGGTAATAACTGTAATGGAATAAATAATACAAAACAATTTTACATAACCATAACTCACAATTTTCGCTTCACGATATTCCTTAAAGCCAATCCCACATGTATGGCCAAGGTGTCCAGTGACAGCAGACGCTGTGCTGACAGTAAGGGTGGAATCTGTTTAACATGCAGGCGGCACCCTTTGATTTCTGGAGGCCATATTTCATCCTTGCAACAGTCTCTCATGTTTCACTTCGGTGATGGAGAGGATCCCTCGGAAGAGGTTTAACTTCGTGAAACACAATGAGGTCACTGCAGCGTTTCACTCACTGTGCCAGCGAATGCGAAACCAAACAGAGCTCACAGATACAACAACACAGTCAATCAGTTTAGGTCAATTCAGATCAATGGTTCCGGGATCAGATGAAGTCCACTTACCAATTGCACTTTATGACAGCCGTGTGAAACAGTGAGGTGAACTGTGAAAAGTGAGTTAAGTCCACACGGCTGAGCGCAGCATCTGCTGTATAAATATATTCTGCAGTGCCTGAGATGCACTCGATAGTGTTATGATCCATTGTCTTTGCTCTGGTAATCTCAGGAGCAGATGACAGTGACCTCTGCCTGTTGCTTATGTATAATCCAAACTAGTACAAATTATTAGAAATTCTGTACATAGGTAACAAATGCATTGCTGAAATAGAAATCAATCGAATGATGCAGAAATGCAGAAATAATCATAATTCATGACCAAAAGTAGGACTTTTATCATCTAAACTTTCAGTCTAAATTGCTTATTCGCAAACGAATAAACAAACATTTCAGAAATAACATGACGGTGACTAATGAATTATTGACAACTTAAAGATAATTAACAGAGTTAGCTACTTAGCTGCAGTTTTTACATAATTAATGTCCAAATCCTCAAAGTAAAACACATTAAGCCACAAGCTACTGCCTTCCTCTCTCACTCATCCATCACCATGTGAACGGCAGCGTGGATATGGTGCAAGCGGAGGAAAAAAAAAAAAAGCAAGAGGCAAATAAACAAACATACAAATAGGATTTGGACGAAATGTGCCACAGCCTTGCTCTGGTGTAATGAGAATCTAAAGACCCAGGGGCCTTCCCTGGCCTCACAGTCGCCAGTACAGCTCTGTCATTAAACAGATTCAATGAGATTACTCACAGCCCCAGAGAAACGCGTCCCTTCTTTTATTATTATCATTATCGACCATGAATACAAACAGAAAGACAGCCAGTCTCAAAATGCCATTAAAGCCTGCTTTAAGTCGAGCTGGAGTATTAAAAGTATTGGAAAATAGTTTTATGAGTCTTTTGTTTCGCTGCCATTAAAGAGGTGAAAAGAATCTTACATTGTTTTAAACTCCCATAAAACACTTAAAAACAAAAGGCTAAATAACAACCTTAGTCCACACTGGAGAACCCAGTTTGTTTTTTTGTTTTTTTTGTAAATCCTATTTACAAAACATTTTAACATTTGTGACCTTGTGACCTAAAGTTTATAGAAATTCCACAAAGTGTAAAGGTCCTGCACTGACTAAATGTTTTGCTAGAACTCTATATCCAGGTCAATTACCATTTAGGAACTCAATTTTAATAGTATAGCACATCTGTTGATATAAGTTTATATAATTATTAGTATCGTAACGATGGAGTCAATAAGGCTGGAAGCAAGAGGGGGTTTTTACATCATCCTGATCACAAGAGCTGAGTAGCTGTGCTGAGAAAAGTAGAAATGTGCATGGTAAAACAGAAACAACAGAACAAAGGAAGCTAAGCAGGAGAGAAACTGAACGTAATGGCATACAAACTAAAACCATAAATCATTAAGATGATCAGGCATGATGTCATCTGTTAAAATAATGGCTTGCTTTGTTTTTTTGTAAGTGCTGTCAATTTATTATGCCCCTTAAACCATCACACTCTCTGCCATCCTTTACCATCTTTTCCCCATTCTCCAATCACAGCTCAGAAACCTCTCCTATTACTCAACCCGACAGTTTGTTTTAAGGATGGCACTGTTTGAGTTTGAAGCTCTAGTGGTGGCTAAAAGATGAAATTAGCAGATAACACCACTACCCACCAGCGAGCCACCATCACATGTGGGAGACTGGGGTTCGAATCCCGGTCTGGGTAACTATGCGTTGCTACACCAATAAGAGTCCTTGGGCAAGACTCCCAACGCTACACTGGCCTACCTGTAATATGATTAAGCTTGTAAGAGCGTCAGCTAAATGCCATACATGTAAATATAGTGTCTCTCTTTTACTGCAAAAGCTGAAACAAGCTTAGCCAAGATGGAAAAATGGTCCTTCATATGCATTGCTTTATGCCTAGTGTGGCTGTAGGTTTTTGACTTTGATTATCGCCCCCCACAACCCAAGTATGAATTGTTGATTCTTCCACCCTGAACTTCCCCAACTCTGAACCCACATCCCAAATCTGAACCCCAACCAACCCCAAACCCCACCTCAGCCCTTCCTGCTTTTGAACATGTCAAGTGGCTGTTTATCATAGCTACTTATATCAGCATAGTTAATGCTTAGCGGAGGTGCTGTGGTGGGGTGTTTTTGGAGATCAGTTCTGATGCATTTATTGCATTTTACAACTCTTGTAAAAGTACTCCAAGTCTTACAGTTTTCAAGCCAAAAAGCTAATGTAAGGCTAAAACTGGCTTCTTCTTCAAATTCTTCTATCCATCTTAAAAGATTCAGCTGTTACAGACACCAGGATGTAACTGCAGCACAGTTTAAAGTGGAACAGGTAATATGAAAGCACAAACGAAACAATCTTCCATTTTTTGGGGGGTTTAAGGGTCTGCCAGGAATGACTGGCAGTGATGCTCAGTATATCTTTAATAAAACAAGGGTTTTAAGCTTTTAGGCTACAACTACACCTTTAGAGCCCACAACCAGCGGGAAATCCTGCACCAATCTAAGTGCTTCTGAAGCCATTTGAAAACTGCAGCAATAGTGTCACAGACATGCAAGCCAACGACGCAGTGCAAACACTGGTGTATAAATACCCAGAGAACAAACAAGAAACACCTGGGGCTAAGGAGAGGGCGGGGCTGCAGAGTAGGGACAGCTGACACAGATGACAAGGAGGTGGGAAGGGGAGGAGGCAGAGAGCAATGTAACAAATACACACGGCAGGACAAACAAAGAAAGCCAATGGCAGGCCAAGACAGGATGTTTCAATTACTAAACACTTCTCTCAACCACTGTCTGAGACTTGCTTCACTGTGCTGCACACATTCACAATCAAAGTTGCACAGCCATTTGTTGTAGGTAGGGGGCAGTTGTGGGCTGGAGGTTAGGGAACCAGCCTTGTGACCCGAGGGTCGCCGGTTCTATTCTCTGGACTGACAGTAACGACTGAGGTGCTCTTGAGCAAGGCACCTAACCCCCAACTGCTCCCCGGGTGCTGTGGATAGGGCTGCCCACCACTCCGGGTAAGTGTGCTCACTGCCCCCTAGTGAGTGTGTATGTGGGTGTTTCACTTCACGTTGGGTTAAATGCAGAAGACGAATTCCTTTGTGTGAAAAATCACACTGGTATCTTATCTGCACGTGCACAAATTCTGCTTTCAGAAAAACAGAAACAGGTAATCGGTATGAATGAAATGTACGTCTCCAACCCGTTGCATATGAGTACACCAGTAATGAAATTCTTAAATCAGCAACTGATAATGCAAGAATTCAACTGCAACGCATTAGACCTCATCCAACCATGGACTTTAATATGGACTTACCACTTGACTCCACTCCAGCTGGTGATTGGCATTGCACTTATTGATCTTAGGGTTGAGTGCAGCTACTCTTCTGCAGCTTCTTCTGGAGCAGTTCAGAACCCTGTAGTGAGTGATACAACAAAGTACGGAAAATGAGGCATCAAAGCTACACGTTTCAGCACTCATCGGCCCCACTCTGAGTGTTTGTGTGGTCTATTACTTTATGGATCCAAGAAACTTTCATTTCACTATCATAGCACTTAGATGACCAGAATGGATCTAGTAGGCCAGAAATGACATGGACTGACTAGTGACAAAGGTGGCATCCTATGATTTCATTTTTACAGTCATTGAACATATTTTGCTGGCAATATTTGTCTATGGAGATGCATGGCTATTAATATTAATATGTGATTAATTTCATACTTTTGTAGCAACAGTCCACATATGCTTGGTCTTAGAAGTGTAAAACCCCAGACACATTGGTATTTATACACAGATCATCCATAACAATAAAACCACCGTACATTCCTTATTAACCTTATGTGCTTAAGGTGGTAGTAACTTCAGGCTCCTGCATTTCAGACTATAAAGACCTGGGGGTTTGTGACAGGATTCATAGATTGAGAAGAGGTGGTGCAGCCCAGTGATGTGTGGAAAACTGGTCCAAAGCAAATGGTAATGACTGGCTAAAGTGACTGATTACATTTGGGGGTGCCAAAGCTAGTAGCTGAATTTGCATGTGTATGGAAGCGTAGGGTCATATGAGTCTATCAGCAGTGGCAAAAATTCCAGCCTACAGGAAAATCTCCTCAGAATTGTGCCAGGGAACGCATCAACCAAATCTGGCCCATCTGCACAGTTCTTTGATGCAAGAGTGTCTGAAGATTGTTGTGGCCTACATATAGAAACAAGTCCGGTCCATGCCAAATCAAATCACAGCTGTTATTCATGTGTGTGCAGGTATTAAACACTATTAGGTATGTTTGTCACAGATAATTATTTTTATGTATGCAAGATCATATATACAGTATATGGTATCAGACAAAGCAAAGTTCTTAGGGGTCTAATTAAAAATGTTCTTTATTCTGGGCTCACAATGGAGGTGAATGACTATCAAAGACAACGTTCAAGCCAGGACTCGGTAAGGAACATCCCAGAGTGTCAAGGAGCATTTGACACAGTTTGGAACATCCCAGAGTGTCAAGGAGCATTTTCTGCAGCACAGTAATTGTTTGTGTGGTCTGTCTGTTCTGATTTCAAATGCAGAGGCTGCTAGCGGCTCCACAACAGGCGGAGGATTAGCTGTAGATAACTTTCCTTTTGATCAAGCGCTCCTGTGTTTAATAATGCATGCCTCAGCCCTTTCCTGCTAACTACTTCCTGAGACTGCCTAGCACGCTAAGGTAAGCCCTCCTTCGGCAGCCCCGCTCACTGCTCTAATCCAGGCCTCGTTTATCCTCCTACACGAAGATGTGCCACAGAGTAGGACTTTGCAATACGACGTTGATCTACAGAAGAGTGCAACAGCACAGTGATGCAGCTCAGACAGCATATTAATCATGCTTCATGATCACGAAGCATCTCACACAGATTTTCAAAAGTATGCCATGTATTAAAAAAAAAAAAAGACATGAATTATGAATGATATGAATAATATATATTATATATACACATATTTGAGGGATACCGTAATGGAGAATGGTATATGCGGCTGTTTCATCATCAGTTTGAGGGATTACACTAGACGGAGGTTTTACGTGTCATAAATGTAGAGAAGTAGGCATTTGTCTCTTTCATTTCAGTCATGTACACTGATCTCTGTCAGAGTTTTCTTCAATTACACTGTTGAAAAACTTTCAGCCGGAGACAGCGTGAGCTCTAGCATCATTCCACTCTCAACCTTGAAGCTTCAAGGCTTATTCGGGCGAATAAGCATCTTGCCAATCACGCCTGCTCTGTTTTAGATGTTGTGAACTCTCGGTTATAAAGTTGGGAAGAGTCTGTGTGCAAAGCAAATGAAGTTTTTTCTGTTTATGAATACTGCAGCAGGCACTCTCCAAAAAGTCCTTGCCATATGAACTTAATCAGCATTACACAGGAAATATTGTGATTGTAAAACTGCAGAAAGTGCTAATATATCAGAAACAAAACTATTAAAAGAAACAGTAACTGAGCTGGCACCGAATTGGAGATGGGATGCAAATCCAGATGGAGGGATGCAAATTTCTGAAGGAGATCAAAAGCGTGAAGATGCATGCTCCATGAGAGATTTTGAAATATAATATGGTGGGCTGTCAAACTTGCTGTATAAAGCAACGCTTAGGACACATTTCCTCTTTCTGTTCCAGAGCCTGTTAAGACACAAGGTGGTCTTTGGGACGTTTTTAGTCCATTTTTACTGAAACCTATTTTGATTGACATTTATGGATGTTTTTTCTGTGGCTGCTTAAGATACTTATGAACTAATATTTCTATATTAAGTACAGAACTGTGCACAATGATCAGGCTAGGTTAGGCAAGGCAATATTAGAATAAATACTAAAACATTACAATAAGGGGTGATTTTTGGGGGTAGTAGGCGCATTAACATAATACCTAATAATCATAATCGGATTTCTGCAGTTATCTGATTATTTAAGTGGTCATGTAAATAGTATTAGCCCGTTTCTTAGATCAGATTAATCCCCAGGAATCACACCAGGGAGCTGGACAGCTCAGTAATCAGACTTGTCAGTGCATGTATGCTCTTACTCTGATTTCTTTCGTTTGACATTCTGTCCATTTCCAAAAACAGACTGTGGTACTGGAAATAACGAGGGCCGTTTAACACAGCAGCTGTGAGATGGCAACAAAACAATTTGAGTGAAGCTGGAACCACAAAGTTAAGAATTTTAATACTCTTCATCTTCTAAATGACATATGTTCATATGAGCTGCCCAATCATTAGATCATATAAATGCACTCATTGTGTTCAAGGAGGTCAAACTTCTCCAAGTATCAGTGTATAAATTCCCTAAATGTTATTAATTTCCAGTATAGTTGGAATGGCACAGCAGGGACCTTTGGGCTTGGTGTTGGTGTGAAAACACCGGAAGTGTTAAATGGTCTATAATGTTGATTATAAACAGCACTAGTGTAACACTGAACACTGCAAGTGGTTCTTTAACACTAGTCAGTTTCTTTTAACGCTGAGAGATTACACCAGTGTTTCTCTATCCTGGTCCCGGAAGCACCCTGCCCTGCACATTTTAGCAGATACTCTGTTTTAGAACCCCCCTGCAGCCTGAAAGGGTTTGGCAATGAGCTGTTAAGTTGAATCAGGTGTGTTGCGAACGTGCTAAAAACTCCAGGGCAGGGTGCCTCTATTGCCAGGGCTGAGAAAGACTGATTTACACTATTGACAAGGTTTTCAAACCTCCTTATAGAGTGTTAAAATGAACTGTTTGGGTGATTTTACTGTTTTGGCTTAATTCTAACATGGTCTTTTTTTATAAGCAGAAACATTCTTACTACCCCGATGCTTAGGAGCCCAAGATTTTGCACAGTACTGTGTGTTGTGGCTTAATCTGAGTCATATGGGCAGTAGTGATAATACACTAGTAATAAATGCACAGTGATAAAATGATAATACTCTGGGGCTCTACACTGCAGAGGGTAATCACCACTAATCTAACATGTCTGCTTCTAATATCCTTTTACTCCTGAAGACTTAAGTTGCATCAGGTTTGTTAGATAAGGCTCATAGCTACATTCCGCTGGGGGATAGATATCGAGTTTGGCCACCCTCAGACTACTAGTTCCTCAGGCGGAATAAAAAGACTGATTGACCTGCCTGGGCTGAGGCTTCATGCTATTTCTGTATTCTCTTTTTTCTTCTCGACTTCAGATAACAACATTGTTTCCCCTTAAGGCATTCTAAATCATTTGAATTTTGAGTATGTGCATGAATATCCTGCTGAACGAAACTTTATTCATTGACCATTTTCACTTTTTTGTCCCAGATCAGAAGGCCAGCTCCCGCAGTCTGGTTCTGAGTTTCTGCAAATGTTTACTCCAAATCCATGATATTCAGAACCTCATACACTGTTGCACAAATAGTTCTACCCAGAAGGAATCAACTGGTAGGAATGAAACTTGGTGTGTAGATTTTGCATTCTGAGATATGCAACATTGCGAGACATGAGACTGATTTAAGCTTCACGCTTGGCTGTTCATGTGTTGTAAGCAAGGACAGGCCTCATCATTGCACCTCAGTGACTCAACAGCCACAATTTCAAAAATGCAGCAAGCAGTGATCTTTATGCCAGCACCGCAACGCAAGAGTACATGCATGCAGGCCATTTCAGCAACTGTCCTTAACACGCCATCAGTGTCACTATAGACTGCAATGGTGCCGTGCCAGACTGTCATGGAGTGACTCAGAATGGTAATTGGTCACCTTCAGTGATGAGTCTCGTTTTTCTCTTGGCGAAGACAGCCAATGAATCCGTGTGTGGAGACCCCGTGGTCAGCAACAAGATGAACGGTTTGTGGTCATGTGTTACACATGCAAAATGCCTGGTGTCACTCCACTTCCACCCCTACCGCAAAATCAGCGGGAACCATGTTAGAATATTCAAACTGCATGGGATGGATTATCACAGGACACCATTATCGCAGGACCACCTCCATGTTGAGATGTTAACAAACATGGCGGCCCAGTATCATACTGAAAGACATTGCTTCTGAATATGTAGCTCAATAAAAATTGAGCATATCCATCAAAAATGTATCATTTATTGTTCCTGGTAACCTTCATCTTTCTTCCAAATTGCCCTGCAATCCAATATTTCCCTCTAGTAGGGAATATTGTTTTGATGATGGGTGTATTTAATGCTCTCAGGGCTGCAACATCACATCTGATTTAGAATCACCAAAACACTAACTACATACATAGTTAAAATATATTGATGGTCCATAATATGATTTCT
This sequence comes from Prochilodus magdalenae, assembly GCA_024036415.1. NCBI lineage: Eukaryota > Metazoa > Chordata > Actinopteri > Characiformes > Prochilodontidae > Prochilodus > Prochilodus magdalenae. The sequence goes on from JAMWET010000945.1 coordinate 418,356, forward strand.
GTAAAATCATTTGAACATTTTTTTGTGATGATCACTTGCCATGTCTTACCTGAACTACCAGAAAGCATACAAATGAGTGCATAGTCTATTAACCACATGATGCTTATGTATTTCTTTCTGCTGGCTGACAGCAGAACCAGTCTAAAAGATGACTTGCTTCCTCTGGTATTTTGCACAGATATACTTGTAGCTTGCCTGTTATATGGTCCTAGATCAGATTTGCATCCAGTTTGAGGCCATGAGCACATCATCCACAGGCAAGTGTTAGCATGGCAACAGTCCTAAACCTGAAATTACAGTCAGTAAACAGAATTAGAGCTCACGCTTTTAACTGAGTACTGATGCCATGGGAATTGAAAAATAAAATATTACACAAAAATTGTCTGGCATAAAAGGAGCTCATCTAGTCAGAGGCTAAAAGGGCAGGTGCCTGGGCACCACCTGGGCTCCATCTGTGCACATGCCTGAATGCTTTGGTTGGTTTCCATTAAAATGCTTAAAACTAGCTTGAGCTGCTAATTGCAGGATGATTACTTCAGGGTGAAATTAGATGATACTAGGCTGGTGCTTCCATTCATGTGCCAACACAGTTGGTTAGCAAACTTCCAAGCTTTGAAAATCCTTTCAGACTGCCAACTGGAGTATTAAAAACAAAGAGTAAATATTGGACATCACACACTATAACAGATCCAAAAGACGTGGTGGCAAAGACATGTCAGTGTTTATGTGCTAATGCACCAGAATTGACAAGATAAATCAGAGAAGCTTTTTATTTTTTATGGAATTGGTTAAAACATTTTTGGTAGTCCTTAGTAGTCACAAATTGAACTGAAGGCCGTTTTCAAGGAGTCAGTCTAGCAGACAGCCGTTCTTGTAAAAGCTCACACCCCATGCTGCTAACCTTGCACCCACTTGTCAGACAGACCGCTTTGTGGGACATGCTGAATGGATGGCTGTAAATGCAGCCTTTATTGGACGTTCAGTGCTGGACACATACTGTAGTTACAGCCAGGGGGATAAAAGGGACACAATATTCAGCAGAACAGTTTTGAGTTTCTTTGAGACCAATAAAAAAAAAATCCAGCCCTCACGGTGCATGTATATGAACATGTATATACACCGGTATATCAGTAATAATGCATTACTCATATACATTATTAACTACTGTAGTCAAAACCACTAGAGGTAAGTCAAGACCAAGACCTGAACATGGGCAAGAAAGTATAATTCCTTAAATAATTTATTAATAACACATATATAATTAATTTTGTTATATATTATGTAAAATGTATATGATACATTTTTTATTATTAAACCAATAGCGTAATGGTAACGGAATTGTGCTGATCTGTGCTCTGGAGATGTTTGAACTTTGAAGACAATGAACTTCAACAAACATAATTTACAGTTAAGTCGTGATGGAAATATCGATTACATCCTCAACTAGCAGCAAGCTGTTTCAATGTGTTTGGAGGCTTTGTTAATATTCAGTAATGATAGAAAACAGTTCAGTCTTCAGTTAAGACAGACAGAGGCATCACCCTTGACTGGTCTCAAGTTCACTCTACCCTAAGACTGAGGCAAGACCATAAGCATTCATTTACAGTCATGAGACCTAGACTGTACTTAGTCAAAGGTGAATATTAATATATCATTGTAAACATATCTCTAAAATTTGAAAAAATATAATAACCTGAACTAAAAGGTTTTTTTATTATTAGTAGTATTATTATTATTTTTAAAATTCTGAAGATTGGACCCCCACTAAAATGCCTCACAATGGTTTGATCCACTGTTTACAATCCCTGAACCATAAATGTACAATATCGCATTGGACTCAACCAGGCATGTCAATGGGCTTATTGTTATTATGGTGGCTTTTCAATGCACAACAAATTGTTATCAGATTTACATTGCTCTTCTAGTTCTTGAGATATTAACACTGTTCCAGCTCCAAAATGTTTGGCCTAATCGGGAATGGTGTGTGTTTCCAGCACACTATGGCTTTCAGAAAAACAAATGATTTTCCCATTAAGGAAGAATGTGGTGGAAAAACACACACCTATCTACTATATTTCTGCTTGAGTGACAGCCTCCATCTCAGGCCTGACCCTAAAGGCATATGTGTATCTGTTTTTTTTAATTCCATACTTGTGTCTTCCATAGACTCCCATTAATTCATACAACCATTCAACCTGTACTGTTTTCTTTGACCCATAAACACCAAACTGCATGTACTCACTCAGGGCAGCTCCCCAAACTCTCATCCACAGCCAGAGTGATCTGCACTCGTCTTTTTGTTGTTCATTTGTCCCTCATTGCTCCCATAGCAACCACTGCCTAGCAGTAAGTGGGAACCAGTTAAAGCTGTGAAATCATGTTTCCTCAGGAAAGCACTTTTCTAGTTAATAATTATGTTTTTAATGTTGCAGTTTTATTATTATCATTTATTAGCACTTATGTATGTAGGTGGTTGGTGTAGCTCAGTGGGTTACACCACTACTCAGGGTGCCACCTCTACATGTGGGAGACTGGGGTTCGAATCCCAGTCTGGGTGACTATGCTGAGCTACACCAATAAGAGTCCTTGGGCAAGACTCCTAACACTACGTTGGCCTCCCTGTAATCATTAACCTTGTAAGTTGCTCTGGATAAGAGCGTCAGCTAAATGCCATAAATGTATATTGCGGATCCCATCATTCTATAGACCAACCATCCGTTTAACAAAAATGCCACCTGATTACTTGTATGTCCCCATCCTGTCATTTTAACCTGTTTCATTTGGCTTGCTTGTCAGCGCTCTTTGGCGTGACATTTCTAAGCTAGATGATTTAAAAAGCTTCTGTTTGTCCAACAGGGACGCAACATCCTGAACCCTGTACTTATATACATTGTCATACCAGTGCCTGAAGATCCAGCTAAATTGGATCTGTCATACCTCACAGAGAGAACAAGACATATGCTGATTTCTCTCTGTTTTGCACACCATGTATTTACCCTCAGCGTAAATCAGATGAGGTATGCAGCTGGGAAGGAAAAACTAATTAAAAAGCAGACATTTTAAAGCAATTAATCTTCAGTGAGCAAACTTAAAAGCTCTGGATGTGAGAAACTTAATAAACACTTAAAACTGATTCAATAAATCATTTTTTTACAGTCTGCTCTGTAAATAGTTTTTACCCTTGTCTTTAAGCGTGATGAAATACCTATGCAAGACCGCATACCAGGCCCTATGAATAACCAGCTCTAAAGCACCTTGTGATGGCTGCAGTTCTGCATTCCGTGCCTAAAAAAATTACATTACTTTAATGAAAAATTAATCAAGTTTATCTTGTAGCAACTTTTGGGAAGTAAATTGATTTTCAGGTTTCCAAAGTCTATAAGGTGGGTGTGTGGTGAATATTATAATGTTGTTTGTATTTGCAAAATGCAAATAGAATTCATAGTGATATATGTTCTACATATTTCAGGTTTTTGAATGGGGTGTTTCAGTTTGTTTTTGTGGTGAGACTGAAAATGAAAGTTCTTTTGGAAGCTGAGCAACACATACACAGTTTTTGACCATCAGTAAGTTCACCAAAGCTTCTGCCTGTAGGTAGACGGTCAGACTATCCTGTAACTGTGGTTAATTCTGTCATAGGACTGAGGAATAGGGAGGAGAAGGACTGGTGGTATGGATTGCAAGAACTTCACCACAAGAGGATGTGAACGTACTTAGCATTGGACTGGATGGAGGAGAGGCACATTCCTCCCCCAAACTACAGTTATTCCACAATTTTCTAAGTGAAAGTTAATACATTTTCTATAGCGAAGATAAATGATAAATCTACTGTAGCATTTCAATTTAAGAGCAAAGTTAACAATTTTATTAAAAAGAAAAAAAAAACAAATATAATGCTTTTGTGGCCACAGGTCACATTTATATGTAAAATGCTGCAGAAAACCAACAAAACATACATACATATGCATATATATATCATTTCCAGTCGAAACAGCTGTAGAGTACCAACAGGAAATACACATTTTATAGGAATTGCACAACAGCCTCCAACACTGAGAATAATATACTCGTCCAGCATTTAGTTTGCCTTCTCTTTACATTTGTGCACACATCTGCCACTTTCACTCTTCCATCCCACCAATCTTAAACCCAATCGCTTACAAATGTGACCTTATAACTGACATTACATGTTCCCCTTTAACAAGACACTAACATTCACAAAACTCAGCAGACCACTAAAACTGGCAGCATTAGATACACAGTACCAGAAGCTTCCTTCTTGGAGAGGAAATCAAGCTCCACTCATTATTGAGCAAAGGAAAAGGAAGAACGTTTGCACTAAACTGGACATCTGACATGGATAATAAGGTATTATGGAATTTCTTAAATTGTGGAAAAAGTGGAAAATGCAACCACCTTCTAAGACTAAACTTTGATATGATCCCAACCTGATTCTAACCTGTAATAATGATACTCACTCTATCTAGCCTTACTGACCTTCACATCCTGTTTATTTGCGATGTACTGCATGTTTTAGTATTTGCTAGTATAGAATTAACAATAAGAGCCTTCTTTAACACCATGTAAAATAGATGTGTTATGTAAAAAAAGCACCCAGCAGCTTCTCTAGCTCTGCAAAAGCATCACATCCTAAATTTAAGTTATTTGTCTCATGCAAGAGTGTCGTTCACCTGCGCTTGCATCTCAGAGGTTCAGACTTTAGTCACAGTTAGTATCACTGTCATTCACTTGTTGGTCCTCAAAAGGTGCCACACTTACTCTATACGATGGGGAACCTGCTGCCGAACCTGCTGTCAGTTGATACCACTGACCACAAAATACTGCTGTGAGAGATTTTGCCATGGGTATTTTAACTGATGCTCGTCATTCCACACCATCAAAGTGTTAAGTTCTGTTCACTGGCACATATGCACACGTAAGTGTACATCAAAAATTGCTTTGTGGCGTTCGTCATGAGCATACTGCGTTTAAGTGCCAATATCGATGCTAATACCGATACAGTATCAGTACAACACTAATCTGCATGAGCGTGTGTTCCAAGTCTATACTGCCAATTAATTTAACAGCAGCTTTTCTGAAAATACAGAATCCCGATAGGAGAGATAAAAGTAAGCAGCACTTTGTTAACTGGATCATCCCTCTTTTCCCCAAGCCCTCTAAACCATGCACACACACACACACACTTGCATTGATGTCTATTAAATAACTTTCAAACGAGAGCTGATCCAAGCTAATTTGTGTCAACATCCATGTCCATTTTGAAATGTAAATGAACATGAGTAGCTTCCAAGAATAATATTTTTCCCTCCTGTCCACTGCTGCAGCCTGGCAACTTCACTGATGGTAGGAATAAATACATGTTTAATTTTGCCTATGTAGCCAATGCATCTATTTGTCTTCATTATGTTTTGGAGGAGCTTAGATGAGAAACAAAATCCATTAATGATGTACTGGTGCCTCGGAGCCCTGGGGAGCTCGAGGTTTGTCAAGTCAGCATAAGCACTGCTGACTCGCAGGAACGTTTACCGTAGCTAATGTCTCTTTCCAGAGAGGTCATGACTTGTAATGGGCTGCCAACCATAGAGCTGAGCATTATACTGCAACTGTTATTCAAGAGGCATTCTCCTGAAAGTTGCCACCGTGACCGAGGTTGCTGGAGCTATATCGGAGTTTTCCTTCTGCCTTTACAAACTCTGAAAGGGTCCAAGTGTCACGTTATACTGTATGTCTCCACTGTACTGCACAGTGCATTACTGAATCCCAGTGGAAATGTTGGCAATGCACTGTAAACATAATAAATACAGAGTAATATGCATTATAATAAATCCAGCAGTCTCCTGGAGCACTGCATTTGCTGTTGTTTCAATAAAAAGAAACCGGTCCAAGTATGGTAAACAATGCTTATTACAATGTGTAGGCTCGTACCATATATAATAATGCGCACAAGTCAGAGAGTACCATTCATTTATTTAATTTCCAGGTGTTAAAAGTGCAATTTGTAAGATGATGCAAATTGTCAAAAAAGGAAATAACAAAATGCAAGCATGTCCCATCAGACCTCATCCCAAGAGCATCTCTGTTGACCTTCAACTTAAATATCATGAGGGTAGAGTATGCCCTGAGAGCAGCAGCGCTTCCTTATCCACTCATGTTGGACTGATAACAGATTCAACACTACAGTGACTCGCTGTAACCTCTTGAGGTACTATGTGGTATAATGAGACAGGACAGGCCAGGGCTAACTGGTTAGCATGCTTCGGTAGATAACCTCACCAGATGAAATAATCAGTCATCTGTAACTGAAGCATCCCTAATAGCATGTAGTGAGTATGAAACAACAATCGATTTGCTATGGACTGGACTACTTTCTGGATGTAGGCCACATTAATGTTCAGCCACACTTGCGGCAAAGAATTGTGCAGTTGGGCCAGATTTGGTGGATGCCTTCCCTGGCACAGTTCAGAAGAGACCTTCTATAGACTGGAATTTTTGCTGATAGACCCGTATGACTGTACACTTCCATTCAGCTGTGAATTCAGCTACTATGGCCTTTGGCATGCCCAAATGCATTCACTCATTATTGGCAATCATCTACTTGAAATGCATTATAAATATATCTTTTCAGTGTTTGACATCTCCACTATTCAGTCTGAGAGGTTGATGGCATTTCCAGCTTTTCCTAATCCAAGTATTCTCTAGCAGCTTTTGTTTAATTTGTGAATTATTTTTTTTTAATAAAGCATCCTTGGCAGCTCCACTTCCTTCCAGGCCCATGGTGTTCAGCTGTCTTCTCACAGAGGAAGGATAGACAGAAACATCTGTGGATTTTTTTTTTTTTCAGATTTATCAAACATTAAAGTTTTAAGTACCGTGTCATTCATTAGATCTTTGTAAATGTCAGTTTCCTTGTTGTTTTTTGTTTCCACTTATTTTATCATCCTTTCACCATCCTCATCACCCAGACAGAGGACAGAGTGAGAGGGCTTTATGCATAATCCAATTTTTTAAATTTTTTTCCAGCATAAGACATGAAAGTCTAGACAACACAGCAAAGAAACTAATAATAAAACAAAACACTGATGAAACGGTTTACTTTAATGTGGGCTATGGCAACAGATTACGTTTTTCCTCTGTTGCCGTATCTCTGCTGGACTCTTTGTAAGTGCAGTGTGGGCCTAATGGTTAGGAGAGGCTATTTCAGCATGGCGTCTGCACTAAGAGAGATTATCTAGCCTGTAAGAGGCTGCAGAAAGAGGGGATTTTTACCTCTCCCTGTAGGATGCAGCCTGGCTCACAGCATAAAGAATGGTGCTGGCATAATGGGACGCGAAACAGTGACAAATGGCTTCTTTTACAGCATCTGCTCTCATCCTTCTGCCTTCACCTGTGCCCTTGACATGCATTTGTCCCAGACCACTGTTTACCACAGCTTGACTCACAACAGCACGGCTTCTCTCTGCCTTCCGCTTCCTCGCTGCAGGACTTACTGGACCAATAAGCATTTATCTCGCACATTTCTGTAAACATAAATTCACAGTATTTGTGTTGCAAGTGCATGTATTCATATACCCAAAGAAAATGAATTTTTGGAGTATTGTCTACAGTGGTGTGAAAAAGTGTTTGATTTTTTTTTTGGCATGTTTGTCACTCTTAATTGTTTCATATCATCAAACAAATTTAAATATTAGTCAAAGACAACACAAAATGCAATTTTAAATTAAGGTTTTTTATTATTAAGGTGGAAAAATCCAAACCTACATAGCCCTGTGTGTGTTGGGCCACCCTTAGCAGCAGCAACTGCAACCAAGCATTTGCGGTAACTTTCAGTGAGTCTTTCACAGCACTGTGGAGGAATTTTGGCCCACTCATCTGTGCAGAATTGTTGTAATTTAGCCACATTGGAGAGTTTGAGCATGAACTGCCTTTTTAAGGTCATGCCACAGCATCTTAATAGGATTCAGGTCAGGACTTTAACTAGGCCACTCTGAAGTCTTCACTTTGTTTTTCTTCAGCCATTCAGAGGTGGACTTGCTGGTGTGTTTTGGATCATTGTCCTGCTGCAGGACCCAAGTTCGTTTTAGCATGAGGTCACAATAAGATGGCCAGACATGCCTTTCAGGATCTTTTGGTAGAAAGCGGAATTCATGGTTCCATTAATCATAGCAAGTCTTCCAGGTCCTGAAGCAGCAAAACAGCCCTGGGCATCAAATTCCCATTCCTGGGAAGGTTCACCACTGTTCCATGTTTTCGCCATATGTGGATAATGGCTCTCACTGTGGTTCTAAAGTTCCAAAACTTTAGAAATGGCTTTATAACCTTTTTCATACTGATAGATTTCAGTTACTTTCTTTCTCATTCGTTCCTGAATTTCTTTGGATCTTGGCATGATGTCTAGCTTTTGAGTATCTTTTGGTCTACTTTGATTTGTCAGACAGGTCCTATTTAAGTCTATTATTTGTAAAATTCTAGACATTTTGGATTCCAAAATTAATTCCATAAGATGGGATTTCGAAGGTGTTCATTCCATACAATTGCTTTGTTACACTCTTGGCATTTGGCTTTGTCTAAAGTAAAGTGAAGCTTGACTATCGATGTGTCAGTTGTGAAACATTTTTCATGCACTGACAGCGAAATATCTCACTCCCAATGTGCACGCAGGTTCGGAGAAACATGAATGCCACTGTGAGAAAAGGAGGCTTCTGGGTTGACTGTCAATTGCCAAAAGCCTGGAACTGAGGAATCGATTCTTTTTGGGATCAACCTTAACCCAGCCAAGGTCCATTAAACCAGTGACAAGAGGAGAATACCTCTGAGAAAGACGTCAACTTTTTCAGTAGAGGCAACTCACACTTAAAATGAGCTGCCTATACACATAAGAACATGCATTACATTGGGCTCTTTTTTACTTGATTTACAAAAAAAAAAAAAAAACACTATGTAAAATACATTATGTAGATCACTAACAGTTGACATCAAACCAAACTCATTTTTGGTATTTTACTACATGCTTTTCATGTATTATATGATGTTAAATGTTTATTTTTTTGTACCTGCATAGAACCTACAGTTGAAAACGAGCTAACCTGGCTAATCCAGCATATTGTTAGAAATCACTATGGCTCTTATTAAAATATATAAATAAAATAAAACAGAGAGAGATAGAAAAACAACCCCAGGGCCTCAGCTCTGGGACCCATCTTCCAAGAGACCTTTCTGATCCCCAGGCTACAAGTGCAACCATTTACCAAGCACCACCCATTGTCCTTGCACCACCACCACTTCAAGCCATCTGGGCACAAAAGGTCATTACTGTTTGCATTGTCCACGTTATTCTAAACTGAATAAACCAAATTACAACTAAGACTCAGATCTGAGCTAGTGACTGATGTTGTTCAGCTGTGATCATACCCATGCTTGAAAACGGGTTGACAGCTTTTAACCACCTAACAGGACAAGCTCAACCATTGGTGTTTCCAGAGACATATTTGCAGGACAAAGGCACAGGCGTAAGAGAGTGAGGTTGATTGAGCTGGTTTTACTGTCATTAGTATGAAATTATCAGCATGAATTTTCAACCTCCTCAGCCTTTGTCAGCATTAGAAAATACTCTGGGTTTGTTTGGATTTATGTCTTTGCTCTTGGCTGTAGAGACCTCAGCAAAGTTTACACTATGGATGAATAACTAATTCATAGTTTGAGTGAATGCTCCAACAGAAGACATTCAACTTAGCTTCTTCAGATTCAAGTATAAACTGGTGTCACTAATTCACAAGCAGAGCTAACCTTAACATTACAAGCTGCACGACTCTACTCGTATTAGCACTGTTTACTGTATAGGAAGAACAGTTAGATTAATGAAATGTTCGTTGCTAGCTGTTGTAATAATGTGTCAGGGCTGTGCAATAGATATTTGTGCAAGATCTCCATCTCATGCAGCTTGAATATTCTCACCCAGTTCCTGCAGATTTTGCAGTAGGGGTGGAGGTGGAATAACACCAGGCCCTCTAGACTACACACGGATGCATTGGACGTCTCCACCAAGACAAAAGCAAGACTAAAGATGAGCCCCTGCCATTCTGAGTCACCCCACAACAGTCTGGCTCAACACCATTACATTCTTTGGACAGGGCAGCTGGTAAACGGTCTGCATGCATGTATTACTTTGTCGTGCAACTGTCTGACAATCGTCTCACTGCTTGCTGAATGTCTGCAATCGTGTCTGTTGGGTGTGTCAGGTACAGCAATAAGGCCCATCCTGGCCTACGTAACTTGCGCGGCAAAACAAGTCATTCGCATGTCTCATGATGTCAAACCTGCCCACCAAGTTTGAATTCTGTCGGTTGATTTCTTCTGGGTGCAGCTATTTGTACATCTATTACCTTGAGTGTGTATGTTCCTGTGACTGGATTTGCTACAGTGGATGAGCCCAAGCACTTTGCAATTGAATGCATGGTCTACACGTCTCCTGAAACTTTTATATACAACACTTTTTTTAAAAGTATACTTTGTTGTGTTTGGTACAGCTCTTCATTTCTTAAATAACATGCTGAGGTGGATTAAGGCACATTGTTTGGTCAGTATGTGTATCGTTGTGAAGGATTTTAGGCTGGACAGGAGGGGTTCATTAAGGCTCTAGAGGCTTTACCGAGTCCAGTTCCTCTTATATGCTTCTGCACACTAATCAGCCTTCCAGCCTTCTACTGCTGACTCAGCTCCACTCCACAGGCACAAACCATTAATTATCATTCATCAAGCTCGCTTTCAAACAGCCCTTTAGATCTCATGCCAAATTTCTACTGGGGTGCAGCTGAAGAATGAATTTAATGCCCTTTTTATCAGCAAATTAAGAAGAATGGAGAAAGTCATAAAACTGCAAAGATAACTGTTAGCAGTGAAGCTACGACCATTTCATTGACACTACTGTATCTCCATATACTCCATTGATCATTTCCTTTAACTCAAATCAAAATCTTCACCCAGGCCAGAGCAGTCTGATAATTTAACATCTCCATCACCACACCACTATCATCACACATCTCTTCTTTGAAGGCCATCACTAAGACTATAGATCTTATTGCTTATAGAAAATCATTGACCCACATCTCAACACAACATGTGTCATAAAAAAATGTAAAAAATTAAAAAATAAGTAAATAAATATTTAAATACATTATTAAATAAGCAAATAATAAATTAAAGTAAATAAATAAATAAAATTAAGAGATGAATTAAGACTTTACTCTCTGGTGCTGCTAACCCTTATGAAACGATAATATATGGCAATGTATTGGAAAATATAGTGCAATATATTAATTAATATAATGTCATATATGGCAAACAAGTTCATATATTTTGCATATATTTATATAGTGATAAATTTATTACAGTATATTGCATAATACATAAGGAATTGCCGCTTTTCATATATTGTATGTATGGTAGTATAATATATACTTACTTATATATTGTAATATATTTCATTTTATATGTAATAGACATCATATGTATTTCTCCATATGTATTTGTATATATGATAATATATATAGTTTTATATATGTGAGAATATTTTCATACATACATGTGCCAATATACAGTATGTATATATTCTCACATATATAAAACTATATATAGTATCATATATGCAAATACATATGATGTCTATTATATATAAAATGAAATGTACAATATATAAGTAAATATATATCATACTACCATACATACAATATATGAAAAGCGGCAATTATGTATTATACAATATATTGTAATATATTTATCACTATATAAATATATGCAAAACATATGCACTTGTTTCCCATATATGACATTATATTATTTAATATATTGCACTATATTTTCCAATACATTGCCATATATTATCGTTTCATAAAAGACATCAGGAGAGAGAAAGAAACATATTGCCTCTCTGTTCCCTCGGCTGCTTTCCTGCAGTGGCCTTAAAACACAGGCAATCAAAAATTTCTTTCCGAATCATGGCAGACGCAAACACTTAAAAACTGTCTGTCAAGTGTGACTGCAATTCTTTTTCCTTTCAGAAAAGCTTACATGCAGGGTTTGCTTTCATCTTTCTGATGTCCGGACATGCACAGATTGATCAAAGGCGCTGATTTCTTTTCTCTTAAGAAGTCACCAGTCAATTTATTTCCTTTCTTCTCTACACAACACTGTGTTTTACAGTCCTGATGTGGATCAAAGCGAAGATCTCTAAAGACCTTTTAGAGGACTTACTGAAATTATCCTCAAAACACTCCCAAAGGTGTCCTCAGACTATCAGGACAAACAACTCCCAAACCCAGAGAACTCAGCAGTGTGCATCGTGTTTGTATTGACAGATGGTATTGAAAGACACACAAAGCGCGGCTAAAAGGTTTGAATGGTATCTGTTTATCAAGTAAAGAAAAGGAATATGATGGCTGTCACAAAATTGTTGACATTTTCAAAGGCAAAAAACAACTTTTGTTGTGTGAAAAGCAGCAATTTGGCCTCTTAGTGCAGTATGTAAACTTTCACAATCGGTTTGTTTTCTCTTTATTTCCCTTTTCTTTCTCTCCTTCTTTCTTTTTTTAACTTTCTTTTCTGTAAAGTACTATGCTGGGTAGGCAAATGTTGAGCTAGTTATTAGCTGCGATCTTGTCTCAGTCCTGAACGTTAATCATGACTGGCAAACATCAAATTCACACACTCTTCTGTTGTCCAAATGCTCCACGTTTAGTTTAGAGTTGGAGCTGAAAGCTGCTAACAAACAACAACTGGAAGTCAATACTGTGGAATCCAAACTCCAAACCAGGGAGCCGGAGTCTGGGGAATCTTTATTTCTACTGTGTGCAGTAGCACAGGTGAACTGACCCAAGGTTCCATTGGGTTCAAATGGGGACAGAAGTGACTATATAGGGACAGACAGGAATAGAATGGCCTGGGTGTCCTAGATGTCCTGTGTACAGCATCACAGCAAACACTTATATGGTGCATTACAAACAATGCAGAATATAATTTTTAGTAACTTAAATAATCACGCAAGTCATCCATAAATACATCCCCAAAACTTCTCAACCCACTCAGTATCTGACATTGAAGGTCATACACATCCAAACTTTTGATCTGAAAATAAATGTGTACAACAATATGTGGACCACCACACAGAATACACAGGCTCCAAGCCTTGCTAACTAAATATCATGGTTCTGTAGGTTATGGGGAGGTTCATTTTACTTTCATGCCTGTGCCCCTTTTGGCATATTGCATGGCAGTGCCTCACTAAACCAGCAAATCAGAGCACAGCTCATGAAACTATTTATAAGCTTACCAGAAAAAGGAGAAAACTGCCTGTTTATTTCTAGGGCCACATTATAGGGTTGTAAATGAGCGTGTTAAACACATACCTTCCATATAGACATGAGAGAACAGTTTGTAATATTAAATAAATGCATTTTATGGCACCTTTAAAACTGTATGTCCAAGAGCATTTGAGAAAAAAATCTTTCAAATGCCTAGCTTTTATTTTAGCCAAAACAAATATTATAATCCTAATCATAGCTTTAACTTTTATATACATGGATTTCTGGAGAGTGAGCCAATTGTGCAAAACATTATAATAAAATGATAAAGAAAGTTAAAAACCTATTTTCCGATATATAACAATTTGGTAGAGGCAAATATCGTATTCTATCTGAACCTGAAGCATTGACCCACCTACTTTTTTTTTTAATCTGGGCCAAAAGTTTTACCAGCTGCCTGTTTCCCTTATATATTCTGGATGTGACTGTCTTACCCTGTCCTGTCCTTCCTGTTGACAACAGAGATGCTTAAGATAACTTGCATTGTATACTGGGTCTATTTGTATCACGATCAATGCAGTAAAAATAAGCTTCATGTGTCCTCTGCTTCTTTATGATTGATTGGTTTAAGTCTGTGCCGACGTGAACATAACTAATCAGGACATTCACTGCAAGCGGTGTATCATCTTGATATAGCAATGTAGCTACTGCTATGAAACAAAACAAGGAGCCACTTTATAACTGACAAAATTAAACCATGAAAGCAAGTCATAACTGTGACAACTACTCATCTCAAAATAAAGAACAGTAACCAGAATCCATCTAGAGTGACGTACAGTATTAAGCAGCAATGCCCAAAAACATTTTGGGAGGGTCAAGGAGAAAAATAAGGTCTAGAAGAGAAAAAAAAAAAAATTGATGGTACATTGCACAAACTGCTACTTAGAGACATGCTGCAGATAAAGCCAAGCATTGTTATATTTTGAGTCTTTCTTGAAGTCTTTCCAAACATTACTAGACAATATGTCCAAAAGTGTACAAGCATTCATCTAAATTTCCGCCACACCTATTACTAACAGGTGTTAAATCAAGCACATATACACTCATCACACAAATAGTTGCATCCTGAAGGAATCAACTGACAGGAATAAAACTTTCTGGTGAGGTCTGACAAAGTGAGACATGTGAATATTACCTGCTTTTGTCTTGGTTCTTATGTATCACATGTCCAGAAAGCCTGGTGTCACTCCACCTCCACACCTTTTTCAAAATCTGAAGGAACTGCATAAAGATTTTCAAGCTGCATAGGAGGTATTATCACAGGACACCATTAGGAACCTCCACAGCTCCATGCCAAGACCCTGCTTAGGTCCCATGCATGGCCAAGTGGGAAACTTGAGCCATCTGCATGTTTCACAAGATCAAACATACCTATCAAGTTTCATTCCTGTTGATTAATTCCTTCTTGATGCCACTATTTGTGCAATTATTCTGCCAATAATGTGTAAATATATATACACACACACACACACACACACACACACACACTCATCTTAAAAAATAAATAAATAAATACATAGTTGCAGAAATACCTGTATATAGCAGTGTCATGTGGGGTCAAGACGAGGATGCAGGATGTAAGCGCAAGTCTATAATAAAAACAAATAAGATAAAACAAAACCAAAGAAACCAAAACCACTAGCAAACGATGAAAAGACTGGGAACAGGATTACAAAAATAACAGATATGGAGACAAAACACCAAACCAGCACAAAGGCAGCAACAGGGAGTATAAATGAAAGAGAACTAACAAGGAACACCTGGGAGGGGGCGGAGCTACAAACTAGGGACAGGTGAGGGGTAGGACAAGAGGGAGGAGACAGGAGGAGCAAAACACCACAACAAACAAAAGGCACATGGAAGTGACAAGAAACAGAAAACCAGAGGAAAACGACAAACGGGCAGGACAAGACAGAATGTGACATGACATGTGACAAGCAGTCATGCTGTGGGATTTAATTACTATATGCTGGTTAAAGCAGATTATCTTAAACGTAATATTTTAATACCAGATGCCAAGACGTCTGACATGTTCTATTAGAAAACATGGCGGCCTGACGCCATACTGAGAGACACTACTTCTGTATGTGTAGCTCAATAGATATTACCCATCTCAGTCTAACACTTCCTTCTGGATGCAGCTATTCTTGATAATGAGTGTTCATGCAATCTGCATAGATAAGACCTAAATTTCACAAACTAATAAAACAGATCTTATGCCTGGCCCACCCTAAATGATATTAAAAATCCAAACCAGGACTGAAAACACTGAGAGACCCCACACATAATGACAATTTTTACTGAGGTCCACACACTACATGATCTGACCTGAGTGAAACAAGATACACTTTCAAAATATGCACACTAATATGGTTTCAACTCAATTCTCAAAACCTTGCGGGCATTTCTTGAGATCTGATACATCACAGAGTGTCTTGCAAACTTGGATCTAAACAAAGGTGGTGTTCCAAACGCCGCTTATTGGTTGATGGTCTTTTTTGGATCAACATCCACCTCATACTACATGTCTCCTAATTATGTTTCACAATTGGGACAGCTCCCAACTGAACTAGGAATGGTTTGGAGCGGTAAAGATTGGATTATAGACACCCTACACCAGAGGATAATCTGGGAAGATCATGGTTTTAGATCACCTAATACCAGGAGACCTTTTGCGATTATCGGGAGGAGCAAATCAGGTTTGTTTGGCCTATGTTGTGGACCAGGCATGAGCAGATGCCTAACATCAAGGAGATGTCAATGAACACACAGGATTTGTGTCTTGCTGTGTGAACTCTACCTCCAGACATCTCCAAACAATCCTCTATAGCGGAAGCCATTAAAGCTGTGTCTGAATTTTGTCACTTACCAAAGAAATGTGAAAGCAAACTCTCTGGTTGTTTGTCTTTAATCTCCCCTGAATGATTGAGTGTGAAATGAAGACTTTTTTCTGTGTGGATAAAAAAAAACAGTAAATATAATCCAACAAAGTATCTTTTATTTGTTCAACAAGCAGGAAAGTGACAGCGTTCCTCAAATAAGCTTTACCATAGCAAATCTTCAGAGAGGAAATGCTAATGTCTCTCGTCCACATAATTTCATACTTGCCAAAGCTATGCATTACATTTCAACAGCATTTTAATCATGTTTCCTTCAGTTAAAGGCCCTTTCGCTTCGTGTTGATATGTGACAGCTCGTTCCTTTGAAAGTCAGATCAGTCAAGTTGACCGCTAAATAACCTCTACCTAAAACTCTTTCCTTTTCTTCTTCAGTGATTATAAAGAGGGAGGAGGCTGAGGAGCGAACATAATTGGCCTCTGCAGCCTACGGTTGTTTAGTGCACTTTTGCTCACTTAAAATGTTTCCTCAAGGCTTTTTTAATGCAGTCCTGGGGCTCCAAATGTAAGCACACCTGACTACTCTGCAGCAGTGAAATCATTCCAATTCTGCATCACAATACACACATCATCAAAAGAAAAGTTCACCCAGAAGTGGTGGACTGTAATGCTATACAGAAGGAGAGTAAAGGTTTCCAGGAACAATAAATAATGATACGTTTATTGAGCTACACATACAGAAGTAGTGTCTCTGAGTCACAGAGGTTTCTAATGGGGTCTTGTGATGTCCCATTCAGCTTAAATATACTCACACAGTTCCGGCAAATGCAGTAGGGGTGGAGGTGAAGTGACACCAGACTTATGGACATGTAAACATGACAACAAACCATTCATCTTGGTGCTGACCACAGTGCCACCACACATGGATTTGTCGGTCATCTCCACCGAGACAAAAGCATGACTCGTCACTAAAGATGACCTGCTGCTAGTCTAAATCACTCCATGCCAGTCTGGCATGACACCACTGCAGACCTTGGCGATGTTGATGTGGTGTAAAGACTTAGTCTACATGCATGTAGTCCTGTGCCAATGGTGCTGGCTCTAACACGATATAGAGGGCATCACTGCTCTCTGAATGTCCACAATTGGGGCTGTTGGATCAGTCAGGTACACCAATAATTCCTATCATATGTGCAACAGAGTGTGACAATTGAATCATTCGCATGTTTCACAATGTCAAAATCCTGTTGGTTGATTTCTTCAGTGTACAACTATTTGTGCAACTATTCTTTTGACAACCAAACCCGTAAAGCAGCAGCAAAGTGGAAAAGAGACTCTTGGCTAGGGGTTGCACAACTAGTCATCGTTACATCATTTACAAAGTGTATCAAATGTTTGTGAATATCATTTTTGGTTTGGGGCTTGCTAACAGGGGCAGATTCCAGCATCAGTGGTTGCAGTTTAAGGTGCGAGATGTGCACTGAGGAGTTTGTACACTCCAGAGTTTTATGTTGCATTTTAGTAGGTTTGGCCTCAGGCACTCGGCTCATAGAAGTATACAGCAGATCTGATGTAAACCGTGCGCTAAAATCACCACAACTCTGAGAAACTCTTCTTGCAGAGACTCTGTGGCTCTGGTCCATGCTCTGCCCAGTGGGAAACAAATGATGGTTTAACAAGCTGCTAGAACGACTAGAAGCAAGAGGTATTCACTAATTCTATTCACTAATAAGCCTTTCAGTGTGAGATACAGGCCTAGTCAATGAATCGTTCATGTGATCACATTTCAATTGTTTTTTTTCCTGGAATGCTATATAGGTGTCAAGTAAATGAGACCGTTTTGCATTGTTTGCTTTTGCTGGTTCTTGATGCTTCTAACAGTTGGATTTATTGTATATCAGTTTATTGCAATTCTTAAAACATGCCCAGCCTGACTTACTATCCTGTATTCCAGCACTTATGCAGCTTCTGGTGAAAGTGCTTACATTTCTTGTAGCGTTTACACACTATTTTTTTTCTCAAGCTGTATTTCAGAAACTGTCCTCAACTACTACGCCTGCAGTGTCTGATCCTCTCATATCAGCACAACATACAATAACACACCACCACCATGTTAGTTTCACTGCAATGGTGAGAATGACCCACCACCCACATAATACCTGCTCTGTGGTGGTCCTGTGGAGGTCCTGACCACTGAAGAATGGGATAACAGAGGATTAAGAAAGTATACAGTGAAACAGATGGACTACAGTCTGTAATTGTAAAACTATATAACACTCTTATATGGTAAGTAGAGTTAATAAATTGATACAATGAGTGTAGATGCATGGAGGTATACCTGCTGAAATGGCCAGTGGGTGTATAATATTGATATTATATAGATTACATATTGATTATATAATATTAAGAGGCTAAAGCCTACAGATAACCATCAAGAAGCAAAGCCATCCACAGTTCCATCCATGGAAAAAGTAGTACTGTTGCCGTGCTGCAGGTACATAAATATTTGATTATACGCATTTTACATTACATGCAGTATTTTAATTTGCTAATATTAACTGAGCTAATGATTTAGGTTACACTGCTTGGCAGCAACATATCAAAGATCACAATGAAAATTACTTTCAATGAATAATTAAAAGACAATGTAATTAGTTTGTTTATGTGCCACTGTAGTCACCAACAACTTGATGCTTTCAAAGCATGCCACTTTACCCATTAGCATTTAGCACTAAATGAAGTTATGTAAGACTATATATTTAAATTGAACAATTTCTTACATATTTAATATTTATGAATGATAAATATTTAATATATTATGTTGGAGGTTATGAAGGCCCTATTTGGAAATGGTTACCATGGACGACATGTATTATGAATAACATGTTAGAAGGACATTCATGACTGCCTGTACAGTGTTGATGGAAACCAGACGATAAAGTATGCTATTAAAAAATTGGACAAGGGGTATGTCGCCAGTGACCCCAGCATAAAGTACACCTATGGCTTTGACAGAGAGCAGCATGCAAAATACAAAAACCTCTTTTTGTTTAATGCCCATAATAAAAAAGCAATTAACTGCAAGTCACTCATTTTCAGCATCAAAGGAAAAAATTCACTGAGCACTTTTTAGTGTGTCCACATTGTGTCTTTATTACAGCTAGATTTTTTTCAGGAGACTTGTTTAAATTTTGATCAAAGACATTTACAATAATATTTTTACACCCTGAAAGTTCAGTCTTAGTAGTTATATTGTGTGGTACTCATGACAAGTCATCTTGGATCATCATTACATTCAATGATGTTGGGGTCTAGACTCTTCTGAGAACATCAGCAGCTTCTTTATTTGATGTGTAAATTTTCTTCTTTGTCCTAATTCCTTAGCAAGGGCTTCTTGACAGCTGCTCATACTTTCAGACCCAGAGCTGTCTTCTTACAGTGGAGGATGGAGAGAAACACCTGTGGATTTGTTCAGATCTGAAGCAAGAGCGAAGCTTGATGTTCTTCTCTCCCTCAGAGATGAAAGCTGTAAGTACCGATACTGGTGCTCTTAGTATCCTTATATTACTTGGTTTAAGGGCAGCTTTTGACACGGTTTTAACAATGTTCTGACACATTCAATCCTCTCGTCAAGACTGTGTGAACTGGGCCTTGACAGCTCTGCCTACATCTGGCTCTCATCTTACTTTGAAACACCCAGAGTTATTTTAGGACTATCCATTAGAATACACCTCCATCCAGAAACCTTCTAAATATTGACGAGACTAAAGTCATCCTTATTGGCTCTAAATCAGACCTCAACCCTCTGGCTCTCTTAATCTCATGACTGACAATGTAATTGTGTCCTCGTTCCCTTTAAGCTGCAAACTGGGTGTGATCGTTAACACTTTAATTTAAATCTGCTGTATAAATTTTTTTTTGTCTAATATCACCAAAATCAGACAATGTCTCTCAGCCTGCTCCTGAAACTCTTAGGCACGCACCTTCTATAGCCACCTAAAGTATTGCAACACTCTTCTGCATTGGCTCTTGTTTTCTTTCGGAAACTTCATCTGCCTTGGCTGGGAGCCACTACCTTCCTGCTGACCAGTTTGCCTATCATGAAGCTAATTCATGTCTTGTACTGTGAGGGAGCCTCACCTGCATTGTATGCGGCCATCTGACGATCCTGCTGTTTTATCACAGACAAATCAGACATTGCTTCCTCTGCCTCAAAAACACTCAACACGTCTCCTATTCGTTGCCTATAATTGCAAACTCTAAAGCTTTTTTGTGTGTGTTGCTATTCAGGGTCCACCTGAGGTTTCTTCCCTTCACCCTGAGGGAGTTTGTCCTTGCCATTGCCGCCTTTGGCTTGCTCATTGGGGGCTTGGGCCCGGATTTTCTGTAAAGCCGCTTTGTGACAGCATCTGTTGTAAAAAGCTATGGATAAATAAATTTGACTTGCTGCATCTAACTCAAGCCTGATCACATCATTACATCACTGCTATTCTCCCATACCGCCACTGGTTTCCTATAAATCATTGTATACAGGCCTGGCTCTGTGTATATAGGAAATACACAAAGTGGCTCCGATAAAACCACACAACACACATACAGCCAGTCGAGGGGTGGGCGGGGGGTTATGGTGGTGGGGGTGTGAAGGACCATGTTCTAAACTCCATGTATTGTCAAAAAACAGAGATATATAAAGAAGCAGCCAATAAAATTACAATGACTGAGAATGAAATTCTTAAATCAGGCAAAAGCAATTCACTGGTAGAGAGAGACCTTCAAGATGAGGAGTAGGACGAAGTTGGTTTCTATTTGCATCTCCCTGTTACACCTTAAATGATGCAGCAGTTCCAGTTCCATGTGTCTGAGGCACCTGAATGTAACTGCTGCATTATTTAAGATGGTAAGATGGAATGGGAAATGTGGAGTACGAAGCTGGTGAAAAAGAAGTTGACTTCATCTCCAGCCAGAGTTAAAAGACAAGAGAAGGGATGAGAAGGTTACTCTGCTTTTTTTGGACAGGTGGGTGACAAACTCGTTTTTGTTCTTTCACAGAACCAGTAGGCCAGTCATGTATCCCACGTGCCAATGAAACTGGTAGCACCTGGTGAGCATCATGGTTTACTCAGTAAGGTATTTGTCCTCATTAAAGAGGTTTTTTGGCCTGAAGATCTAGAAAAAAAGGTTGCTGACCCATGATCGTTTGCCTTGGCAATCTGTGACAGAACAAACCTAGTTTAGTTTTTTTACATTTCTCCTCTCTTTTAGTCCCATTCTGTTGCTGCTTTAAGTTGTTCAGTACTTCACATACAATACCTCATACTCTCTGCAACAACACAATATCACACTATGCTAGCTCGGTACACATCAGCATCCTTCTACAGATACTTACATGGGCCACTTGGAGCAATTTTTACTCCTCTAGGGTGGAAGAAAAGGCCCATGTTTGGTTTTAGCTGGGCTTATATAGTGGCTGGGCAGGTCCAGACATGCCCAGTGGGACCCTACAGGAACTGTCCATTAGGAGGGGGTTTCATGGGTTTCATGTTGGGTGTATGTTTCATTTTATGTTCATGTTATTTGATTCTGTTCACCCTGTGAATTTAAGTGTAAAATGCTAATGTGCATTATGGGGAATTTGGAGGATTACCCGTTTGCGCTGACCAATATTGCTGTTAATAATTATTGTTCCCCCCTGCAGAGGAGAAATTGGTACAGGCGGTGTTGTTAAATAGATGGGGGTCTATTTAAAAGCTTAGTCTCCTTTTTCTGAGGGTCCTTCTTCTTTCTGGTTGAGGGTGAACCAGTGTGGTTTAAGGAAAAATGTTGTTTCTGAGAACTTAATATAGATTGTAAATATTTTATGTTTGGTTTACTTTTTTTTCTTTTTTCAATATTTGTAAATAAATACCTTTGCACTACATGTGCTATTGCAAATTTGCCATCACTTCTATCCGTGACTTTCAACCCTGTTGGAGCACACTACCCACACCGGCATTCAACGTGTGACACAATCACATCCATGATTTGGGGGTGGAGGAGCAGAGCTTTAGAAAGCGGCACTGAAAAATAAGGGGTATATTTGCATTTCTGTTGAGTTCAAACATAAACAGTCATCTTCCAGAATAATAAGCTGCATCTTCAAGAGTCGTACCATAATTCAGATAGCCTATGCCTATGTTAATGTCCACTGTAGACACTCCTCTGAGCCCCAGTACATGCATTTCCAAAAAGAAGGGATGTGGTGGGTAAAGTGCAATCTCTCTGGTCTGTGGGAGTTTGTCGTTGTGGGTTTTACAGTCTTTGTCTACTCATTATTATAAAAAATGTATTAAATAAAGAATGTAAAACTGCTTCGGGGTCTTCTGGCTGATAAAGTTTATTTTCCACTTTACTTGTTATTATAATTAAATCCAATGCCATTTCTGTTTCACAATGCCGTTGGCAATAATGATTTCATAACCTCTCTTAACGCCCTTGGCGAGAAGCAGGGAGAGCTCCTACTCTCTTTGTTTTATTTTTGTGCAGAGGCAGCACGGGCTATTGACTGATAAAATGAAAACTAGATTCAAGCACTAAGGACAGCTTAGTTTTAGCACTGTGTTTTTCTCTGCTTTATTTATTTAATAGTTCTACATTCTTAGCATGGCCGTTCCAGGGATGAAGCCAGGTGTTGTGCTCAGGTTTAATTTGAAAGGATGTGGTCTGTTTAGAGCCCTTTTTAGTGTTGGAGGCTTAGTTTGACTCGTCTCCAGGGAATCAGTTCTGTGATTCTTCTTATTGCCTACACGATGTTTATGTCATGTAGAATATAGATGCTTAAAATACAAGCAGGTATACCTTCTGCTCTAGGGGTTGTAAACAAAGGCAAAACTCCCCTGAGCCATCACTCTATTAATGTAATGACCATCTAGCTACTGTAGCAAACCATAAGGGTTCCAGTCCAAAGCACAGCTCGATCGTTTCCCCCACCTTCATAACAAATTACTATAGAGAGTGCCTCCCCGCCCCCAGTTTCCATCAGATCATATGAGGGTAACTGCCATATTAGGGTGCTAATCAGATTTTCCTCACTACAATGACAATGATGGAGTGAATGAGAGAGAGAGAGAGAGAGAGAGAGAGAGAGAGAGAGAGAGAGAGAGAGAGAGAGAGAGAGAGAGAGAGAGAGAGAGAGAGAGAGACAAAGAGAGGCAGAGAGTGAGAGCAAATGACACTATAAGTCGTAGGTATTAATAGAGAGTTTTTGCCCCCCTTGCTGCAGTACCAGACTCTAGTTTTCTGGGAAGACTTTATACTATATGTTGGAACATTGCCATGAGGAATTGTTTGTAATTAGCCACAAGGGCTAAGGACAGGTATCAGTGTTAAATGAATAGCTCTGGATCATATACACCACTCCAACTCATCCCATAGGTAGTGAATGGAACTTTATAACTCCAGTGAAACCCCGCAAACATGATGAGAACATGGCAACTCCAGACAGAGGGGTCTTTAAAGTAACCTGCAGTCTGGATATTTTTGGACATGTTGTCTGGTCTTAGACAAGGGGAAAGAAATGTATAGTTTCAGAGAGAGAGAGAGAGAGAGAGAGAGAGAGAGAGAGAGAGAGAGAGTCAGAGTCAGAAGGAGATGAATAAAGACTGTAGAGAAAGAATGAGAGAAACATGTTCAGAAAGAGAGAGAGAATAAAGAGGGAAAGTGAGAGAAACACAGTCTTAGAGAGATGAAGCCAGAGCGAAGGAATAAGAGAAAAGACAGTGAGTGAAAAAGAAAGAGAGAGAGAGACTGCAGTGCTTATGTCGTCTGCATTGGGCAAACTCTTCAGAGAGAGGTCCCAGAGATAAAAGGCAGAGTTAGCGTCTCCCTGGGGAGATTCCAGCGGTTCCAGTGGTGATGAGCTCTCCCTGCTGCGCCTTCTCTTCAAAGGTCATATACCACACAGCTGCGTAATGAACAGAGAGACAGGAAGGAGAGATAAAAGCCAAGCCACGGCCAGCAGATTCAATTAGGAGCAGGGCAGAACAGAAACGAATGTGATGATTAATAACGTCTTCATTATTTCAGTTTTGCATTCACCAGAGGCCGACAAGGCTCGACTTTTTCAAGTCTCCTTTGTCCTCATCCCTTTATGTTTTTGCTCAGTGAGGCAGCCCGGGTTTTTGAAAGAGAGAGAGAAGTTTGCAGGGGCTCAGAGAGAAGCTAAGGGAAGAGTGCGTTATGGGGCTCACACTGCCCATGCACTATAGTTTTACCCAGTGCAGGTTGCTAGAGATGCATTAAAATCAGTCTACTCTTCTTCATGTTACTTTTACTCTATGATATTTAAAAGACCATTATCCATTTCTAACACTACTTTTCTATGAAAGGTTTTAATTATTCATTATTTAACCTTTGCTCAACATTTTGTGTAGAGCACACTTTGAGTCACTATAATAAATTAACTGAACACACTTAACAAAGAACTTAAGAAAAACCTTTATTAAGGAATCTGTTGGACTTAACCCGCCTTTAATGTTCTCACCCATAGAGGAAGGAAGCAACAAGTAAACATCCACACATGTGGATTGCTTTTGGTGGAATTTTCAAAGGTAAGCTAATGTAATTATGGACTAAAATGGACTATATGCGTTAATATTGTTGCCACAAACAAAGTTCTGTTTCTTTTTTCTTGGTGAGGACATTAATGGGTAAAAGCACAGCTTTAAAGTCAGTGGATGAATGTTCAGTTGAAAAATGTGATTGGCCTTGTTGTGCTCATCACAGGAGAAAAACAATCACAGGAGAACTCCTCCCATGCTGTCAGTCAAGTTCAATTTTTTTGTAGTGAATAAACTGTTGCAATTATGGCAATTAGTAAGGCAGATAAAGACGATAAACATAAAAGCTCCTTAACAGAGCATCAATAACCATATCTGAGGTCTATGTCTGACTTTTTATAATTGAAAAAATCAAATGGTTTGTATAGTTTTAAATGTTTGTTGTTCAAACTTTAATAAACATAATTTAAACAAAGTTTTCTGAGCTTGCCCTCCTAGCTGTCATACAGGAACCACTGTCTTGACTGTTTTTTCAAGCTACCTGGTTCCTCGACACATTCACATGCTACATTCTAACTTTGAGTCAATACTGTACCCAATCACTCACATAACGTTGCTGTCCAAAGAAAAACATGCATCTCTATTTTTGTTTATTTTTACTTTTATGCATTATTTGAACACAGCAGCTGCCCTTTACACTGTGTGACAATTTCATGATGTACCAGCCAACAAAAATGGCCAAAATTTGTTTGATAAAAAGTCTGCTTCCTTTTACAAAGTAATTAAATGAGATTTTTGCCCTCCTGTAAAGCTGCCTTTTTTGAGTTATTTGTTTTTCTTTGGAGACGATTATATACACCCACACATCACTAAATTGTGCTGGACATCAGCCCTCCAGGACTAAAGATGTGTGCCCCTGCTTTAAACAAGCACACACACACACACACTTATGACCCCCACAACCCCAAAAAGAAAAAACATGTCGGCAGTTTTGCTTAAAGTTACATACTTTGGCCATTGCAGGAAGAATTACGCTGTGGATCAGCTGAGGTACACAAAATTTCAAGTTCTGCCCTGAGTGTGCACACGCATACCCACAACAGAGTAAGTTGCAGGATTGGAGTTTCTCTTTATTCTGAATTCTGGGCATATAATTAACTCTTATAGTAGATAAACAATTTAGTTAAAAAAAAATAGTGAGATTAAGTATGATTAAAGTATGTTTATGTTGAGGGTCTATGGTAGCTGTAACTCTTTTTGTTGATATTTATAGCTGGATATTAAGTGATATTAGGTGTGCATTAAAAATGTTGTTAAAAATGATATTAGGCTAAAGATCCCTGGTCTCAGTAATCTACAGCTCTGAAAAAACTGGAGAGACCACCTCAAAATGATCAGTTTCTCTAGTTGTACAGTTTCTGGGTTTCTGTTTGACCAAAATGTCGCAGTTCTGTTTTATTCTCTACCCTACTGGAAACGTGTCTCCCAAATTCCAGATCAGATATTGTATTACATCTGTTTATTTAGAAAATCACTAATGACACTTCCAGAGGCCTGTTTTCAGAACCATGCTCGCTGTGCGTTTCACCCCAGCCGCCGCTCGCCTTTCGTCTTTCTCTAGGTCACTTGAGGTCATCTTACGGTGGTTAAGGGACATTTGAATGAGGTGGAACTCATCACGGTCAGTAGAGAGGGGCCAGTCAGTAGCTGTGTTGTCCTGTGTGTTTGCTGCTTGACCTTGTTCTTATTAATCAGATGCTCACTGTATCTGCCAGTAAAGCTAGAACCCACCCTTCTGGTCCTCACTAAGAACCTGCTGTACATGTGGAGATGCTGCTTTAAGAAGAAACTGAGCTGGTCCCTTATTTATTTCCAGAGCTGTATATAAATGTTAGTTAATCAAAAAATCTTAGTTTTGCTTAGATTATATTTAACTGGTCATCTCTCAGTGTATGCTACATTAGTTTGGATCACTTTGTTTATGATACATACCAGAAGGCATTTAAATATGATTAAAGAAGAACTTTAAATATGATTAAGGACTTGACTTCATTTGAACAGTTTGCTATTATTATGCAGTACTTTGACGATTTTCCATCCATTAAACATAAATGGTTACACTTTCTATGAATCAGGTATCCATGATGCATTGTAAATGTATTCATAAAGATCTATAAACTATTCATAATGCTTTATAGTTTAAAGTCTTTGTAACTGTACATAAATAATCATCATCATGCATATAAAATGTCTGTAATCAAAAATAAATAATCAAAAGCAATCAACTAACGTTTTAATGAACCCAGTGTCAAGGAATTTACATTATGGGGTAACTCTAATGATCCAGTCTGTGAGCCTGTGTTCTGTTTAATAATGATCCAGCTATGGGTTATGGATGTGACATGGTTATTTGCATCCATCATGCCATTTTGTAAAGCTAGAGAGGGAATGAGCCGCTCATGTCTTACATTTGCATTTAGCAAAATGGCCTAATCAAAGTGCAGAAATATATGAAAATGACAAATGTGTGTGGTATAATTTGGTCCCATGGCTCTCCGTGGATACATCGATAATCTGTCCTACATTATCCAATATCAAGAAACAAGGTACTTAATCAGCACTGGAGTGCTACCTTTAAGAGTACGTCCTCAGTATTTTTAGTTAGGGGAAATGAGTGTATTTAGTCGCACATATTGAAATGTAGTTACATTAAGATACAGTTACCACCAGCTTTTTATACATTTTTTTTAAATGTATATAGAGTTTATGAAAAGCTACATATGAAATGTAGTGGTTGAGGCAGGATACAAGCGCATAGTGGTTTTATTATCGTTAGTCCGGGTAACAGTGGGTCAGAACACACCACACAGGTGGGTATTATCAAAGACATGTCCATAACTTCAGAGACAATAGGAGAAACAAAACAGGGGTCAAGAACTGAAGACAAACACTATAAAACAAAGAGAACAAGAACTGAAAGGAAACACAGCTAAACTCACGAGGGAAGTAACAAGCTCAGAACTAACAACGGGAAAAGATTTTTTTTTTTGTTGATCCCACAGTGGGGAAATTTAGTTTTTGCATTTAACCCATCCGTGAAGTGAAACACCACAAACACACTCACTAGTGAACACACACACTAGGGGGCAGTGAGCACACTTACCCGGAGTGGTGGGCAGCCCTATCCACGGCGCCCAGGAAGCAGTTAGGGGTTAGGTACCTTGCTCAAGGGCACCTCAGTCGTTACTGTAGGCTCAGGGAATTGAACCGGTGACCCTCTGGTCACAAGGCTGGTTCCCTAACCTCCAGCCCATGACTGCCAAAACACACCAGAACTAACAAGGAGACAACAGCTTACTACCAGTAAAGGGACACAGAGACTTAACAAAACAGACGGGGCAAACAAAGGGGTCTTAATACAAGTCCTAATTCGCATCAGGTGTGGGCGTGGGTGGAGCCAGGGCGGAGCAAGAAAAGCAATGTAATGCTATGAAACAACCAGAGGGGACGTAGTTTGATATGAACAGGGACAGGCAGACATGGACAGACAGAGATGTAACAACATATATGCACATTCCCTACTGCATTGTATTGTATTGCTAAAGTACACAATTGGACCACTGTTATAGCTTTAAGGTTAGATTGACATTGTACATTGGTGAACCAAGAATGTACCTGTACTGCACCTTTTTTCTGACAGTGAGGACTGGTATACACTATGGTGGAAAAAAGAACTACATCTATCTAAATACCAACCATACACTCTCGGAACGATCATAACTATAATCAGTAGTCTCAGTATCACTAGGAGCAAGCACTGTTTACACTACAGTCTTTTAACT
This sequence comes from Prochilodus magdalenae, assembly GCA_024036415.1. NCBI lineage: Eukaryota > Metazoa > Chordata > Actinopteri > Characiformes > Prochilodontidae > Prochilodus > Prochilodus magdalenae. The sequence continues at coordinate 446,942 of JAMWET010000945.1, forward strand.
GCTTGTACTATTACTGGTTTTGTTGACCAAACCCAGAAATGGCCCTTGCTGCAGATAATCACAGTCTATGCATCACAAGGCAGACCTCAGCATCAACAGCTGTCGAGCTGTCCACAGGCATAAACTAAGGCGCTATGCCTCAGACAAATTCATTTCGCTTTGGTTCTTCCTGCTTGCCTGGCTCTGCTGCTCTGTTTGGACAAATTTGCATGGTACAAATAGGAGCAGCAGGGGTTGTTTTTGCTGTTTGACTTCTAAAACAAATAGAAAAGTGTTCCTCTGAACTTCTCACCCAAAGAGCCGACTCGTCTAACGTTCACTGTTTATTTGCACATGCACAAAAAAGCTGGTGAAAACTGGTGGAGGCTTGTTTGGATTGATGCTGTCAGACTTATCAGACAGGGTAGAGTGTAGACACATGTATACTCAGAGGGAACTCTATTAGGAACACCTAATCAGCCAACTGTGTGGCAACAGTTCAAAAAACAGGCCCATAGGTCATGGTCATGGTTACACTGACCTTCAGAATGGGTTAAAATGTGATCTTAATTATTTTTACTGTGACCTGACTGTGGTGCCAGATTTTTTATAATGGCTGTTCTTCTGGGATTTCCATGTGCCACAGTCTCTGGAGTTGACTCAGAATTCTCCTACAAAGAAGGAACAACTAGCGAGCAGCGGTTGGATGAACATACCCATTCATGAAAGAAGTCAGTGGAGAATGGGCAGACTGTGGTTGCAGGCTCACCAAAACTGATCAGCTAAAGAATGGAAATACCTGGTCTGATGAAAATTAATAGTAGAGTCAGAATTTGGCACCAGCAGCATGAATCTGTCAACCCACCCTCACAGGCTGGTGGAGGTGGTGTAAAGGTGTAGGGGATGTTTTCTTGGCGTATTTTCATCCATAAATATCAAACAATCATCACTTGAATTCCACATCATGTTGGATTATTGTTACTGGCCATATACAGGGGTTGTACAATGAAACTGAAACATCTGGTTTTAGACCACAATCGTTTATTAGTATGGTGTAGGGCCTCCTTTTGCGGCCAATACAGCATCAGTTCGTCTTGGGAATGACATATACGAGTCCTGCACAGTGGTCAGAGGGATTTTAAGCCATACTTCTTGCAGGATAGTGGCCAGGTCACTACGTGATGCTAGTGGAGGTTCGTCCTTCTTGGTGGTATGCTGACATTACCCTGCATACCGTGGCTCTTGATACATCACATAGACGTGCTGTCTTGGTCACAGATGCGCCAGCAAGACGTGCACCAACAACTTGTCCTCTTTTGAACTCTGGTATGTCACCCATAATGTTGTGTGCATTGCAATATTTTGAGCAGAACTGTGCTCTTACCTGCTAACTGAACCTTCACACTCTGCTCTTACTGGTGCAATGTGCAATTAATGAAGATTGGCCACCAGGCTGGTCCAATTTAGCCATGAGACCTCCCACACTAAAATGACAGGTGTTTCAGTTTCATTGTCCAACCCCTGTACATCCCTTAATGGCAACTACCCAGACCCTATCTTGTTGTAGTAAAGTGCCCCTAATAAAGCACATGGTAAATGTACAGAATTATTTCAGTTAAAGATTTTACTACACCGTACATTCAAACTAAGAACCATGTAAGACTCTGATGTCTTAGTGAAGTCATGCATGACAGAGACAGAGAAAGAACAAAGTCAAAAAAGGCCAAACTTTCCTTAGTCACTTAATCACCTGCTTCCAATTAAGATCTCTTTGAGAACGACTGTGGCTTGGTGTCTGTCCCCTGATCATTACACGGCCCGGTTCCCTCAGTCTCTAACATTTTAATTCCAGAAATGGGAGAGTACACAGCAAACGCAAGATCTGAGAAAAAGTGTTCTTGTCATGCGAGAACGGCCTTCGAGACATCTTTTAACTAAAAGCCAGGAGGAAAAGCATCAATCACTCCGCGGCGAACAACAGCTTTTACAGGACAAATAAAAATATTCAGCGTTACACCTTCAAGGCAAGGAGACTGACAGCCAGTATTTGTTATGAAGAGCCCATCTCAACCGCCAACTGCTAAAGGTCAGGGTTTGTTATTGGGGAAAAAAGGAAAACAACAATCTGATTCAGAGCTTGCCTAAGGACAAAGCTGTGCATTACGCTGTGTGATCTTCTACAGATGGTGACACCCACATTAATTATAGCCTGGTGTTTCAAATGTCTCTGCAATCGACATACTTAGAATTTTTTTTTACTGTTTCCTACTGCTTGCGAAAATACTTCTTTATTTATGTCTTAGGCCAGTACAAGTGACTCTTATCGCTGGTGATAAAAGCATATTGGACTGTTACATACATTGCTTTTCCTATGTATCTCAATGAAACAAGCAGAGAAATTCTGTTGAAAGACTAGATTAATTATTTTTTTCTGTTTACCATGTTTGTGTTGTAAGTAGAGATGTTTTTGTTATGATCTAAAGTTAATAAAGAGTTTTATTACATGGAAAAAGAAACATCACTTCATGGTTTTTAAAGGACATGGATAAACTGTTTGAGATGTAGACTTATTCGTGTTGATATGGTATTTAAATTGAAGGTAAATGTAATTAAAATATGTTATACTTTTGCAATAATAACATAGTAATAATACAGTAGTAATACAATAATAGTAATAAGTGGTTGAATATAAAGTAAAATACCTTACCAATTATATGACTGGCTTTTTAGAATTACCTTTGCCTGCTTAGAGAAAATGTATAAGCAGTAGGCAGTGGTGAAGAGTAAGAAAGTAATTGTAAGTGGTTACTGTGTAGTTTTTGTGTGTGTGTGTATATGTATGTGTGTGTGTGTGTGTGTGTGTGTGTGTGTGTGTGTTTGTTTGTTTTACTGAAGTGTTTCCATTCTGGGGGTCTTTTTTTTTTACTTAAGCTCCATTTTTAACTCAGTTTTAAAGTTTAATATCTTACTGCTTACTCCTCACATGGCCAAATCTGTCCTTCCTTTTTGCTTAGGTGTGCATACATAACATGTGAAAACTAAAAAAGCGTGAAGGGAGCCCACCAAGCAGAGTACAGTGGTCACCTTGCTTTGACCTGTTGGACCACTAATGGAACCTGTTCTCCTTCAGTGTTTTGTGCTTATGATCATTTGGATAGACGTCAGCGTCAGACTAATGAATGAGCTTCTATTAAAGACGTATGGACTGAGAGACAGTAGAGTCTCTACACCTACACTGAGCTGATGAAGAGTCCTGTTCCAGAAATGATAATAGGACATTAGAGCCGTAATAAATCATGCTCCTGTTACTCTCCATACTTCAGTACATCTGAAGGGACATACTTTAGTACCGTTACTCCAGTGGAGGTCTAAAGGGGGGAACTTCTACTAACACTGGACTATCTATACTTTAATTCAAGTACATGGTTAGTGTACTTTATCCACCACAGTAGGTTAGAAAGTGGCTCTTATTGGTGAAAGGGAGATCTGGATGAGTTGCAAGCACAGGTCTTACATAGTAACTCACTTATCTAATCTCAAAGGAGCTTATTGTGGCTAACGTCAGCCCCCTGCCTGGGTTTCATTTACCACCACACTTCCGTTTTTACAGACCAGGCCAGCTAAGTCCCACAGATGTACAGTAATTATATGTTAATTTTGGCTGAAATAAAAGAAACCCCCCTTGCCCTTGGAGAGTCATGTGTAGTGTGCTTAAGGATCAAAAGGGACTGTATCACAGCAATCCACTGAGACCTTGGGAAGTGCGCAGTGACTTTGGGGTTTCTTCACTCTCGGTTCAGGCTGTCCTGCTGGGACCCAGAAGAATTCAGAGTTAGCTTTCAGTACCAGGCCTGTGTGGAGCTCGCTGCTTACAGCCTCACAATGAGAGCCAAGCGGAAGACCTCCCTTCCAAACAGCACATCTGCTGAATAATTTACGATATCCAAAAAGCAAAACCCTTGAAGTAATGCCCACAGACTATAACCCTTTAAACTTGAGCAGCTATCTTTGGATATTACAGAGCAAATCCCACCACCAAAAAATGGATTTCTTTGGTCGCTTATATGAAAAACAAAACGATCAGCTTGAGCAAAAAAAACACATAGCTAAATTTGTGTGTGCTACAGTGTATAAATTGAACTCCTCTTAGAACGGTCCCTTTCATCTCCAGGGACTTAAACCAATCAGCCTCTGAAAAATTGCCTTTCAATCTTCCAATTTCTTTTACTTTCTCGTCTAATGAAAATGTATTGAAATATGAATCCACAGCTAAAGAGCACATGTCCCCTGATAAAGTCATTTCTTGTGAAATTAATTCAGATTTTATCTTGGATTTAATGGCCATATCAGAGCAGGATTAAAGAGCTTTGCCTCTGATCTACAGAAGGTACAGAGCCCAAGGTCTGCAAACAGATGGCTCTGTAATCTCATCCACGTCCTCGCTTGTGGTGGCCTGATATTCAATGGTTACTTTCAGGCCAATGCTTTGATAGCAGCTGCTCTATAAGTATATCCCATATTTACTGCTAAGTAATTGTGTTTCGGCGAGATACGCACCGCAGCATCGTGCAGTTCATAGCTCTCAGGCTGACATCATTGCGCTGCATTTGTTTTTATGCCATCTTGTCTTCTGCCTCAACAAAATCTCTTATGACTTGCAGCGTGTCTGAAGCCATTTTGTCGGTGCTTATAGGATGTTAGTGAACGCCAGCCCCGCTCCCTGATGGACTCATCAAAGTCAGGAGGTGATGGATGCTGCCTTTGACTGGGCATATTAGCAGCCAGCTATGTCAGCATTACAATGTTCAGGAGGCACTAGCAGACATACATCACGTGGGGAGCACAATCAGCGTTAGACAATATTGATGGATGAAGGCATGAATCACATTTACACGCTGCACACTCGCCACACCTTTAGTGCTGGACCTGCAAGAAATGCAGTATTTCACAAAGAACAGCCAACTGCTGCTCCAAGCTGGCTCAGTCGCTCTTTGCAGGGATTAAAATGCTCTAATGCTTTGCATTACAGTCAGATGCAAAAGTATATGACATTCAGGGATATCAGTAGTATAATATTATGCTCTGTGATTATGCTCCACACTCATTGTCAAAAAAGGGTTGCAGGAATAGTAGAACTCAGAAGGATTTAACCGACAAGAATAAAACTTGAGGCACAATATAGGGCAGTCAATGAGAACAGAGGACACTCACATACAGCAATCTTCAAAACAACAGAATATAAATTTTACTCTAAAATAATCGCTTCACATTCCTTTTAATAGTCCACTGACTTATAATGGGGAGAACTGCATCTCTGTACATCTGATATAGCGCTATGTACCTTTCGAGGAGTTGGCACAAGACCTCTTGAGAGAACTACATAATGCCTAATGGCATCACATTAACAACTCCACACAACTACAGCTCTCCAGCTAATACAGAAAGCTAGCCCAACATGGACATCTTGGCAGAGCCTGAAGAAACAGACAGAAAGAGTAACCAGGCAGAAGAGCAGGCAAGAGTAAATCCCTGATTGCAAAGTACTTGCTAGTAAAAGCTAAAAGAGGATGAAAGACAATCTCACAGCTGATGGTAACGCATCCAAAAGCAGAGTGTAAATGCCTACCAGTGTTATTCTAGAATGATTGGGATGTAGCCTATAACCTTATCAGCATCATCACAGTTAAGTGTAACAATAGACAGACTTAACTCTTGCCTGCAGAGATCAAAGAAAGGTGAGGTATTTGGAGAACAGGCAGCCAAGTACAGGTACCACCAAGTGGAAGCAAAGAGGCAGACGGAATCACTGGAAGCTCACTCAGTAAGGCAAAGTTGGTGATATCTTAAACCGAGGCACGACTAACAAATGAGTATACAGAGAGTAATGAGAAACTGGTGAGTGTGAGTACAGTGGTATTCTGGAGATGAGGATCGGGAAGGTAATTCTAGATTGGTGGAATGAGGACATGCAGTGATGACGTCATGCTGAGGTGCATTGTGGGAAATGTAGTTTGGAGCATTGGTGGATAGAGGAGAATGCTGGAAGAGTGACATTGGGTTTTTCTGGATGCTTAAAGTCATGCAACCTCAGTCCTATTTCAGGCTACCATGCAAATAAAGAAATTCATCTCATGGGAAAAAAAAAAGAGTTTGGTCAGTCTTCGTCAGTGTCACACCAAATACCCATGACAAGTTCGAACCTCCTGTAATAAAATCCTGTAATATTAATATTACTTCTCTGATATATGCCTCTGATGCTGATGCTGGTGTTTTACCGAATTCCAACCCCTCTTGGCACATGGATGCTATGTAACCAACCAAAATCGCAAGTGTAATCTGTAGCGTTTCTATGGCTATGTGATGCACAAGCACACAAAGGAGAGTCAGATCCTACATCCTTCAGCTTGTCAGCAAATACACATGTTTAGCTGTCCATGAGGGACACTCAAATCGAGATCTGTGTTTACAACTGTGGCGTAAAAGTGAATTGCTCTTCACAGCTGTGGCGGAACCCCAGGTGCAAAAAATACCTGTTCTTATACAGTGCTCCTTTCTGTGCCTTAAAAAACACAGCTGCTTAATTCTAAGGGACAAAGAGAGACTGTAAATGGTCATGTTGAAATGTGTTTAGGGCTCGGCTTGATCCAAAAACCAATACAAACTTTATAGGTAGCCTTCAGATAGAAGACCTTTAAAATCATCCTAATTTTATGATATATCAGGAAGAGTTCGGCTTTTGAGTCGTGGTTCCTCTGAAGGTCACTTCCTCTTGCTCTAAGGGAGTTTTTCCTTGCCTTGATCACCCATGGCTTGCTCACTGTGTGGGCTTGGACCTGGATTCTTGGTAAAGCTGATTTGTGCCAACATCTGTTGTAAAAGGCTCTATATAACTAAACTTGAGTTGACTTGACTTGATAACCACAATGCACATTTAACAACTCGGTATTCATAATTCAGTTTTCTCTAATGAACACTCAAATATACAGATATGTATTTTGCTTAGTCATGTTGTACCCAGTAAGCAAAAAATGGAAAGGGAAAACTAAATCCTTTGTCAAGGTCTACAGTAAGAGAAAAGTTTTCGAGCGAGCTCAAAATTGAGGCCATTGTGTTATAGAGGGAAGACAGGCATTATGAAACAAAAATAATAAAAAATAAAGAAAGTATTGTGTAGCCAAGTCCTAAGGAATAAACATCAGGGGATATAATGTTCCTCTGGCGAATCCCTTAGTCAGCGCCTTCCTTTCTTACCTTGGGAGCACGGCACATCTTTTTATTTCTTGTAATAAATGTTTCAGGGCCCTCCTCTCCCCTTTGCATAAATATTTTAGTGATACATTCGGAATCAGGCAACTTCTCGCTTGTTCATTTTTAATTCCATTACACCAATCAGTCAGAGAAATGTATATTACATGGATGGAGCTGGTGCAGAGAGAGGAGCTGTGGCCCTGTGAGCTCTGAGGTCAACTTCCCTCTGCTGAAACCGGCTCCATAATCTCATTTACTCCTGCAAACATGCAGGACAGATTCAATCCCCTCAAGCCCCCCAACAAGCCAGGTAGAATGAAAGAAGAGGCAGAGAAAGAGTGGGACAGCGAGAGAGATAGAAGAATAATATACAAACTGACAGGCAAACAAGGACAGAGATAGATGATAGTAGGTGGAAAATTGAATGAAACCATAATAGGTAAAGACCAAGCAGCAGCCAAATATAAAAGCTGACAATTATCATATCATGTGACCCGGCTTCCTTTAATATAGGCAGGCATTCTTTCTGGGCAGTTTAGCATGCCTAGAAGTCAGCAGTACCCCAGTGTGCTCTATAAGCCCTGCTACCATGGCAGGCAAATCACTGTAAATGCCAAAATGACAATTGCTTAAGTATTTCTACCGTGAAAATAGACCTCTGGAGCCTGAGAGAGCCTGACAGTTGAGAGAGTGGCTCTGACACTTGGAAACTCTCATGCAAAAGAGTCACTCAAAGATGAAGATAACCGCACAAAACTTAACAGTCCTTATGGCAGCAAGTCATGCCTTTAGCTCCACAGCACCAGCCTTTTACAAATGAGAATCCTTCTCTTAAATGAGGCGACCAGAAAGCTTCAAGGGTTCCTCACTCACCAGGAAATGACTGTACGGAACGCTCCCCGGAGGAGCCCCGGCTCCATTAGGGGCCAGATTGATATTCTTCGAGATGGCAGGAAATCTATTATTTCAGGTCAATGTTCAGGTGTCGTATCAATCAAATGTGTGTCGCCTCTGGTGAACAGGGCCAATGGCGCAGGATGCAGGGGAAATAGACAGGAAGGCCACTGGGTAAAAGGTCCTGCAAAGGAAATCACCAATCAGGAAGTCAATGGATCATAACATGGCAGCAGGTCTTCTCTGAGGAACATCCTAATCACCTCAGCTCATGCGACCGATCAATAGCTGAAAAGAAACACTCATGAATAAAGCGGGCAGCTGTCATCCACGGACGCTCTGAGCGCTGTGTTTTGCGGATTCTCTGTAGGGCTATCTAAAAAATGTGCAATAACTAACCTGTCTATTGTCTGTTTAGAATATACAGTTTTTAAAGTCATGTATTATATTTAAATATTTTTATGCAATTTGTATATATATATATATGTATGTTATTGTTTTATTTTTATATATTATATATTTTATATATTATATATTTTTTTTATTTATTTATATATATATATATATCCCATGTATATATACTGGGGTTATTCCCGTTATATATAAATATGGTGTGGCACAACGGATAACACCACTACTCACCAGAAAGCTACCGTCCCATGTGGCCCACCTGTAAAATGATTAACCTTGTAAGTCGCTCTGGATAAGAGCGTCAGCTAAATGCCATAGATGTAGATGTATATATATATTTTCCCCACTGTCTCTCAATTCTGCACTTTATATATTTTTATTCTATATGTATTTTGTGTATAAAGTGCCATTGCATTGCTGCTCAATTTCGTTGTACACTGTGTAATGACAATAAAGGCATCTTATCTGTACCAGTTCATCGTCAAATAGATATACTAATCAATAGTAGTAGTTGCATCCAGAAGGAAGTGTCAGATTGTTATGCTGTTTAGAAAGAAGAAAAAGGTGACAAGGAACAATATATGCAATATTTATTGAGCTACACATACAGAAGTAACGTCTCTCAGTTTGCTAACACAACATGCCAGATGTAGATGTTCCTAATGGTGCCCTGTGATAATCCATCCCATGCATCTTGAATATTCTCACACAGTTCCTACAGATTGTGCGGGAGGGGTCAAAGAGTAGTGACAACAGCGTTTCTGGATAAACCGGTCTGACCACGATGCCTTCACACACACATTTGTTGATAATACATAAATATGTACCTTGTATCTTATGTATCTTATGTACCTGTATTTTATGCACACTTTGACATACATCATATTTCAGCCCATAGTTTGTGAAAGTAATGGAGTTTTTAAATTCCGTTCTTACCAGTTTAGAAACTTTGTGACAATGCTGGTATGTGGGAATGGAAGCGTTAAAATGTTGGCTCTGCTTAGAAGGACCAGACTGTTTCCTGTGACAGCAACATTTAGATTAAAAAGCATGCCAGCATGGGTCATTAAAGTTTGAGCATGTCTGGGAATGTGAAAGTGCTGTGCGGTGGTGTAGATGAACAATAAACACCTGCATGGCTCATGTCTTTCCAGCGTTTAATTCCGAACTCCCTAAATTATGGATATCCCCTCAATGTAGCTATGTTTTCATGTTGCCTCTTTACCAAATTAATTACATGAGTTCACAGTTTCACTTTATGTCTTACAAGACTTATGAATCTGACCTGAATCAGTCTTATATCTGAAAGCAAACCTCTTTAAACCCAATGTACATGCAGTAAAATAACAGTGGACTTTAACAACAAAATCAAGACATGAAAAATACACAGTTAGCCAAATACTTTCTATAAAACATACTAAACTACCAAACGGCAGTGTGGCCTGGTGGTCAGTGTACACTGAGCTATATATTTCAAAACCTTTATGGCCATCTTTGATAATAGATCACTAAAATTGTCCTGTCATTCTGAAGTTGGTATCTTGACCACATTTAGAACTCCAGGGCTAAGCTGGATTTGTTTATGACACAGCAGAACGGGATTTTCAAAAACAGCCGCATGCTTCAGTTTACATGCATCACTGTTCCAAAAACACAATAATTTGTCATAGTGTACATCTGTGTTTACCCGCTGTCTGGAATGCTCTGTTAGAGCTTCAGGGTCTTCAAGCCCAGTCCTCCCAATGAGCCTGGTGTGCCCAGTTGGTCAATTTGGTTACTCTGTTTTGATTGGTCAAACGCCAGATCAACTTTGCAGATCGTTTACATGCACAAACGGTTACATAAGCCACTAAAGGAAAGGGAAAGGTGTAAAAGCATAATAAGTCCCCCTTGAGGAATACATTTTTATCTACACCGGACCTAACACAGTTGTACACTAAAGAGGACCGTAGCATTGGACTTATGTGTCCTACCAGAAACCATTGCTACTGTACTATCACAATGCATAGCATGCATACAAGCCCCTTTGGGTAAACTTGACCATGCCAGGGTGATGTTTATTCCAGCAGAAAAAGAAAGACTCCACAGTAGTTGTTGAATCTTGGTCGACTGATGCTTTAGACACTTTTACAACCTGCTTTGACTGCAAAGAGTTTTGAAACGGCATGTAATGGCATGAGTACGCTAAGAAGGTAACTGCCTGTATTTGCTTTTGTGAAGAACCGTGTAATCTACAAAAAAGTGTGATAGCATACAGCAGTACAAAACCATGGTTTTCTAAAAGGCTTAGAATACACTTTAGGTGCAAGTGGTATAGACATATATGAGGCAACAGTTTCAGTGTGCAGTAAGGAAAACAAAGGTGAACTATGCAATATGAATACAGCAACAAAATAATAATAATAATAATAATAATTAAAAAAAAAATTGTAAGATTTTTAATAAAAATTAAAATTATCCACAGAATGTGATAGTTTTCATGGATATGTATAGTGTTGCACAGGAAGTGAGCATACTAGTTAGCTAGCAGGCTAGCTTAATCCTGTCGTGTATTGTAATGCTACTTTGTACCTCAAGAGGTGATAGTGAATTGCTGTAGCATCCTGTCATCAGTCCACCCCTAGTAGCACTGGCCCATCTGTATATCCCAAACACTTGGAGGCCTGGCTCTCATCTTGGGCACAGATACGCAACTTTGCCGTCAACTGCCAGAAACCATGTTCAGCAGCAAACAAAAGAAGCGAGATGATCAGAAAAACACGCATGAACACTGGTACTGTTTTCCACCGCCGGAGACAGATCTTGAGATGTTTGATTCTGCGCACCACTTTCTGGTGGTTTTGCTCTTTACTGTTTGGAGTATGAATTGGACAGATTACTACCTTTATGATGTTAGTCAGAAGTCAGTCACGTTGGGGGCTGATGACCAATTATAAACTAAATGTGTTTTATGCATGCTTTGAAAAGAGTCTGCCGTTGATTGTGTTGTGCTATGTGCCCCTTTCACCACCAGTTCTCATTACTGAGGATGAAGTTAGACCTGTTTTTAATATATAAAATACCCAGAAACTAGCTGGAGCAGAAAAGCTTTGCCCTGCTGTGTTAAAACACTGTGTTTGTCAGCTGGCTTAAATGTCTGCAGGTATATTTACCAACCCCCTGAGCTGGTGTTGCGCCAAGATGCTTGAAATAATGATTTATCTTCCGTGTGTCTAAAGTCTCTAAAGCCTAAATGATTTCAGTACTTACTTTGGTTGCTATACAGGCATTTCAGCATATCACATACGGCTTCAGTATTGCATTCCTATTAGTTCCATTATCAAACCAGCTGATCAGTTGACAATCCCATTAGTCTAGCTCTTTGAGACATTCAGAGACATTTTATGACATTTCGATCTTTTGGTATGTGTTATTTTCATACATTTCAGCTCAGCTTTTAAATATCACCAAGCTCTTTAAAAGCTAATGGCTTTAAACATTTATTAGCTTTATCTCATTCGTTTCTGGCCTTTTTGGAAGGAAACAGTCTGTTAAAATCAATAATTTAACATCACAATGTTTGTCACTTAGTACAGACTTGCCTGAGGGCTGTGTACTGTCTCTGTGGCTTTTCTTTCTCAATACTAAAGATCTGGCATCCCACAACGAAAAAATGGGAAATAGATGATGCCATAGACCTTATCGCAGATAATAATGAGACTAGTTATCGGCAGGAGATTAATCGACCAGCAACCTGGTGTCCTAATGATAGGCCTCATTCACCAATAACTTCCTTATTCCCTTCCTAATGAGTTCCTTCGTAATTTGTTCCTTCATGACATGTTCTTAAACTGCAGAACTGCTCGTACCTTTGTGCTTTTGAGCGTGTGCAGATTATGTTCTTACTTAAACACAAATCTCAAATAAGAAAGCATTGATGAACGTCATAATCAGGGTGAAAAACCCTGGGTGGGTTTAAGAAGAAACTTGTTCTTATGAACGGCTGGCGAATGAGGCTCATTGACCTCCAACTTAATACGTCAAAAACTTACGATTACTAAGAACTATGAGGAGAAAAAGAACATAGAAATTCCAGAGCAGATTTCTGGGCAGTCAATGCCACTGTTAAGTACTGCATTTCATTGGCTTTGTATCTTTTTAGAAACTCACATTTCGAGTTATTTAAAGTGGAGCACTAATTCCAATTATGTCTTCAAAAACATTCGTTTTTTTGGTGGCTAGAAACCAACCATGCTTTGTTTTGTTTGTTTGTTTTTTTAAATTAGAAAAACTATAAGTAAGAAGAGATCAACTGGTTGAATTTTAATTGTCCATCTAAAGAGTTTTCTTACACTCATCTAATACAGTTTGGTATGGAGTTACAGATACACAAACTCCAATAAATTACAAGCCATTGATAGTAAAGCTTCAAAGATAATTGGAATATCACTTCCTTCAGCTGACTCTGTTTATACCCTACACACTCTTAGGCGAGCAGAGAGTATAATTACGTACAGATTCCTTTCATACTGCATATCATCTTTTCCAGTCACTCTCCCTTTTGGGAAACACTACAGAGCTCTAAAAGCCAAGACAACCCATTTTAGGAACAGGCTTTTTTCCTATTATGATAAGGTTACTAAACTCCTATTAGTGGTGTTTATCATTATAGTCTATATATTCCCGGCCTTTGTAGGAAAGGACAGATTAAAGGACAGTGTAAGGTTTATGATTCTCATGCACCAAATGCTCTATATTGTATTGTTGTTTGTAATGTCCTGTCTGGTCCTGTCCCTGTCTTCCTTTGGTTATGCCTGTTTCTGTCTTGTCACCTCCATGTGCCTTTGTTTATTTTGGTTCTCGCACCTCCTGTCTCCACTCTCTTGCCACAACCCACACCTGTCTCTAGTTTGTGACTCCGCCTCTTCCCAGGTGTTCCTCATTACGGTGTTCCTCATCAAGACTAACTACAGAAGTTAAGAGGCCTGTGATACTCACCCAAAGCAGTCAAGTAACCTGGTCTGGAGCCTGTGATGCAACTGGCAAGTGAGTGGCACTGCCATCACCAAGTAAAGTTGTTCACATGCCAAGAAAGAGTGAAAACAATGAAAGCAGCAATACAATGACCCATCAGTAGTCAGCTGAAGAAAGAACATGTTCCGCCATGTTGTTTTTATGTGTTGTCTACTGACTTCCGCTTCTGGACTAATTACTGCCCATATCCAGATACATAATCGTTCGACTCTCAAACCAACGGAAAAGAGAGTCCGTTCCTAAAAAGTTCAATGGGCATTGGGAACCATCACCAGCTCTGGCACAAGCACTTCCACTTTGTTGGTAGAAAAGAGGTATATGGGTATGAAAACTAGGTTTTTGGGTCAAGCAATGAATAGGAAAAGTGATAAAAAGTTACAAGTGCAGACTTAATCAGCTGTGACAGTGTCATGGTTATGTCCAACATCAAGTACACAGTGTCATCACATGCTAACATTTAATGCAGAAGCCTTTTAATTCGCTTTACAAGAGGCCATTGTTTATCTGATTACAATCTCCATAGACAATCTCAGTGTTCTGCTCACTGAGAACAGAACATGTTTGCAACATTTCTAACAAAAATGTAACTTTAAAAAAGACATAATCTTGCATGATAATGCTACTGAATTCAAATGAACTAAAAATGACATGTACATGTAATGTCTTTCCACAAATTATTAGGCCTAGGCATACAAGGTCCTAAAGGTTCACACAGAGCCTAGATGACATTATAAGTAATGACTGGATATTTGCCTTGACTTGTATAATAGTATTCTTAATAGCATAAGCATATATTCAAAAGACTTAGGGGGGAAAAAGTAATTTGACAGTAGCGTCTTTGTGAAAGTTGAGTTAGATTTCATTAGTTTTCAAATGACTTTCACCCCTACGTTTCTGCACGGCACGCTTATTTAGATTGTAATTACGCATTCAAGCGAGTGAAGCCTTGTGGGCACAGTGTCAGAATAAAGCAAAGAGTAGAAATTAAAACATAATGTATTACAAACAAAGCTGCTGTCATTTCGGTTTACCCTGAATCAAAGCCATATTTATCATGTACTGCGGTGAAATTCTGTGTAAAAGCTCCACTAAAATCATCCCTTTTATGTGTCATCTTGCTAGTTATCCACTGAATCATTCTAATTGTATTCTGTATCTCACGCAGCATTCATGTCCAAAGCAGTAAGAACCATGTGTGCACGCAAAATAGCTTGTGACTAATTGCAGTGAACAAAGGAGAGCCTGTAGTGTTGCTTGTTTTCATAGGTTTCATTCCCTTTAAATAAAATTAATTAAACATTTTAAATATATATATGAATGTATGTGTATGTACAGGGGTTGTACAATGAAACTGAAACACCTGGTTTTAGACCACAATCATTTATTAGTATGGTGTAGGGCCTCCTTTTGCAGCCAATACAGCATCAGTTCATCTTGGGAATGACATATACAAGTCCTGCACAGTGGTCAGAGGGATTTTAAGCCATTCTTCTTGCAGGATTGTGGCCAGGTCACTACGTGATGCTGGTGGAGGTTCGTCCTTCTTGGTGGTATGCTGACTTTACCCTGGATACCGTGGCTCTTGATACATCACAAAGACTTGCTGTCTTGGTCACAGATGCGCCAGCAAGACGTGCACCAACAGTTTGTCCTCTTTTGAACTCTGGTATGTCACCCATAATGTTGTGTGCATTGCAGTATTTTGAGCAGAACTGTGCTCTTACCTGCTAACTGAACCTTCACACTCTGCTCTTACTGGTGCAATGTGCAATTAATGAAGATTGGCCACCAGGCTGGTCCAATTTAGCCACGAGACCTCCCACACTAAAATGACGTTGTTTCAGTTTCATTGTCCAACCCCTGTATCTTAGTGTGGTGTCGGGCCACCATGTTTGCGAATTTCAACTAACCTGCAATAATCCATCCTATCTAGCATACATCACACAGTTACTGCAGATCTTGTGGTGGGGGTGGAGGTGACGTGACACTAGGCCTTTGCAGTCTTTGTCAGTGACCTTAACGTGGTGTTAAGGGCAGTTGTCGTAACTGTCTGTGTGCATGTACTCCTACTCTATGCAGCCATCTGCCAATGGTGCTGGCACTAACAGGATGACTCCTGGAAGGCATCACTGCTCACTGAATGTCCGCAGTCTTGGCTGTTGATATGTGTGGCATGGGTGTACACAGCTGTGTTTGTGAGTGAGTCTTTGCCTCAGCAAAGTGTTATGAAAAAATGCACAACTCTCCCTCTCTTTCTCTCTCTGTAACTCCTTCTCTTTCTCTCTCTTTCTCTCTCTTTCTCTCTCTTTCTCTCTCTCTCTGTAACTCCGTCTCTTTCTCTCTCTTTCTCTCTCTGTAACTCTCTCTCTTTCTCTCTCTATCTCTCTCTTTCTCTCTCTCTCTGTAACTCCCTCTCTTTCTCTCTCTCTGTAACTCCCTCTCTTTCTCTCTTTCTCTGTCTTTCTCTCTCTCGCTCTGTAACTCCCTCTCTTTCTCTCTCTTTCTCTCTCTCTCTGTAACTCCCTCTCTTTCTCTCTCTATCTTTCTCTTTCTCTCTCTCTCTGTAACTCACTCTCTTTCTCTCTCTTTCTCTCTCTCTCTGTAACTCCCTCTCCTTCTCTCTCTTTCTCTCTCTCTCTGTAACTCCCTCTCTTTCTCTTCTATATTAATTGGATTCACGTCTAATTTCTTTAATAACTAAAATGCCTGAAGTTAATCTTAATAGCTCTTACTGCATATTTGCATATTATCCAACACCTAAGGCCTTTCCTTCTCCTCCCTCTCTCTCTCTCCCTTTCCTCCTCTCAGTGTGTCCTGAGTTGACGGATGGGTGATGGTTGTGGTGGTAGATCAGGGATGTGTGTGAGCAGCTGCAGGCGGACCCCGCTGCGCGTGCAGTGTGTTATCTGCTGTGAACACATGTTCACCCGTGCAATTACGCTGCAGCCGCAACCAGAGACACGACCCCCTTCACACGCACCTTAGCAGAACTCTGTCACTCACCAGCATCTGTACCGGACACACTTCAGAGTTTAAATCACTCTCACTTATTCACATTCACGTATACATGGTCCCACATGAGCTTATACAACGACCAATAGGAACACACAATCCATTATTTGCATTATTAATCTAAAACACTGACTCTTCAGACTACCCAACACATTTCCATTGTGCATCAGTCCATTTCAGATGCTCTTTAGCCTGGAGAAGTCCACAGTGTCTCTGGACCTTGTTGACATATGACATGTGACCTTGTGGCCTTTGACCTAGTATTTCCCCTACCTTCCTGAATCATTTGTTTAAAAGAGAAGATGTGCCTTGTGATAACAAACCGTTCTTCATGGTGCTGACCACAGTGCCTCCACACTCAGAATCGTTGGTCGCCTCCACCAAGACAAAAGCAGGACCCGTCACTGAAGATGTCACTCCATGTCATCGTTGCAATCTATAGTGATGTTGACATGGTGTTAAGGGCAGTCATCACAATAGTCTATGTGCATACAGTCCTGCATCAAGCAGCCGTCTGCAAATGATGCTGGCACTAACAGGATGACTCATGGAGGGCATCACTGCTCACTGATTTAAAATCAGCAACAGCCAGAACATTATCAAAACAGTTGGTCACATATAACTGACCTTTGGTCATTCATAATTGGTCATATTGTATATAATTGTGTTATGATGTTATGACCAACACAATACAACTATATAAACATTTCACTGACATTAAACAACAACACACGGCAGAAACTGGCACCACTGGTACCACTGTTTCCAAAAACATATAATATAAAAACGAATATAAAGAGATGGTTCACACTCGCGGAGAACAAGAAGTTCCATTTGGCTTGTCTGTTGGCTAGCTAAAGTTAGTTAGTGTTAGTGTCTTAGTGTCTTAGCTTCTTTCTAAACCTCATGTAAACCCAAAGTTAACTAGATAACAAGTTAATGAGCAAAAAGTCCATAGCAGCAATAATTTACCACAAATCTATACTGTAGGTGAGTATCTTCACTCTGTACCTAATTAATGTTTCACTATGTATATTAAAGGTGTTGTTTACTTTGGTGAGCTTCAGCCAAAACCCTGTTTTCAGCTTTAACGGGAGAGTAAACCCAGAGATCCTCACCTAAGCCCGACATGATTGGTCTTCCCATCTCTGTTAGGCCAGCAGAGGCAGCTCTGCATTAGAGCTGCAGCAGTGCCTCCCCTGAATTTGGAGACATAACGGCTTGATTGAATATTTTTAAGAACAAATAATGATCAACTAGAGACTGAGGAGGCCTAAAGTCACCTTGTCTAAGACAGGCCTAGCAACATCCACGATTAGTTTTATCATCTGAATAACCAGTAATAATGATAACTCCAGTCCCTTAGTTAATCACCCTCCAAACACGCACTCGCATGTCGCTTAGACAGCAGGTAACACTTTTCCTCAAATGTGCGTACTGTATCCCAGCCTTTCTCTTCAGATCTATGCGTTTCCTTCAGGACTTTCCCCTGTTTACTGAGCTCCCACGTCCACCAGCATGGAAAAACTAAGCGCTGTGCCTTTGATCACACGCCATCCCGGCATGTCAAAAACTTTTTAAACCCGCTGGTTCTCCCTCCCTTTATTCTTCTTTTCCTACTGCTTTCTCTTTGTTCTCAGTCTTGCCTGCAGTTTTTTTCTTTCTATCTCACCTCCTCCTTATCTTCCCTCCTGTCTCAAATTATTCCTTCTGCAGTAATAATAGCGCATCAACTTTTCATCGTGCGCTATTCCCCATTCTTTAGAAACCTCCAGTGCGCAGGCGTGGTCCTACCCATTCCGGCTTTGTGCTCAGGAGTGTCCTTTCATTCTCCGACGTGCTGAATCTTTTAAAGAACTTGCTCTGCAGGAAAAGACATGCTTATGCTTTAGATTCTTGGAAATTAGTTA
The DNA here is from genome assembly GCA_024036415.1 of Prochilodus magdalenae. NCBI lineage: Eukaryota > Metazoa > Chordata > Actinopteri > Characiformes > Prochilodontidae > Prochilodus > Prochilodus magdalenae. The sequence continues at coordinate 465,409 of JAMWET010000945.1, forward strand.
TCTTGAAAAGTTGCATCTTCATCCTTGTTGTAAAGTATTTCAGCATTCATGCCCAGTGTAGCACAGATGACTGGATAATGTTGACCTTGATGTGTGAGTTTTGTAATGGGCCTTGTGCAACAGCGGTTTGAATGCAGTGGAGGAGTATGGTGTGGAAAAATGCCGCTCTAAAGAAAAGCTGCCACAAAGGAGTTTCTTTGTGTGTTTCGGGCAGCTCTGGGGGCACACAAGGTCATAACAGGTGATAGAAGAGAGATAGATGCCTTAGAGGAAACAATTTTGGGTCCCTAACAGTACATGTAAAATAAATAAAACAGATTTGTGAAGTGTGAAAGTAACATTTTAAAGACCGACAAAACCCACAAATTCCTCTTCACAAGTCATCAGGAGCCAAATTCCATGAGCATAATTTAGCATCCAATAACTCTGTAACTACAGAAGCGAAAACGAAGGTGTGACTCTGTGCTTTGACACTGATTGGATTATTAATTTAAGGCATGAGGCTTTTTACTCCTTGTCACTTTTCATTGTTGTAGTGCTGTATGAATGCAGGCACACCACCATGATTCATCAGGGGAACATTTGAGGGGGTGACTGAATCGGATACAACAACAGCAAATGATGTTGAAGATGGTTCCTATTCTCCATCTTCTTGTATAATTTTTTCCTTTCCACCTTCCCCTTCTTTAATAAGAAGCTAACTTTTGTACTGTAGATGGCCAAGCCAATGTTACATCAGTGTAAACCTGGACACTGGACACACTGTCACCTACTACAGACCTGCATCGATGTAGCCTTGTGGAAAATGAAGGCTTCTCTGCATACTCAAACAACTAGAACCCAGGTATGTGAGGAAGTCGAGGAATCTTTAACTGCAGCAGAAAGGATTGCATTAACTTGCAATGTGTGGACGTCAAGGACAGTGGATTTCTTTGTGACCTCGAACACTTAGCGAACTGAAAGATGAAGTTGGAGAGTTTCAGTGTGGTGGTGGCCACTGTGGTGACTGCTGTCTCACGTTTTCCACACCAGAGCAGTACACACTGGGACAGACATTGCAGAGATTTAGCCAAATGTAGCACAAGAATGAGAGATCATCAATAAATCACAATATAGCTCAATATATGCTATTGCAATGCTACTTAAAATATGTTTACATTTGAAAATCTACCTTGTCATGATAATATCATATTCAGAATCATACTGTGTATTGTGCCTTCTTACTTGTGCTAGTGATACGACGTTTCAGCTTCTGCTGCGTGGCTGTAAGGAGACTTTCACTTGGAGATTCCTACTGGACCTGTCAGCTCTACTCAATACTTTAAAATACAGCTAGATCTGTTGACCCTGTTAAAAAGAAAAACAGGCATGAGATGACCAGCATTAACCAATGAGACGTGTTTTTCTCAAACTTAAAATTGAAACTTTTGGTTAAACATACCAGTGGTTAATCAACATATGGTGGGTAGAAACTTGTTACATTTACTTTAGTACATGTACTTAGGTAAAATACTGATAGATTTGTACTCACCTGTACAGTATAACAAAGCACTATCAGGCTACTCCACCAGTGCAGCGACAAAATAGATGCAAAGATAAAAAGACAGAAACACAAAGCAATATGCGAATAGACAGTAATACAAATGTGTGGATGTGGTTACTGTAGATCAGAATACTACTAGAATTAAGGTGCTGGAACTACGACTAGAACTTATTTTAGATTTTTTTATATACCTGATACTTTTGTATTTGTATACACAGGTATTAATGCTTTTACCTCGAGTTTTGATTTAGGCTACTCTACCCAACTCTGTTCATCAATCTGGCAATTCATGCAGTGGAATCACCCTCAAACTCACAGTGTGTTACATCTCTGTCTGTCTATCTGTCTGCCTGTCCCTGTTCATGTCTCACAACGCCCCCTCTGGTTACTTTGTCTTAGCACAGCTCTTCCTGCTTCCCCTAGCTCCGCCCACTCCCACACCTGAGACCTATCTGTTACCCATTAGGCCGTGTATTTAGACCCCTTTGTTTGCCCTGTCTGTTTGTGAGGTCTCTGTGTTTTCACCCTGTGTTAGTTTGGTCTTTTATATGTTTGTAATTTCTAAGCTGTTGTCCCGGTGTTAGTTCTGAGCGGTTATCCCTTTGTTAGACCCTGTTGTTTTCCTAGTGTAAGTCTTTACCTCGTTCTTGTTTTCTTTGTTTGTAGTGTTCGTGTTAGTCTTCAGTGCTTTACCCTTGTTTTGTTCCTGGTTTTCCTTTTGGATATGTCTTTACTCATACCCTCCTGTGTGTTGACCCCTGTTACCCGGACTGAAGCAAATAAATCCACTTTGCACTTGCATCCCGCCTTAACCCAAACGTTACACAGTGTTTGTGTCCAGCTGGACTTCTTTTATTAACCTTTCTAGGTTTATTAACCTTTCGAATTATTTGCCATCTGCGCCTGTATGTAGTAGTTCTAGATATCACAACAAGGCTTGGGTAAAGGTTAGGGGTTTATTAAGTTCCTTATCTAATACTCATCATTACTAGAGTTAGGAAGATTAAGTATTTTATTATTAAGTAAGTTAAGAATAAATCTTTCAATAAAAGAAAAAAAAATGAGTGTGATGCCATTTGGTTTTGTTGAAAGCCCATGAGCCCAGTGAAAGCAGCCTTATTAAAAGAACTACCTTTTTAGTGGTGGAAGCTGTTTTACACAGAAGAGAACGACTGGTTCTTTAATGCAATTAAAAGGCTCTATCCTTCCACTGACAGTTGAATCCAGAGTGAAGATGCAGATCAGGCTCCTCCACTCACAAGGGATTACTGCAACCCAGGACTGAACTTCACACAGAGAGAGAAGGAGATGGAGAGATAATGATATCCACTCAACATGACTCCATTACCACATGGTCTGTTCTGCGGGAAGCTCAGCAATTACAATGTGTGGTAGGCTAAATTTGCTCCTGAATTTCATGAAGGAACATTTTATTCATGCATTGCATTTCATGTTAAAGGCATCTGGAAAGAGTCTTTTATTATCGCTAGCATCATGTCAGATGTGCAATCCTATTTGTAATGTCATGCTTCATGGACAATGACAGTCAAAGAAGCATGCTTAATGCCTTGGGATCTAGCATACATTAACTCCTTGTCACACTAGCTTTTTGCCAGGCTAATGTAGCATTTTAATGTACATGGAATACGTCGCAGTAAGCTGTTTCACATCACAGACTCCCGCATGTATGTAACTATGCAGTATAATGATGTTTGCATTTGCTTTTCACTGTTTACAGTTAGCATGTTAGCTAGCTTGCTAACTGAACCAAAGGGTCCAGCCTATGTCTTATGTCTAATGTAATTGCTAAAGCTCCAAAGAACCACAGTGAGAGGCATCCTCCACAAATGGAGAAATCTTGGTATGGTGGGGAACCTTTCCAGCAGTGGGTAGCCAACCAAAATTACCAGAAAGCCACACGCATACAGGCTGCTATGGTGACTGCCCTAAATGCCACATCAGCTCAAATACTACGAGACGCTACTTCTGTATGTGTCGACCTATTATTATTGATATATGTATCATCATTTATTATTCCTGGTATCTTTAATCTTCCTTCCAACAGCTCTTCCCTCTGGGTGGAACTATTTTTTTGATGATGAGTGTATTTCTGCTCTAACTTTTTAAAACACAACCCAGTACAATAGCGCAAGGGTGATATATGCCAGCTAGTCAAAACACTATAACAACTTTTTGTCAGGTCGTCCCAGGAGGGGCACTCCTGGGACACTTCTCATGCCGGCCACCAGCGGTCCAACTCACTGAGGATTTCCACGCCTGCTCCCTCTCACCTAGCCCCTCCCGCACCTGCCCTCTCTCACCTGCTGCTCATCCCTAATAATTATCCTCCCCTTTAAATTGGCCTTCCCCTCCCTAGTTGTTTGTGGAGCATTAATCACAGTACCGGCTTCTGTGAGAGCATCAGCGGTTCTGAAATTCCCTGAGTAATCTCTGTTTGTTGTTTTTCAGAATACTCCCTCTGTTCCAGACCCTTGACTTCTCTGGCCCTTAGTTTTGTGGTTCCTTTTGACTTTGGAGATCTTCTGAGCGTTTGAATTTTTTGAGACTTTTGGTTTTGGTCTTTGGACGACTTCTGGGTGTTACTTTCTTTGGACTACTATGGATCTGACCCCTGTGTCTGGCCTGCCACCATTACACTACTTGACATCTTCCATACTTTGTTTACCTCTCACAAAAAAACAAGAAGGTGCAGATCAGACAAACATGTTCTTGATCAGAGAAAACTACTACCTGACTTAAAAGCACATGAAAGTAGCTTGACGTTTCTACAGAACTGTGACACCCCTGCGTTTGGCCCTGTTAGTTTAGTCCATGGATACTTTAATTTACAATCCCAGTTTAACAAATCGGCTACACCAAAACAGTATCTCTGTAGACATCTTAATAATAAAGCCATATACTAGCAAACTAGCCATTGTGGTATAGTGCCAGGGGGGTTAGCATTCATAGCTAGCTTTACAACTTCATTTGCATTAAATCCAATCAGACTGTTATGGCTTGCAATAAAAGAGTTTTTGTACCAGGGACTATGACACCACAGATTTTATGAAGCCTCCATTCCAGCAACATAAAGAGCTTCTCAGTGCCCACTCCCTTACTGTAAGAGTGTGTCAACACCGCAAAGTTTAGTGTCTCCCCCCTACCCATACACCTATCAGCTCATTAACCCATCATGAGTTCAATCTGGGCTGTGTTATTGAACACTAAACTAAATCACATAGTTTGGAGGAGTCCAATGATGGCAGCTGAGAAACACTGATATGAAACACTTTTCCCAGCCAGCCACCTGGGGCATGCAGCAGCTCGGGTGATGGGCTTTAAAAAGGCATGACGATGGTCAGCAGAAAAGTCCAGAGGGGTTAAGGCCAAATCCGTGATGTGGTTTCTGTGGATAAACTTGAGGAAGGAAGCATGGCATAGAGTGCCAAGCAACAGAAAACTCTTTCGGTTGCTGTTTTTTTTTTGCTCTTGTTTGCATCTTGAGCAACCCTTATGTTGTGCTAATAGAAAGCCTTTTTCTCTAATCTTTTCTTCTTTAACCTGCAGTCGATTGTGTTTAACATTTGAACTAGAGTCAACCCCTCCTTTTTAATCCTATTGTGAGGTTCCACCCGACTTGATTAACCTCTGATTGGATATGCGGTGTAATTCATCTACTATAGAGGAGAGAGGAGGGGGGGTAAGACTCGCCCACACTCTTTAACAATAAAGATGCCAAAGAGGGTCCTTTGCTTTACTTTTAGGGGAGCAGAATAAAAAATATAGACACTCTCATCACGTACACTTATCACAAGAAGGAATCAACCAACAGGAATTAAACTTGGTGGGTAGGTTTGTGAGACATTTTTCCAGTTTCAGATTTGGCCAAACATGTGATGTATTGCTCTCCTGATTGACTCAACAGCCCTGATTATGCACATTCAGAGAGCAATGATGCCCTCCATGAGTCATCCTGCCAGCACTATTGGCATTATGATGACAGCCCTTAACATGTCAGCTTCACCAAACACTGCAATGGTGCTGTGCCAAACTGTCATGGAGTGACTCCAGGGCAGCAAGTCACCTTCCGTGACGAGTCTAGCTTTTGTCTTGGTGGAAATAACCAATGAATCCTTGTGTGGATGCACCGTGGTTAGCGCCAAGCTGACCCAGTATGTTGTCATTCATCACGTGTTCAGAAGGCCTGGTGTCCAGTCCACTCCACCTCCACCCCTACTGCAACCTGTATACTTGAACATCCAGTTTTGTTTTTATTTTGTTCTATATTTATTTATCTATACTGAACATCTATACAAAGCAATTTGGCTGTTACTGAACATTAAGCTGCTATTTTCCCACCTGTACTGAACACGTTATATATCCATACTGTTTAAACCACATACTTACTGATACTGCACTACTCTTTGCAGATGTCCTGTACACGTACTGTACTGTTTGCATACATTGTTTTTGTCTATTGTCTTTGCACTGCACTATATATATATATATATATATATATATATATATATATATATATATATATATATATATATATATATACATACACACATTCTTCAACTGTACTGGAGAAGGAGCCTGACCGTGTTTCGTTATACTGTACAACACTGTACTGGTATAATGACAGTAAAGTTGAACTGAATTGAATTGAATTGAATTAAATGGAAAACATGCAGGAACTGCGTGAGAATACTCAAACTGTATGGGATGCATTATCACAGGACACCATTAGGAATCTCCATGGCGAGACGTCTGGCTTGTTGCGTTAAAATATTTAACATTCATTATGTCATTTATGAACTATTTCCTCTTTAGCTGCCGTTTTGGAATTCTTGAAATGTAAAGCCAACAATCCAGGCAACAAAACAATATGCGGTTAAGATGTTGGGGTTCCATCTCTTTTTATCAGTATGAGCTGAAAGTGAAGAGCAAGCAAACAGCTCTTAGGAAGTCACCAGACTGAGATTGAGCAGGGAGAAGGAGAACTTGAGACGAACATTTATTAGTTTTGTTTGTGTAAGCCACACTCACCAATCCGGCCCCCTCAATTAGTGGGCTAGGGATGGAACAGTCTTGCTGCTGTGTGTTCTTTTGGGTTAGTGAGCTGACTTCTCTGATTTCTAGTGAGCCTGCTTTCCCCAAAGGAACCAGTTTTTCATCGAGATTTAGTGATGTTCAGCTAAGCAAGCAGATTATATAAGACTTTTTAACTCCGTTGTCAATAAAGAGCACAACAGAAATAGAAGCCGCCTGGAATGTGCATATATTTGGCTATGCTGAAGTGGGTGTTTGCTTCTTAGTCTAAAGTTGCTTTCGGCCTTTAGGCTTGGATGAAGGGGATCCTCCTTCTCCTCCTTGGCTATAGATTGAGCATTCTCTGTCCTTCAAGAGCATAGTAGCTTAGTAACCAATCCTACCATGAGTACTAGCTTCTAGTCTCATGCTCCATGTGCAATCCATCATGCCTTCCAGGCCTAAAGTCTCCACATTTTTTAATGAGGTCTCAAGTGATGTGTTCTGTGAAGGTTCAAGTTCACCGTAACTCCTTAATATCCATGGTCCGCATGGTCTGGACTCTGGCTGTACTCCAAGGGTCCAGCCCCACACCCACTTTAGCTTAACACAGCTTTTCCATCCTAACAGCCTGCACTCCAAACATGGAGAGCAAAAGAAAAGGCAGTCTGAGAGGATTTATGCAGCTGACCGGAAAACTTTGCATTGCTTCTGGGACACAAACGACCATATTAGACTCAACTTGGGAACTGAGTTGTATAATGTGAAGATATTATATACATTTTTCAAATGACACATCAAGCCTAGAGGTATTACAGTGCTGGGTCATAAACATTTGTGAGTAATGTCATACCAGGAGCTCTCCTTACTGCCGCTTGTCTTCCCTAAGGGACTTGCAGCAAAGTAATAAAAGTCTATATTAATCTTTCCCTCAGATCTGAGTCCATGAACTATCATATTTTGCTTCAAGAGCTCTTCATATATTTGTCCTACGTCAACCTACATGTGCCCAAACATGTGGACAACACCGCAATCGAGCACACTAATTACGCATTGTATTATACTTGTCAATGTAATGGGGGTAGAGATTACTGTACTCCCTGGCTGATTAATTATTCCTACAGCTCTGTGCCTAAACAAGCATGGTGTTGATTTCCATACACCCCACCAAGTCATTAATCAATTAATTACAATCAGGGTATTCCTCAGTTGGCCTCTTTAATGGGTGCTCCGTGGAAGGCGCAGAACGGGAGTTGTTTCGTATAATTAGGCATTACCTGCATGGCATATTAACGCTCCAGTCTGTCATATGCACCTGCCATAATCAAGGTGCAGTCTGGGTCAATTTAGGGATCAGTCTGAGTATATGCGTGAGCTGTAATATTTGGGTTTTAAATTATTCCTGATGTTATGCATTCTCTTCAGTAATTGGAGTTGCTTTTTTTGTCTGACAGTGAACGACTAGCAAAACAAGAACTCATGAATCATTAAACAGTCTGGCAGAGCAGGGAAAATTGAGAGAGCAGCATCAATCATTAGTCTTCAATTTTTATTAAATGGCTTTTCTGTGCAAGGGTCTTAAAACAAATTAGAATAAAAAAGAAAACTTTGTGTTCAGGAGTAACTAAAGACAATTCTGATGTGGATGGGTGGTGAGTTGTCTCACCATTGTTCACATGAAAGTTTAATATACAATAACATCTATAGATCTGGCTGTCCTCACAAATTAATATTTTTTATAGAATCACTTCTAGTTGGACAGTTTCTCAGCATTTGCAAAAGCAAGTACAAATGTCTTCAGTGTGTGAATTTATCAGGAATTAATGTGTTAATAAGCGTGTTGCTGTCATTGGAACACCCCAGACACACTGTACTGAGACAGAAAGGCTCTTATCCCAGTCATCTGTGTCTTGTTTGTGGCTTCACCCTATCATTATTTTGGTCCAGCTGTGGCTTGCTAGTCTTTCCGTGTAGGAAGCCCTTATTAATGTTGATGTTAATGTAGGGGCAACATTCCCACACCGGTCATGAATAGATTTGTTTATGTTGATTTGGGAACATCACCATTCATGCTGATCCTACAGGACTTGTTTGCAGTCACCATGCAGTCTCTGGACAGATTTGCCGATGATGATTTAATGATTTTATTGCCATGCTATAAATATATATATATATATATATAATATATATATATATATATATATATATATGATATATTTTTTAATGTTGATTCAGGGATATTATTGCCATGCTGATCCTGGATATTTGTGTCTATGCTGATTCTGTGATTTCCTTGCCATGCTGATCCTGGATATTTGTGTCTATGCTGATTCTGTGATTTCCTTGCCATGCTGATCCTGGATATTTGTGTCTATGCTGATTCTATGATTTTCGTGCCATGCTGATCCTGGATAGATGTGTTTATCCCGATTCTGTGATTTCCTTGCCATGCTGATCCTGGATAGATGTGTTTATCCTGATTCTGTGATTTCCTTGCCATGCTGATCCTGGATAGTTGTGTCTATGCTGATTCTGTGATTTCCTTGCCATGCTGATCCTGGATAGATGTGTCAATGCTGATTCTGTGATTTCCTTGCCATGCTGATCCTGGAGAGATGTGTTTATCCTGATTCTGTGATTTCCTTGCCATGCTGATTCTGGATAGATGTGTCTATGCTGATTCTGTGATTTCCTTGCCATGCTGATTCCTGGATTGATTTACTAATGTTGCTTCAGGGATTTCATCGCCACACATCCTGGATAGAGTTTGTGTGGGAATGGACAAGTAGACACAGTGGGAGGACCAAGAGAGCTGTGATGATGAATTAATGGTATATGTATCACACATTCATTTGTGTAGCTGAATTCTATGCAACCCAATGTATTTGCATACAAAATTAAAATTCACAAAAAATAGACAAAGCAATGTTTTAATAATTCCAATAGTTCAAATAACACCTTTTGTGGAACGCTATAGGCTGGTCCTTTGGTTATGATTCCACACCAAACTGTATTTAAAGGCACAGTAAGTAAAACTTTTATTTTATTTTTGGCAAGGTCATCATGGTGTTAAGGGCAGTTGTTGTAACAGTCTACATGCATGTAGCCCTGCATCATGCAGCCTTCTGCCAATGCACTTACAGGATGGATGCAACTATTTGTGCAACTATTTCTTTAGACAGTAAGTGCATATTAGTACTACAATTTTCATGGGTCAGAAAACTGTTTGATTTAAATCAAGATAGCACCAAGTTGTGCTCAGTCTATTCAGCAGCCACTCTTGTTTAAAATAGCTTACGAAAGTGCGTCCTGGTCAACTCAGAAATGCATCCCTAACTAGTATGAATATTTCATAGTGCAAAATACCCTTTAGCTAACATACGGCCAGAAACAAAGATCAGCCTAGAGCCCTAGATAGTAAGATACACAATACAGAAATAAGACTTTACACAAGTGCATTAACAAGACACACCAGGAAGTGCTAGATATAGGTTCATTTAACTTCCTGATGGTGTTTGAGGAGGCACAAAGGACCCTAAGTATAAATCAGGTTTTGACCACTGCCATTAGGTAAGGTGTAGCAAGTCCATTTTTGGCATCAGGGTTTTAAGGCAATCAGGGTTTTAAGTCTGATGCAGGCACCAAAAGGTAGCCAGTGATGGGAATGCAGAAGCGAGGTGACATGAATGAACTTAGGATGATTGAAGACAAGCTATGCTGCTGCATTTGGAATCAGTTGTAACAGCCTAATGATATGCATTGGAGGACCGCAAGTAAGTTGCAGTAGTCAAGCCAGGAGGTGACGAGAGACTGAACAAGCACCTGAATCATCAATGTGTTATTGAGGAGAAATCTATAAGACCAAGTCAGGTTTGCAGTAAAAGGTGTAAATTAAATAGGTTACCCAAAATTTTTCCAAGACTCCCAAGAGGAGTAAGGTTCATAGAGCTTTTAGTGTTGTTGGGTCAAGTTATGGAATAAATAAAATTATATTACTATTATTATTTTTATTATTGTTGTTGTTATATAATAATAATAATAACAATAACCATATTTTTTGTCGCTACCAATCGGCAAAGGTACATAAGGCCAAAAAGAAAAACACTACAGAACATTGAATTTTTCAGGAAATACGCCTTTACTGTTCTCATCCACAGAGAAACCAAGCAACGAGTAAATGGTTTGTTTTTGGAAGAATGTTTTACGGCATGTTAAAGTTTTAGGGGTTTTGATCAACAGATATGTAACTTTTTACAACATAAATGTGTCTAATTTTTTGAAAATCATGTGCTAACAAACAATCTAATTGTTCCTAAGATAAGCTAACGTAATTAAAACTAACTACTTGCTTGGTTATTATAAAATTGCAAAAAATATATTTAAATTCCCTTTTCTTGGTGAGGACATTAAATGATTAAGAAACATAGTAAAGAGTATATAAGTGATTTTGTTACATGATTGTTACATGATTTGTTACAAGACACCTTTCCAAGTTAGCTACTGTCAGGAAGAACTTCAGAGTGGTCTACTAAAAGTGAAAGACCAAGGAAAGAAAGAGTTCCTTCCACCCTATTGGTAAAAGGACTACTAATCCATCCACTCTTAAGCCTTTTATTTTGTGTCATTCACCTTCCAAACCATTACCAAACGCTGGCATGAGGACGCATTTACCACTATAGGACATGGAAACAAACAAGGCTCATTTTAACTTTGGATGCAATTGAAAAAGATACTGAAGCTCCTTCTCCATCTCTTTACTCTCTGTTGAGTGCATGCCTTAGGTAGTTGCCCTTTAAAAATTGGAAGAGTGACTTATGTCAACCTGCCACCCCATGCCAACAAAGACCATGTGTGTCATTCACTTTCTATCACATCCTATCATTCTGTCTATTCTGGGCTCATCACCAAAGCCCTTATGTTTCCTGGACAGGGAAACCATTTCCTGGTCCCACTGTCATCCAAACTATCTGACATTGCCAGCCACCTCTACTTCACTTTGAAAGCCTCGATGTTGGCAACATGTGTGCCATCATTGTCATCACTGGAGTTAATCTCCTTAGTTCTGGAATGGATGAAGGAGATGCTAAAGCAGGCAATTCATCATACCCCCCATTTCATCAACATCAGTGGGCACTTTCTTGATGAAGAAAGTAATTGCTAGTGCCTCAACAGCATCACCATCAAATTCAGATATTGTCTTCCTCTGATGCCTGCAGACTAACTTAGATGGTCAAGGTCTACCAAGCTTGTCCTGCATACAGTATACCAGCGAGCCTATTCACATTTAACACGGAGATGAGTCACAAATGGCATTCACAACCATGTATAAACATTGCAAATAAGAATTAAATTAAATAATTATTAAATGGTAATATTTATAAAAAATGAGTCAGCTTGCGTGTTTAAGGTGTTTGTAGCTTCAGGCTCCTGCAGATGAGGAGGACTATGGAATACCTTTGTGATGGGATTCATAGATTAAGAAGAGGTGGTGGTACAGTGCATTGAATATCTTGTTTGATGTTAGGCAGATGTTAATGATTGGCTAAAATGAGTGAATGCATTTTGTAGTGTGCAGATATATGGAAGCGTATGGTCAGTTGGGTCTACCAGCACTGGGAAAAAAATCCCAGCCTATAAGAAAATTCTCCTCAGAAATGTGCCAGGGCAGACACCCACCAAATCTGGTCCAACTGCATAATTCTTTGACCCAAGAGTAGTTGAAGACTGATGTGGCCTACATCCAGAAACTTGTCTAGTCCGTCCCAAATCAAAACATAGCTGTCATTCATGCTCGTGGAGATATTACACCCTATTTGGTTCATTTTGGTCATTGGTGAGAATTATTTATGAGTAATTTCTTACTTAGTCATGTCATAAGGCCTGGCTAAAGCCTGACCTCTTTCATAGCCCAAACTTCAGTCAGCATTACAGTCATAATATGCTTACATGGTAGGTTTAACCAGTTTGTGATTGTGAGCATTGACATCCTTATCCATGCGTATGCTGTAGAGGAGAACATCAGACATGGATCTCATGTGGAACCATCTACATGAGAATACAGAAAAATACTTTGGGCACCAGATCACTGTCTTTTGTCAGGTATGTGAAAGGCTAGAGGGATAGAAGGTAAAGACAGTGCAGCGTTGGTCAGCTCTGACATGATGGAATAACATTATAGCTTCCTAAATTTGTCAGCTTCTATAAGAGGTCCACAAAGGGCTTTATAATAGTGGCTTTTCATCCCACTGCTCTACTTAAAGATGACCCATGAAATCTCATCTGAACTGAAGCAGCCTTCTGCTCCCTTTTGGTTTACTAAAGCCCCCCTGCTCTCTGTCCAGCCATGTATGGTGGAAGTGGATGCCTCTGAAGTGGAAATGAGGCTTGTATATAACTATGGCTTTGGAAACAGGGACCTTATTGCACTGAAGTGTCTGTTGTAAGAATGGGGGTATGGACTTCTATACCAAAATTACCTTCAAGCTATTAAAAAAGTTACACTGTAATGTGCTTAATTATTTAGTATTGTAATGTCTCAAACATACTTATACTTATAAGACATGTCACTCCACCCACTAGCCAAAAAAGTTAATACTGGATTACCTATTTAGATTGCAGTACTTATATTTGATGTTTAATCAGGATGATTTGCATAGGCTTTTAAATAGGATATGCAAAATATCCAGATTAAACATCAAATATGCTTGAGACAAGTTAAATTTTAAAAAGACAACGTTTGTTCAATCCCCTCTCCATAGACTCATAACTGCCAATCTGAGTCACGTACAGTTTCAGGATGAGATGGAATGGAAGAAAAAAGGACTAACATTATTTTAGATTTTATTAAATACTGTAAAATCCCTATTTAAATGCTGAAGCGATGTGATTTAGTGATAATAAACTGTGACTCAACAACTGAGACAGTAAGAGGTAAGCACTAATGAACAGTTTACTAAAGTCTGTAATTTAATATCTTAATTAAAGTCTTTAATACACTCACTATCAAAATAGTTGCACTCAGAAGGAATCAACCAACGGGAATAAAAGTTGGTGTGTAGGTTTGAAACTGTGAGACTTGCGAATGTTTCATGTGAATGTAACCAGGGACAGGCCTTATTGCTGTACCTGACTGACTACATAAGGTTGTCCTGTTGTGTGTGCTTTCCATTCTGACTTTGATGGAGACGATCAACGAATCAGTGTGTGGAGGCACCATGGTCAGCACCAAGATGGACGGTTTGTTGTCACACAGCACACGCCCAGAAGGCCTGGTATTACTCCATCTCTACCACTACTGCAAAATCTGCAGGAACTGTATAAAATAATATTCTAGCTGCATGGGATGGATTATAACAGGATATCATTGGGAACTTCTCCAACTCCAGATGAGCTTTATTAAACATTGGGCAGTTGAACACAGCACCAAAGCACGATCAAACATGAGTGGAGAAAGCGAGATCAGAGTCGAGGGACAGGCTAAGGTCAGAACCAGGGTAAGCAGTCAGCGAGGCAACCACAGTAAAGAGGGAAAACAGGGAGAACGGTCAGAAGAGAGGAAGGAGATCGAAAGCCAGAGAGTAGATCAGAACGATAAGCCAACAAGGATAAGGGAGAGATCAGTAGTCAAGGAACTAAAGGGGTCAGAACAGTCGAGAAAACACAGGAGAAAACGCTAAACTACGTTTGGCAATGAGTGTGTGTGTGTGTGGGGCTTATATGCAGACCGGTTGATTAAAGACAGGTGTGTTAGTATTTAGGAGAGCTGGAATAGAGCTGGAGCTACAGCTGGAGTGATTGGCAGACTGGTGTGACATCATCGGGTGATGCACTCTGGAAGTTGAGTTTGGGGAAGCGGCAGAGCCAGGGAAACCCGGAAGCATGACAGTACAGTATTAAATGATTAGACAACAGAATTATACCTTCATTATTTATTGATTAATTGAGCACACTTAATAGGGAATTTAAAACAAGGTATCTCCTATTTCATCATTACTTACATAATTAACTATTTAGTAATGCTTATAACTCTCCTAAGTACCGCTAATAGATGTCCCTTCATTGTAAAGTATTACTTGGGATCTTCATGATTAAAAGAGAGATAAACAGTGGCTATGCCACTGCTAAGAGCTTTAGGAACAGTACATGGAAAATCAATACTGGAGAAATGGAAACTAAATAGAAAAAGTAATAACAGCAGACACATGAAATTTTGAGGAGTAAGAGCTCTGATGTCTAATAACAACAATGTCAGGCTTTAGTTTGATAGTATAGCTCATAGGATCCCCTGATAATGTCTGAGCCAGATGAATTGGTATTGCAAAACTGTCCACAACAATAACTCTTTTATTTCTGATGTTATTTCTTGTGTAATGTTACTCAGTTATTCCGTGTCTGGTGAAAGTTTGATTGAATTTAAAATTTATCAGTATAAATCAAGCCAAATCTCCAAGCTCCAGCTCCGTCAATCACCCACCAAAGACCCTCTCAGTAACCTGCCATTTCTATATTAATAATTTTGACAACAAAGATTTTATGAGAGGTTTTATGATTAATCGGCACTCAATCTGCTGCTGTATGCCACAGAATTATTCCCAATCGTACCCCTTTTATCCGTTTCCTGTATGGGCATCTTCCTTTTCCTCCTTCATCAATTTATTCATTCCCATATGAGTAACCTGTTCTTAAATATTTGTGTCATAAGCTGACTCCACACTGATTCAGTCTACATTCAGCAAAGGCCATAGAGCTGAATGGTGCGGTATTGGCAGAAGAAATGAGATTTTGAATTAATTCATGTCCCCCTCAAGAAGACCTAAGCTCTATCTCCGAAGTTCAAAGAAGTTCTAGTTGTAGGGAATCTATCAATATGTAAATCAGAGAGGGGGAATGGGGTGACCGGCCAAACACACTGGGATAGGCTGCTAACTCCAGTAAAGCTCAAACAGACTGTCACTCCTGAGACTGAGATGGAGTGACTTTGGTATTGTCCTTCAAGGCCTTTTTTATTCATTTCTGGGTCTTTATTTAAAACATGTTCCCATTAAAGAGCCCTTAACTAGTTAATACTTCATACAGGAATTCAGAGAGGAGTCAGTCATATTTCTGTCTAACATCGAAAAAAGTCAATGTGTCAGCATGAGTCATGGCACAATACATTTTCAAGGCATAGTGTGACATAGTTCCAGGTGAAACATGATATCAGGCAGTCTCTGGGCTAGCTGAGCTTTTGCACTCGATAGGTGGGGTTTGTAGGAGTAGGAGGGGAAACGTGATATGATTTGTTAATATTGCATTTCTCCGCCCACCAGTGCAAGGTGGTATAGCCAGACATACGGCTTAAATCGTAATTTCTCGTATATGTATCAGACGTCGGGTTTAAATTTCATGTTAAGGTTTTTGCTGCCCGTCATCCACTTTTGGCATTTATGATTTTAAACCAGTGTTTAATCTGGCATGCCGTTTAGTGCAGTCAAGAGGATGTTTTTAAATTATCTATTCATTTATGGCAAGAAAACATTTCTATATTACATGTTCAGTGTTTTATTTGTAATATGTTTTGTGCAGAGAAATAGAGCTACCTAGCAGTTTGGGGAAACTGTTATTAATTTATTCTTTTAACAGAACTAACTGTAGGCATGTTCCTTTGCTTGAGCTGACCTACTGCCCAAGCTGTGTGGTCTGATGCAGAACTACTGCCCATACTGTGTGCTGTGATGCTGTTGCTTCATCTGCCTTGAATGGGTGCCCACTGCTACAATCAAGCCTAATGCTGTCCTAAGTTATCTTTCCTTTCCACACTAATCTGGCATTTTCCTCTGCCCCATAAAACACAGCACACTTCTCTTATTCTTTCTAATTGATCATCACCATAGGCTTTGAGAAGCAGTAGTAGATAGTCTAGGTATTTAGGTTTGTAGTCTCTGATTTTCTTTCAGACTTTCTAGTCTGTTCTTATCGTTGCTCTCACTGTTAGGACTCTAACAGTTATTGGTAATAAATGTAAATTCTTATGTTTATTTCGCTTTTGTGCTTGTTTTGCTATGCAGTATCGACCAGAGGAAAGTAGGGTTCCTCCTTTGAGTCTTGGTTCCTCTCGACATTTCTGCCTCCTCCTCTGAGGTAGTTTTACTTTGCCACAGTCGCCCCTTGGCTTGCTCGTTGGGAGCTTGATCCTGGACTATCTGTAGAGCTGCTTTATGACAGCATCTTCTCTAAAACTTATTATTTTTATAAACAGATTTATACATCATTAGAAAACTCATGTCACATTCAGCCCATATTCATCTGATGATGAGCCAATTTGGGTCAGTTTCAGGTAGAATTTTCTTGAGCTTAAGCCAGTTTTGGAGATAACGTTTCGTGAACTAGGTCTAGTCGAGTTCCGGCTCTGGTTTAAAACTAGGTGGGTCAGGTTTAGACACGGTTGTGTTCTGGTTCAGGCATTTTTTAGAAGCAAGCAAATATCAATAATTATCTAATTGCACAAGACAGCAAGAACTGTTTTTCCAATGATACAGCATGGTAATATGACCAGACATGTCCACTAACAAACTACGAAAATGTCAAAATTGACTTTTAAGAGTGAAAGCATATCAGTCCTAAAAAGGATGACACATTAAAGCAACATGTAAACCTATAGTGCAACATGTGAGTCCATAGTATTACATTATACCAGTACAGAGTGAGCACCATAGTCCAGAGACAACGCACCATGTGCTCTAACTAATTTCAGTTAAAGAACACCAGCACTGATCACTCTTCTGCTTTCCAACTGCAGGAGGTAGTATCTAATTTGTAACGGAAAACTGTGTTCAGGCACAGGGAGTGAAAAAAGTCAAATGAACAAAACATACCAGACAGAATAGCACACAAGAGGGACAGATCAATGCTATTGACCAAAGTCTATTGTACACATAGCAAGGACTTACAAAGATCAATTTACATACTGGCAAATAAATCAATAATAATTTGTTATTCAAACTGGACTGTACTGTATTAATAACAATAACAACTACACAAACAAAGTCCTGACAAGGTCAAAAAAATAGGGGGCATCTTTTAGGTAAGACATTTATAAGAATGCTGGAAATGTACTCATTCAGTATGCAGGAATTTCCTTCTTGAAAGGAAGGAATGACAAATCATAATAAATTTACAGATCGTTATCATCAACAACCTTCTATAGATATACCACAGAATCAGAGAGAGACAGAGAGAGAGAGAGAGAGAGAGAGAGAGAGAGAGAGAGAAAGAGAGAAAGAGAGAGAGACAGACAGAGAGAGAGAGTGAAGAGAACGAGAGGAAGAGAGAGAGAGAGAGAGAGAGAGAGGGAGACAGAGAGAGAGAGAAGAGAACAAGAGGAAGAGAGAGAGACAGAGAGAGAGAGAGAGAGAGAGAGAGAGAGAGAGAGAGAGAGAGGGAGAGGGAGAGAGAGAGAGACCTTTGGTGTCGGATAATACCCATGCAAATATTCTATGAGAGCTATGAAGATTAACTGCAGGCATTTTAGTCATTAACAAAATTAGCAATGAATCCATAATTAATATAGAAAAATCTTGCCATGAATAATGAGCCATTTCTGAACGTGGAGACGTGATTGAGGTTGGCACGGAGACACTTAACTGTCACAAAATGATTCTTTGCAAAATTATCTTGGAGCCATGTAATTTGAACCCACTCTCCATATACTGTAAATTAGCAGGCAGTTTTCCTGACACTTAATTGAAATTTTGATGAGGAATTGATAAGAGGGGGGTACCATTAGGTCTCAGGTGTCTCCTGAGGATTCGGAAGGCACGCTAACAGATGTAATGATGCATATGTGATGCTGTTTTAACAGCTTGTCAAGTCACAGTGAAATGACTATTGAGTGAAAGGTATCGTGTTGCGTCGGCCGGCCCTGCTTTACTGAAAATGATCATTTGCGAGGCAGACTTTGTAGCGGTGGGATAGTTTGCTCCTGGCGAAAGGTCATTAGAGGTCATGAACAATGCAAATCAGAACCGCTAAGTGGTTATCTTTTTATCCGTGATCATCTGCTCACCACAAGATTAATTACAACTTCCAGAGCCTGCTACGTGTTCAGCCATCTCTTAATTGGCACTTAATGGCTCACCTAAGCACAGAGCTGTACGTCTTTACACAGGCTGTGGATAGAGGTGGGGCAGCATGGCTGCTCCTCAAGAATTGCTGAAACATTTCCTGGAACTGCTGGTAGATGCTTTTGCTTGCTGACTTATTAAAGTGTTGATTCGGGGAGCCTGTAGACATGCATGCAAATTTCATACCTTTTACATCTTTAACAGCGCACACCGTGCTTAAAGGAAAATCACCAACTGTCGCTGAAAATAATGAGTCATCATGGGATTTCAGTCCTTCGCCTTTTTTATCTTTCATTATTTACTCGGGTTACCGTCTGTCTTTCAATTATTAGGTATCGACTCTCGGCATTCAAAGCGCAGAGTTTTTTTTTTAGTCGCATTACCCAAGATCAACTGAAGGATTGTTGGAAGAACATATCGCTGAAGAGGTATCCGAGGCTCGTTGCTTCCAGCTTAAGTCAGCCTTCAGATTGGAAAGCTACTTAAACCCCCAAAATCCTTGTCAATGTTGGAGAAAAAAGAAAGTGCTTTTATCAGCAGCCGGTTTTATATGAAAAATAATGAAAGCTGGCCTTTGAGCATTCTGCTGACAAATTTCAAAGGCGCGCTGGTCTGATCTCGAGGCCTGTGGGTGTTTGTGTGTTAAGACAGTGTGGAGAGGAGGCGTCACCGCTCTTACGTTCGCTGCATAAAGGAGAGATCAGCATTCTAACAACTTTGAGATAGCGTTCACCTCTTCCTTCATTTGATTTGACACCCGTCTTTGTTTATCATTGCTTCTTGTCAATAGGATTTGTTTTTCTTCTTGAAACTATTTATATAGGCCAGACATATATTGGCGAGCTCCTGACAGCGGAGGCACTTAAGAGTGAGAGTTTGGAGGCTAGAACGGGGCACAGGATTCATTTTGCATTGTT